>CM070655.1:14147515-14455812 GCA_036346575.1 Dendrocalamus sinicus
TCTGGACCGTTGGATCTTTATCAGATGGTCTAAAACCTGATTAATTGTTTTAAACATTAGTTATAAGATATGATGACTCGATCTGAGACATTAGATCTCAGATATATAGCAAATATATACTTATCATCTGTATGTTATCCTTATTTTTAATTTGGCCGCCTAGGCCCCGCCTAGGCTCCCTAGGCGTTAGGCCCCACCTGGCCGCCCACCTAGCGCCTACTTGAACACTGTAAGCTTCACCTCTATAGGGAAAATTACACTGCTGGGGTTGTCTCAGTGGTCTTATAAATTTACAAGAGTTTATACTGTAGATTTTGTGCAACAATGACTATGACTTGTCTAGGCCCAGCCCAATAGCCAGCTTATAATGTAAGCATAAACTATTCCAATCAGACTGCTAGAATGGTGATGGAGCATGGAAAATAAATATCTGCACTCAATGAAAATTCCAGATAATTGCTCACCACTTTTTATCTTATCATGCATAAATTAGTAATGCCTCAATTTGAGAAATCTGTTCTTTCCAAAATTATGCTGCTAGTTTCAGTTGCTCTGTTATCAAACTGCTGCATACCTTGTATGTGCAAGACCAAATGTCGTGATGGGCATGCCTTGACAAAAAAAAAATCTGACTGGCTCTTCTTTATCTGTGTGTGCTTGAATTTTTGCCACTTCAGAAACGTAGATGGGAGAAAAAGATGAAAGAGGAGGAGAGTGCAAAGAGCTGAGATCAAGCTGCTTATTAAGGATGCTGCACTTCCTGAATAAGGTTGAAATTTGATGTAGCAGGTTCTTCACGGGATGGCTGGACTGTGATCTCTCTTTTTTCCCCCTTGCTGGCTTCCAGCTTTCCTGTCGCCTATCGCAGCTTGGAATGCAGGTATTTGATTATATAGATCCCAACATTTTGGTCATTGGACCATGATTTTAGCCAGGCCCAACCTCTGTCGAAACAGATCAATTATGTGCACCTTTGCTAATCTGTCCACTGTCCAGTCTTTACCATCGTCGCTGCTGGTTGTGTTTGTGTCTAGACACGGAAGAAGTCGTTGTTGCTAATGTCAAAGTACGTACTGAAGTGAAGAAGGTTTAGTTTTCTTTGCAGCCATGAATCATGATAGTTGCATAAACATAGAAACTTGTTTCTTTCCAGATTCAATTTTGGACACATGTGACCGCCCAAACCAAAAATTCCATTCTGGACCCTCCCGACCGCGCTGCGCGTACCCATGCTATTAGTTCCGAGGGGTCCGAACGGAATTTTTGATTTGGGAGCCAAAAGTGGAATTTGGGATGTTTAGGGGTCCAAATATGTCCAGAATTCGCCAGTTGTACCCATGCTATTAGTTCCCTCTACTAGTGCTTTGCTCTTCACTCGTTCACCTTTTCACTTTTCATTGTCATCTTGCACTGCCGCGCGCCTCCATTGCTGGCCTGGCCGTTGTTTGAACTTTGGCCTGATGCCGCTCCAATCAGTTTAGAAGTCCGGCTTCTGGCTTTTTGGCTGTAAGTGTACTTCAGTGGCTGTTAGCTTTTTTAAGTTTAAAAATAAAATAAAATAGTAAAAATAAGAAAAATAAAAATACTGTTATATCTTTTAGGGCAATGCAAAGTAATAAGGAAAAAAACTAAAAAAACTAAAAAGCTAAAAAAACAAAAATTAAGATATATGGTATTTGGTTTCTGGAAGCTAGAAACCGAAAGCTTTAAAGCCGTTTGGAGATGGGTCTCTTCTTTTTAGTTTGTAAAAAGTATTTTTAGGTTTTTTTATAATAACTAGCTTTTAAACGGAGTGTTTTTAAAGATAGGTTTATAAGTTAATTATAGTATATATATTGTATTGACTTTATTTATACTGATTAAAATTATACATGAGTTGTTTATATTTTTGTATTTTTTTTCACGAATAGTTAAAAGTTACAGTTATAAATCAAAGCCAAATAATGGACCCAACTCCCTTTTGTTGATATGCTGCTGGCTTGGTACAACGATAAAGCGAGTAGTAGGGACACACGGCACCAGGACACTGACATGTTTTTGGCTAGCTTGGCCAAAGAAAAGAAATGAGATGGAGGATACCTGTGCGTGTGGCAAATATAAAGGCAGGAGCTCGCTTCTAGCAGCTCGTTTTTAGCATTGGCTTTCCAGGGACCAGAAGGCCAGTAGCCATCTCGGCTCGCCGTGCGCATGCCTCGCCAAGCTCGTGCACGCACGCGTTTGTATTGATTTGTAAGTATATATAACGCCAAGGGAAGAACCAGTTTAAGCTTAAGCCTAAGCCTCGAGCTGGACTAGCTACTTTTGGGCTAACTTTTAGACTAACTCTGTTTTTTTGGGTGATTTTTTATAAATTTTATATGGGTTTTAGTTGTCAGGCCTTGAGCTATAGCTTAGCTAGCTCGAGACCTGGTTCCGCCACTGTATAA
Organism: Dendrocalamus sinicus; assembly: GCA_036346575.1. Lineage (NCBI taxonomy): Eukaryota > Viridiplantae > Streptophyta > Magnoliopsida > Poales > Poaceae > Dendrocalamus > Dendrocalamus sinicus. Next base: position 14,149,942 of record CM070655.1, read on the forward strand.
CACTGCTTTAATTTGTGCAAGACAACTAGGCTCTACCTACGTATAGTGGAATAGATTTGTGCATCTGCAGGTATAGTATTCTCCACACCAGTGGTGGCGAGGTCAATCTCTTTAAAATTTTTAAAGTTTTATATATTTTATTGTAAATATCAATAGTAAAGTTATTTTGTAAAAAGCTATGGGATCGCTGCAGCAGATCGTAACGTGGATCCGCCGGAGCCACTCCTCAATACGCTAAGGGTGTGTTTGGTTGCCTGCATCCCCTTCATTCTGGATGGGTGGATCCGTATAATCTGAGAAAGAGTCTGTTTGGTTGCCTGTATGAGCGGATGCAAAAATACGCCCTCATCCTGGATGGGTGGATACGCTCAAAATGAGCTTCACTAGCCATCCTGGATGATTGGATGCAGTGTATCTTATGCGGTCCCACGTGTTAGCCTCTCGAGTTTGGTAGATCGCATCCGCTCGTGACAGCAACCAAACAAAGATCTCGCTTTTTGTATCCGCTCATACACCTCACCAAACATCTTCTTTTTCTAAAATGCGTTTCCACTCAGCCTGCATCCACTCATCCAGGATATACGATGCAATCTCCATCCACGAACCAAACACACCCTAAGCAGTGCTGCCTGCTGATGTATGGGATAGGATAGGGTCGGATGCATCGGGGCCCATCGAATCGTGATCCGATGGACACCGTGTCGATCGCTGCACTCTCACGCCTCAAGAGACCGGCTACAAATTTCTTGTTTGGGGGCAAGATCTTTCTACGGTGGTGCTTCCAGTGGCTTACGGCTTAAGTTTTATGTGTAGTTTTTGGCTGAAACTATATTGTAATGGTTGTTAGTCTTTTAAAAAAATAAAGAAAAAAACCTAGTTATATTGTCACGGACAATGCAAAGTAAGAAAAAAGAAAAGACAAAAAATGAAAAAAAAACCCTAAAAAGCTAAAATAAATCAAATTAAAAACCGATGAATTTTTTTATAGCTTCTGATTTAAATAAATCAAAGTTAAAACAAACAGGAACTGAAACCGTTTGAAGGGCTTAGAGTTTCGTGGACACTTCATAGGAAATAATATAATTATGATATCACGCTCACCGTCTGAGTGTTGCAAATCTCTCGTCGAGAGAAAACAACGAGCGATCTGTGCTCAGATCAGAAGCAATTCGAGTATTCGAGGAGGCTTAGCGCTCAAGTGGCGAACCGGATTGAATAATGATGTGCGGGATAAGAATAAGATGATCGTGGTATCAACTGATATAAAAGAAAAGATGGTGAGCAACTGCAGGCAGGATAAGAGGAGCTCGCTAGGATAGGAAGAGAGGCGAATAGTCTAACAAGCAAGGTGTTGTCCATGTCACCTTTCCCACCTGCATGCCTTTCATGTCAGCAACTCCTATCTTCAGATGCTACCTTGCTCTCTAAGCAAATTTATGAGTTTTTAAAATATACATACATTTTAATTTTTTTTTCAAAAATAGCTTCTAGTCATCCAACCGTTGGGCGATTGGATCCAATCGCTCAACGGCCGAGCGATAGGCAGGCAGTAGCTCTACCGCTGGGTGATAATGATACAATCGCCCAACGGTTGGACGACAGGTACGTGGTCGAACCTACGTGGTTGACAGGGGCAAAGCTAGAGAGAAACCAAGGGGGTGCACATTTCACCACACATATAGCACAGTACACAAAAATTTCGATGGACAACATATAGAAAATATGTTGTACCGTCAGTTTTTAACATATATAATATAACAAAGTGATTGACAATGAACAGCGAGTCGATGATAAAGCATTAGCAGCAAAAAGTACGTACCAAAATAAATAAATCCATTAATATAGGCAAATATATTATCTGAACTCAATATCCTTAATGGCCTACAACAAAGGAGAATAAAAACATGTTAATTTCTAGCTGAAAAACTATTAAAAAAATCATGTGAAAATAGGCAATATACCTTTTCATATTGCATATTTGCGTCCTCTCATATTCATAAAACGATCAACCACAGCCTTATTTGTGACTTTCTTCATTTCTTCTTTCTCGACGTAACAAATAAGGCTATGACTCATGTAGTCATCACCAATGCGATTACGTAAATATATTTTCACAATCTTCATAGCTGAAAAGCACCTCTCAACCGTAGCAGTGGCAACAGACAAAGCTAGTACTAGCTTCAAAAGCCGATAAACTAAAGGATAGCAAAGATTCTTCCTTGTCTCCACCATTTTTTGAGAAAGCTCACCAATACTTTCTACATTAGAGAATCTATCATCTTCTCTCACATCAGCAATATAGAGGCAAAGATGATGTCGAAGATCAGCCAATTCACTAGAACTAAAATCATCAGGATAAAGTTTTGCCAGTCTCATCAACTATCCACATTAAAATCATGAAATCGTTCTTTTGGATTGAAAGCAACTGAGCAAACAAGCAATTCAGATGTTGTCTCATTGAAGCGGCTATCAAGCTCTTAAAGTAACCAGTCGATAACATCATTAAAACAATCCACTTCATAATGATGTTTGTTTGTAATTCCCGTCTTTTGTCTTGGTTTCTTTGGATTGTTGTATGATTCTTCCATTTCCAATTTGATAATATCATATTTATCACAAAAATCATACACATCACCAAGTAACTTTTCCCAGCCATCTCTTCTAAGATAACCCAAATGCAATCTAGTTGATTTGACACATTGAATAGCATTCACAATGTCTTGATTCTTCCGTTGCAATGCTAATGACAAGGTGTTGGTAATAACTAATATAGTTGATATGAGATGCAAATAGAAGACAAAATCAAAAGATTGAAAGTACACTAAAAGACCAGATGCTTGATCTCTATTTGCTCTATCTCTGTCATCTTCTTCCACAAATTCTAACACTTTAACTATTGTTGGAAACATGTCAAGCAAACTTTTGAGAGTTTTATAATGAGAACTCCAACGAGTATCTCCCGGTCTCTGGAGACATTGCTCTTGATTTAATCCCATGCCTGTTTGAAGCATCCCACAACCTAATGCCTTACTCACTTGTTAATATTTAATGTCTCTAATCATGTCTCTTCTCTTAGATGATCCACCCACAACATTCAACAAAGTAGAAACCATACCAAAGAAATTACTAATGTCTTTATGCTTTCTCACAATAGCCACAACAACTAACTAAAGTTGATGAGCAAAACAATGAACATAATAAGCTGAAGTACTTTCTCTCATTATCAATGATTGCAACCCATTGAACTCACCTCGCATATTGCTAGCACCATCATATCCTTGGCCTCTTACTTGCTTCAAACTTAACTTGAATCCTACAAACAGTGAATCAATTGAAGACTTGAGATAGGAAGAAGTTGTTTCCTTTACATGAACAAGTCCAACGAATCTTTCCTTGACAATTCCACACTTATCAACATATCTCAACACCACTGCCATTTGCTCTTTGCAAGATACATCTCTAGATTCATCAACCAGCAAGCAAAATACATCATGTCCAAGTTCTTCCAGAATAGAATGTAATATTTCTTTTGCAAAACATTCAACAATATCCTTTTGAATATCAGAAGATGTCATAAGACTGTTACCTGCAGCATCATTACCTACCACCTTTTTTTAATGCTGGATCATGCTCTGCTAGGAAATCACGAAACTCCAAAAAATTCTCTTTGTTATAAGAATCCTTGGATTCATTATGGCCTCGGAAGGGCAATCCTTGCTTCAATAAACATCTAGCAACACTAACTGAGCCATTTAGCCGAGTAAAATAAGCATTTTTAGCAGCTTCACTTTGAATTTGCATAACAACATCAATATGTTGAGCTCTTTGTAACAAAGCGTCACAATTTTTCATTGCTTGATTGTGCAAGCTACCAACTCCACTAACATGATCTTTCAGCCTGTTTTTTCTATGCCAACCATTCCAACCATCTATAACAAATGCTTTATACCCATCCTCTTTCTTATTAGGGTCTCTAAATAAGAAACAAAAAAAGCAATATGCTCTATCTTTTTCCTTACTATACTCAAGCCAACCACCAAACTCATCAAACCAATTAGGATTAAATTTTCTATCTCGATCAGATATCTTTGTAACTGGAAAAGAAAATGTGCGAGGTTGGCAAGGCCCATTCTCCAGGTACTTTCTTCTTACCCTATATCTCAAATTAGGATGGTAAGCATCAATTGGTTTCCTTAACCCTGGATCATATTTAATCTCCTCATTCCAATTGATCTCATGTAAATCTGGACATGAACTTCTTGCATTGTTGGTGCTATCTGGTGCTTTTCTTTTCAAAAATTTCTCCATTACTAAGATTAGTGCTCCACCTATTATTTATAAGTTATAACCAATTAACCATGTAGTCAAATTACAAAAATAAAAAGATAAGAAATATATGGTTCTACAGTAGGTGCATTGCATAATAGTAAGAAAATTGATAATAGATTAATATAATTTTACTCCAAATTCAGAACATATCTGTGCAATACAAGTGCTTTCTTATAATAGATCAAACTAGTTTGTTAAAGAATTAGAGAGGTAAAGAAAGTTGAATGAATCACCTAGCTTTTAGAATCAAAAGTCAAAACTCCTGTTCCTGTTTGCACCGTGAAGATGCCGACGTGAAGAACTGAAGAAAGTCCTGGAAGCACTTGTATTCCGACGTGAAGAACTGAAGATGCGGCACCGTGATTCCGTGAAGACCGAAGATGCCGTGAAGATGCAGTTGGGCGCCGGCAGATGAATCGGCAGTAGATGGAAACAGATGAATCAGCAGCCGGCAGATGAATCGGCAGTAGATGGAAAAAGAAAGAAGACAAAGAAGTTGAATCGGCAGTGAGTCCGCCTGAAGCAAAAAAGAAAAAAAAAGACCCAGTTGGAGCTTGATTGTTGGGCCTGATTGCTTGCTGCTGTGCTTTTTTTTCCTCCAATCGACAGGGCCCAATTTGTGGGCTGGGCCACTAGGGGGTGCACAATTTTGGGCTGGGGTGGTGCACATATGGTGAATATGGGATAGTAATAAGTATTTCTTTTTTTACCCTGGTGCCAAGGAACCCCCCTTGGCCCATTGGGCTTCGCCCCTGGTGGTTGAAATAATATGGTCGATCAACGTGGTCGAAGCAATGTGGTCGAAAATTAGTAAGTGGTTGAAGAGAACAACGAGGTCGTACCAATGTGGTTGAAACATCATGGTCTAAACATTGTAGTCGAAGATTAGTGATTGGTGGCTGGAAGGTGTTGTCGCCGAACGGTTAGGTGACAATATCTATCGTCCAACTGTTGGGTGAGTAGCCAACGGTTGGACGACAGTGGTTACTTTTGTAAAAAAATTGAAACGCATGTATAATTTTGTATTTTTAAATAAAAAAATTATTTTAGAAAATTCCAAATTTCCCCTTGCTAATTTATTCAGGTCAGATTCAGATGCTACCTTCCTCTCTAACATAACCTAGCGTACCCATGTACAATTTTGTTTTTTTAAAAAAACAATATTGGTGTGCTCTCACCTCAACTAGATAGTCATAATCGATTGAAGTTTATTCTTGCTTCTGTTAATTATATGAGGATCAACTAGCTTCTAAGCTTACTGATGCAAGTGGTAAGTGTAAAAGTCGATGATCTTCTTGATAAGATATAAGTTGAACAAACCATTCTGAACCTCATACATGAGAATAGGTAATATATATTTTCGTGCTATGCATTATTATTAAGGTGCAATTTCAACCGTACGTTGCACGTAATGTGCACTGTCACATCAGTTATCCTATCAGTTCGCCTTTTCTTGGGATGAATGATGTCGGTTTCCCTTCAAATAACTTTAGCTTTAATTTAATTTATTTTTAATTTATTTAAATCAAAAGTTATTTAGAATGCTCGGTTCTAATTTTGACTTATTTTAGTTTTTTTTTTTACTTTTTTTACCTTTTTTTCTCTTTATTCTTTTACATTATCTATGACGATATAATATTTTTTTTTCTATTTTTTCTCAGAAAAAGCTAACAGTCGCTATAGTGCAATTTTATCAAAAGGTATAATTAAAAATTTAAACCATAAGCCAGTTATAGCGAGCCGAAAAAGCCCTAGCTAACCGTGGCCAAAGATAGACACATCAATAATACTATTATCTTCCCAACAATGTCATATTAGCCCTTCAGTTTAATCTGGGCCCCTTTAATTTACACCCTCGTTTTTACAGAATTTACACCCTCATTCGGAATGGAGGAAAAGCAATGCGAGGAAAACTCTGTTTCCTGTAAAATTATTACGGAGTTCCTGTGTTCCAGCACAAACAAGCCCTTACAACTGAACTCTTTTTTTTTGGGTCCAGTTTTAATCCATTATCGTGAGCTTGCGTCTCATTTTTGCCCTTCTATTTTGAAATTCAATCTCAGCAGCTTTGAACAACCAGTGTTAATTTTAAGCTGATTTTCTTGGAGGCATTGGATTAATTAAGAAGGATACTGATCCAAACCAAGATGGTTTGAAATGGATAGTGGGTTATACTTTGTTTGTGTCATAATGTTGGTTGGATACCACTAATAACATGGTTGAATGGTAGACCACCACGGCGACTACTTTGCTTTAGTTTCCCCAAATAACGTTCATGGCCATTGGCCCCCCACACTACACTCATTATATTTCTAATATAAAAAATCTCACTCTTACACTCGTACATAATCCGAAGTTGGTAGTATATAAGTAGTAGCTGTATATTGTTGATTGGATGTAGATGTGAATTAGCAGTAAAACGAAAATACACCCATTGTCAAAAAGAAAAATAAATAAAAGGGCATATATTCATAATCACCTACAAGCTAGGTTAATGCCATATGCGGAGTAAACATTTTGGCTTTTAACTGAACTTTGTTAATCCGGCCGGGCATCTTATATATGATGCGAGCATCCAGCTTGCGTTGATCTTTTTTGTTTATCATTAGAGAATATGTTCCCTCATTCTTTTCCTTTACAAAGAAGGATATGCTTAAGAATTGCAACATGGCAATTAAGTAAGTGACATACACTACTACAAAACAAGTTATACTGGACGTTTCGTTATAAACGGTTTATGGGAAATCGTCTGTATTGTTATTATCACAAACGGTTTTACAATCATGATTGTGTACCGTCTGTGATACACAACTATCACAGACGGTTCTTGTTAATAACCGTCTGTGATAATTCACAGACGGTTATTAATACCAACCGTTTGGGATACGCCGCTTAATAAATACGGTCCTGACAGATCTGTCTACATTGCACTGCATTGAAGGAGACGGTCGGTTTCAGGGAGTTTGGTGAAAACAAACCATTTGTAGATCTAGCTTGTAGATCTATTTGTTCTTGGTGATTAGAGGTTATTATTTACTTCTAATTATATGTCTTGTAATAAAGAGAGATGATAGCTAGGTTTAGATCTAGCTTAATTGGTAGTTTGCTCTAATTTAAGAATGAGTCAGTAGTCCTAGTTTCCTTCAATATATTTTTTCTATATATATATATATATATATATATATATATATATATATATATATATATATATATATATTACTTTATGAATAGTACATAGCTAGCTAAATAATTTAGATATGAATAATTTATTATAAGGTGAATGGCAATTATGTGTAAGTATTGGGCTGGCTAGCAATAGTAGCATTAATAATCCAATTTGACACTAATTTGTTATATGTGTATCGTAGATGGATCAAAATTGGATGTACGTTGAGAACCATGTGTGTGAAGAGTATATTAATAGTATGTCTACTTTTAGAAAAGCGGCTGAGCAGGATATGTTGAAGAAAAGGATGAAATATATGTACTGTCCATGCATGGATTTACGATAATATGAAGATATGTACCAACTTAGCGTAGATCGAAACTCACTTGATTCGAAGGGGTTTCAAAAGGGGGTAAACATGTTGGATTAGTCACGGTGAAGAGAAGATTGTATAGAAAGGTAGTTATAACATTGTAGAGGGAGACAACGATATGCCGGTTGTGGACTGTGCTTTCGATGAGGATAGGTCTTGTGATGATAATCTAGATCGGATGCTACATGATGCAGAAGGGAACTATAGTGAGAAAGAGTTTGGTGAATTCGAGTGCTTGATGGATGACTCAGAGAAACCTTTGTTCCTGTGTTGCAAGCCGCAATACATAAGGTTGCCATCTGTTTTTGAACTATTAAAATTGAAGGCAAGCAATGGCTGGTCCGACAAAAGTTTCACCGCATTGTTAGGTCTCCTAGTGAACATCCTTTCAGAGGAAAATATATTGCCGTGAACCACCTACCAAGCTAAGAAGGTTCTTTGTCTATTGAGAATGGAAGTAGAAAGAATACATATATATCCGAATAATTGTATCTTCTACCATAAAGAGTATGCAAAATTACATATTTGTCCAATGTGCAAAGCATCTCGATACAAGCATAAGAATGACTCCGATGAGCAGCCGACATAGCACCTGGCTCGTGAATGTATGCATGTACAACCTTCCTCTTTGGCTATATATGAAGCAGAAGTATATTTTGATGTCACTACTTACCCAAGCACTGAAGCAACCTGGGAACAATATTAATGTGTACCTAGCACCATTGGTAGAAAATCTTATGACACTGTGGGACAAAGGGGTACAGGTATGGGATGCGGATAAACGAGAGAACTTCACTCTGTGCGCCATGTTGTTCTGCACTATCAATAATTTTCCTGCCCTTGATAACCTATCAGAGTTGAGTACAAAAGGTGCCAAAGCATATCCGCATTGCTTAGATTATACCGAGAATGTGTGGTTGAACAACTCACGCAAAACTTTGTACATGCGTCACCGTAGGTTCCTTCCAAGGTATCACCCATACCGCAAGATGAATAAATAATTTGATGAAAAAAGAGGATGACTTAACAGCAAGCCCTTTTAGCGAGAAAGAGGGCTATGATATGGTCAAGGATATCGATATTGTGCTTGGAAAGAGCTCTAAGACATAAGTTGAGGACCCATTATAAGAATATGTGGAAGATGAAGTCAGTATTTTGGGATTTATCTCATTGGGAGCACTTAAAAGTTCGCAATTGCATCGATGTCATGCACGTAGAAAAGAATGTATGTGATAATTTGATTGATCTCTTATTGAACATTCACGACAAAATAAAAGATGGTGTCAACACACGACGTGACTTGGTCGCTATGAGTATCAGGACCGTGTTAGCACCGATAGAGACCGATAAAGGTCGAACGTACTTCCCCCAGCTTGCTACACTCTGTCTAAGTCCAAGAAAACTGGATTGTGTCAGTGCTTGCATGGTGTGAAAATTTTGTCCAGTCACTCCGCCAGCATGAAGAAACTTGTTTTTATGGAAAATTTGAAATTAATTAGTATGAAGTCTCATGACTGTCATGTACTAATGACACAATTGCTTTTTGTTGCAATTAGAAGTATTTTGCCGAACAAGATTCGAGTAACAATAATGAGGCTATGTTATTTCTTTAACGCAATTGCTCAGAAGGCCATCGATCCTGATGGACTAGATGCTCTACAGACCGAGGTGGTAACGACTCTATGTCATCTTGAGATGTATTTTCCTTTATCATTTTTCGATATCATGGTCCATCTTATTGTTCACCTTGTGAAAGAGATAAATATATGCGGCCCTGTGTTACTATGTTATATATACCCATTTGAGAAGTACATGGGAATTCTCAAGTCCTATGTACACAATGGATTTCGACCAGAGGGTAACATCATCGAAAGTTATGCAACCAAGGAGGTTATGGAGTTTTGCATCGATTACATGGCTCAGGTCGAACCAATAGGTGTGCCTCTATCTCGTCACGAGGGGAGGCTCGAGGGTATCAGGACCATCAGAAGAAAAGCAATAACTTCCAATCTAGATACGTACACTCAAGCCCATTTTACGGTCTTGCAACACATGATTGAAGTGTCCCCGTCTATTGAGGAGCACAAGGACATACTACGCCGAGAGAATCTAGGCCGATCGGAAGTTTGGATCACGAGACAGGACAATTGTCGGTTCAACGAATGGTTTAGAGTGTGATTCACTAGGAGTTCATCAAGTGAAACACTGCAATGGTTGGCAAAAGGGCCAAAATTTAGAATTATGACATGACAAGGATACGACGTTAATAGGTACATATTTTATACAACAAATCAGGATAGAAAGAGTATAGTCCAGTATTCAGGTGTCCATATAGATGCATTTCGTGAGTAGTTCAGTACCACTGCCTCAAGCTCCTACTACGAGCTTGTAGAGGAGATTTGAGAGCTCAACTACGTAATTTTCAAGATCCATCTCTTTCAATGCCGTTGGGTCCAACTACTACAGGGTGTAAAGGTTAATAAGTACGATGTCACTACCGTGGACCTCGAATGTGTAGGATACAAAGATGAACCATTCATACTCATGAGGCAAGTTGTTCAAGGTTTTTGTGCAACCGACTTAGCAAATAAGAAGCGCCATGTAGTTCTTCATGGAAAAAGAAGGATTGTCGGAGTTGAGAATATCGTAGATGAGGAAGAGTACTATCAATTTGACGAGTTGTCTCCATTCAGAGATGACATCAGGCTCGAGGAAGAACCAAGGACGAAGCAAGCTATATGTGTGTCGATAATTGTGAAGGGTTTTATTTAAAAGGAATATAGCCAAGTGGAATGATTCTACAAGGAGAACACCTATTTGAAAATTATTCCAATATAATTAAGAAACTCGACATGTAATTAAGGAATTATTCTATTTTAATTGATTAAGTAATTTAGAAACAATTACTACATCTACGATTGTATCTGCTTGCTTATTTTCAGAGGGTATGACTAGCATATCCAGAGGCTAGCTAGCCAAAAACATGATATGTTGTAACTACCATATGCGATTTAGTGGCATAAACCATCTGTGATATTGTATATATATATATATATATATATATATATATATATATATATATATATATATATATATATATAAATTACATAAGACACCATGGTGACTAGACACCAACATCCGATACACGTGTATGATTGATAATTTTTTGAGTTTGGGTATGAAAATGTTTTATACCCTTGATATATTTATGGTAAGTAAGTTTTGAACTCAGTTCAAATTAGTTTGAAGTACTTTTGAGTTCAATGCAACTACATGAGTATATACCATAAAAATAGTTCAAACTAATTAAACTAAGTTGAATTTAAATTTTTCGAGTTTGACATCTCAAATATACTTTTTATGGGTATATGAAGATACCCACATCAAACGTTATAATCTCAAGCAAATCAACGGGTATTGATATTGGTGCCTAGGCACCATGGTGCATGAAACACTCGTCCTATATATATATATATATATCGTCAAAAACGGTTCTATTGCCGTCTGTGATAAGGTACAACATCACAAACGGTTTCATAAGAGAACCATCTGTGATATGCTACACATCATAAATGATTCCATTAATATCATAGACAATTATTAATATCATAGATGTTATTTAATAGGACCCCCTTAGTCTCCTCGTCCCCCCCACTGCCACCGCTAATGCAGGAGAACCCGACATCTTCGTCCTCTCCTTCCTCACCTGGCGTGGTGGCCTTGTCGTTTCTCCTCCCGACACCGCCTCTCCTCCCCATGCTGCCTCTCCTTCCCGTCGCCTCTCGTCCCGATGCCGTCTCTCGTCTTGAAGGTATGGATCCTAAATCCCACTTCTTTACCTCATGTGTGATACTTCCGTCCATATCTATTAATGTGTGTTCCTGAGTTCTCTCCTCCCCATCGCCTCCCTTCCTGAAGGTATGGATCCCAAATCCCACTTTTTACCTCATGTTTGTTACATTTGTCCATATCTGTTAGTGTCTTTTTTATGTGGAACTCAAAAAGGAATGGAAGCAAATGGATATGGGAAGGAAGGTGGGCCTATTTGTGCTAGGTTGGAAGTGGTAAGATTGTTGGAGGTGGTCTTGGTGTGGTCCTCACATGGATGAAGATGTGGATGGAGGTCCCTTATTGTAAAAGAGGAACATTACAACACTATATACTTGATCTTCAAAAGGGTTGAAGCAAATTAATTTACTTCATCCCTTTTGAAGCTCTTGTGTATGGTGCTTTAATGTTCGTCTTGTAGTTGTTGAGAAATACATATCACATCACTCAAAATCTAGTGGGAGAGAAACAAATTATGAGGGTGTATGAGGATGAAAGTTGTGGTGAAAATAATAACAATAAATAGCTGGGAATGATCTATTGCTACAAGATCTATTTGAAACGACATGTTAGTGCTCCAAAGAGACCTTGTAGCAATAATACATGCCAAAGAGACCTTCAAAATGCATAAAGCAAATCATACACTCTAGTGTCCTCTATGATTCACTTTGCTATTGTCGCAAGATCTATTTGGGATGGCATGTTAGCATTCCAAAGAGACATTATAGCAATAATATATACTAAAAAGACCTTCAAATGGTATAAAGCAAATCACACACTCTAGTGTCCTCTGTGATTCACTTTGTTATTTCCACAAGATATATTTGGAATGTCAAATCACATATTTTAGTATGTCAGATTCTATAGAGTAAGTTACTTTGTAGAATCTGAGACACTAGACTGTGTAATTTGGGATGTTAGTATTGCAAAAAGATCTTGTAGCAATAATATACATCATCGAATGTACTTATTTCTTGCAAGATCAACCATGTACTAATATTTACGCTCACAGCTCACTGTAATTAGTTTTTTCTTGTTAGAGAGATGACATCGTCGTCGCCATTGACGTCGTCGAAGACCGGGATAACTAAGCATGGCAGAGGAGTGTCGAAAAGGCCAGAGGGCTGAATGACTATCACAGCGGTCTCTCCGGATGGGGTCCCTCTGCAACCAAAGAAAACAGTGGCAGCATTTTGAACTATTTGCGAGATAATTGGAAGGCAACATGTCCTTATCACCGTAGCAAACTGGAAAGCTTTGACAAAAGACAAGAAAAGTGCATTGTGGTTGGAAATTTCAAACTCGTTCAAGATCTCTGCAGAAGTCCAAGGACTCATGCGATGGTAGGTGCTCCTCGAGTTGGGAAAAGCATGGAAGACCTTAAAAAGCACGCTTGTCATGTAGTACGTGACCAAGGATCGCACACCCTTCACAAGGTATCCTTTCGTGCCACCGAAAACATGGGAGGCTTTGTGCAGACGAAAATGACGATCAAATTTCAATAGAAAAGTGTGGCGCACAAGGCTCTTCAGGCACAAAACACTCACCCCCACAGACTTGGCACCGCTGGATATGTGGGTAAAATCCTGTAATGGAGGATGGAGGACAAGGTCACAATTTGATTAGTGGCCTCCCCAACATTTGCCAGGATCACAAACGAGCGCGCCTGAAACTGGTTAAGAGTGAAGTCATCAACCACATCTTTGGGCATCACCTCTTTCAAAAACCCCACAGACGAGTAAGTGTCCCAACGCTTGGTAAGGTATATTAAACTACCTAGTTGTTAATAGGTCCATACCTTTATGGGTCTAAAATAACATGATCGCCTCTTGTAGCAAACATTGACTACCAAATCTTCCGAAGGCTCTTTTGAAGTAGTCAGGGAGAGGGATATACTATCCACGGCCCTGGAAAATAAGGAGCACATAGATCGCATGTGAGGCCTAGGGGTTTACGTATCTTAGAGGTATGGATTCCCAAATGACTCCAAGACGTATAGGAGTAGAAAAGATTCAAGGCCGAGCGCGACTAATGTATGTAACATGACTTTGATACAAAACTTCAGGAGATAACTATCTCACTTCGAGGAGAGATAGATTTATTGAGGGAAGAACTGAGAGAAGTCCGTAACCACTCGCAAGACACCCACGTTATCGGGTACCCAGTTCCCCTAAACGTCAGAGTAGCTGCACGTCCACACCATAATCTGACCATAGCGACACCAATTTACCTATCGATGACATCAAAGTAATGTACGTCTTTAGAATGCTACATAGATGGACCTGATAGACACCTTAGTTTATCATGTATCGTTACATAGGAGCCCACACCGTGTATCCTCAGAGTCAGGCTTGTTGGCTCCATTCCTGTTGGCGCTGGGTAGGGGATGGCGTATCCTTGCTTGCCAAGGATACTGGTGCATGGTGCCTAGCTAGGGACTGATTTCATGAAGGTACAGGTGGACATGATTAATTATGTTTTCAGGGTGGTCCCTCTTAAGAAGCCCCCAAACGAGATCATAACACTAGGGGATGCCAGCCACACATTCATCCAGTGGCCTAATAGGCACATTGCCCTGGACCCTTCCTTGTTGTGATATCCACACGACCATCCCTGTCAAATAGAACTCTTTATGACTCCAACTCAAGCTTCACTTCAGAAGTCCATCGCATTAGCTCCCGTGGAGACGACACCAAAGATATATCAGAAGCAAGACACTAAGGCCCAACCAAAGAAGATTAAGGCGCCACCTAGGTCCTGGAAGTTCAAGTTCGGAGTGTCGTTGGTCTCCGTGTCACAATTATTCAGCCTTAGAAAGGTTTGCGGGTCTTTGCATGCTTGGTACATGCAAGGTCCAACAAGAAGCCAAACCGGCAAAGTGGATTCACTATGAGATACACGGAAGCGCATTTCCTCCACAACTCGAGCTACTTCATCATGATCTTCGAAGACTTATTCTTATTATTCAACCTCAACGAACTCGACACCTCACTTTTATGATGCTGGGCATTGTAAGTGTATTATACAATCAAGTTCTACATTCACGTAATACCGATAAATGTCATAATTCATTGCTTGTGTATAGATCCATGATTCAATAAATCCAACGACGGCGGCAACCAGTGGGTTTCTTCGACCAACACTTGGTTTCTGAGCAATACATCAAGGACAACACATCCTTCACTGAAGATTACATAACGAAGGGATTGCTTGCTCAGAGTGACAAGGACTACATCATGGTACCCTTCAATAGGGGTAAGTGCTTCACTAGTTGCCATACAAATTTCATTTATACTTTATATGTAACATAAATTTAGAATTAACTACTATGGTGACATACATGACTAGGTCTCAGTAGATTCTGATTGTGATTGTACCAAAGTGGAGTAAACTAATATACCTTGATTCCTTATGTAGGAGCAACCACGACTTCACCCTTGTGTAACAAGCAATTGACAGGTAAACTCATTTCCTCTATACATAACTCTATTTTAATCTTTCTTTCATTTGCAATGGCCGAGGCTAACTTTTTGAAATCATGTAGGTCGTTCAACGCTTACGTTGACTAGGGAGGGAGATACAAGGAATCTAGCGCCACACTGCGACACAGGATGAAATTTTCGATACTCACTACAACACAACAATCCTATATCACACTTCATAGTAATGCATCTAAAATTGACAATATCTATGCATGTAATTCTATTTTTGCAGTGTCACTAGCAGCTACAAGGTAACGTATGTGGATTATACGTTTGCAGACATATGCAGGAAATCATGGGCACTAAGACGAAAGATCTAGAGGTTTGTCAACCTGCTAATATTTATTTCATGATTATCAATTCATATATATACATATATATACATATGCTAATGTCTTTAACACTCCTAGCGACAGGGCGTAGAATTCGACTCAAGTGCGTACGATCTTGACAACCTCACCGAAGTTCGAGGGAAACTCTCTAAATTCTTGATGGTGGATGTTATTAACTCGAATGGAGATTTCAACCCCAGCAATAATGATTAGATGTTCAAACATTTGATACAATTGTAGTCACTCAATTGTGCATAATCAAACAATTAATTTAATTGTACTTCATTCAATTATTTAATTCATTTGTGAGATATGTATAATGATTGTTATATACTATATATGTGAACTGTTTGCTTGTTTTTAGAAAGCATGGCTAGCATTTCCTGAAGCTAGCTAAAAACAGAAAAATAATATAGCTATTCAAATGGCTATCACAGACGGTTTGTAACACCAAACAATTTTTAGTATTAGCCGTCTGTGATATGTACGATATCATAGACGGCTATGCTTAAGAACTGTATCACAAACGGTTTTTCGTATTAGCCGTTTGTGATATGTTAGATATCACAGACGGCTATGTTTAAAACCGTCTGTGATTGTATTGTAACTTATCACAGACGGTTTGAGAACTATTTGTGATAACCACCTATCATCACGGATATATAAATTTAGACAGTTTAGAAACTATCTATAATGACGGTTTTGAATCGTCTATAATAATCGTTTTTGTGGTAGTGATACATGTATAGCTATCAGTATTAAGGATGCTTGTGACTCCGTCCAGAAGCGTCAAGAATCATATCGACAATGCTGACGCCCTTCAACAAGCTAGCTAGCAGGTATTTTTGCAGTTTAATTATATTACTGCTCCTAATCAGGTCAGAGATTCAAATCGTTGGATGCCTCTTGTCGTTAAACTTTTTGTCTGGTTGGGACAATATTATTACTTCATTACATCGATCATGACTATGGCATACGATTATCTTTTTAAAATTTTCATCAACACACGCATCATTGATATCTGTTGATTTGGTTTTTAATCTGGACACTATCATGCAATTCAAGTATATATAGCAATTTGATTGATCGTTTGACAAAACAAAATAGATAGCATCCAAATCAAGGTTGTCATGATGCGGTCCTAGCTAGGATAATTTTTGTTTGATCCTCCCTGTTTTTAGAAATACAACAGTCTTCCTTAATTTTATTTTCTTTTTATAAATATGTATTTTCCCTATATTATTAATATAATTATATACAGTAGTATCCTTTTCTATTGTTGTTCCAATAAATAGAAATACATACAACAACCATTACTACAAAAGAGGCTAAACTGAACGCTTACATCATAGACGGTTCTTAGAAACCGTCTGTGCTGTAAGTATCACAGGTGATTTATACGAATAATCGTCTGTGGTATTTTCATAGAAAGTTATTTATACAAACTGTCTGTGATAATACAAGACATCACAAACGGTTTTTTTATTTAAACCATTTGTGATACTTCACAAACGGTTTGTATTAAAAACCGTCTGTGATAATGAAGTTATCACAAACGGTTTGTATTAAAAACCGTCTGTGATATGTTTCCCGCCCTGTAATCTCCTAAAATTTCATAATTTCCCTCCTGAGTCCGAGTAGGATTCAGTTTTGAGACACCTTTAGTCCTAAATTTGCCTGTCACCCTCTAAGCCCTAAAATCGGCCATCTTTAGCCCTAAATTTGCGTTTTAAGTTTTTGTTTTTGCCAAAAATTTTATCTTCCCTTCGGAATTTGGGTTTCACCTCAACTGCAAAGTTGTAGATCTTGTCAAAACCTTTCAAATGAAGTATATATAAGCCCTATAAAATTTTGCTATTTTATCTTTTCATACTAGCTATTTATATTATACCGATATATTATCTTTGTGACGCCATTATCACAGACTGTTTTTATTATGAACCGTCTGTGATATCTCCTATTATCATAAATGGTTTTTGTTATGAACCGTCTGTGATGTCTCTATCATAGACGGTTTGTAATCCGAACCGTCTGTAATGTCCCACCACATCATCGATCCACGGCATATTCCCTAAGATCCTGATCTCACCCGTCCATTCTCTCCGCATCAAACGGCAGGCATTGTTCTCTTTTCCTCCCCACCTCTCGCCCCTTATCAACCCCCCTCTCCCTACTCAAAGAACCACTATCACCAGTATTACACCAATTCGCTTGTGTGCGGCAAGGGTGGGAAGGGGTTCGGCAAGGGTGACTGAAATTTTGCTTGAAGCAAGATGGAAAGGAAGAAGGCAATGGCAAATTTGCACTATTCTAAGTCGCCGGCATAGCAACTGTTGATTTTGTCGTAGAAGCTGAAAATGGTATTCGTTGCATTTCTATTTCTGCTACTTCAAAATTTTCCCACACCACTTGTTTTATATTGTAGTTTAATGAAGGATGTATAAGTGTAGCTTGCATTAGCCTAAAGTTTCTTGTAGTGTAAGCATTTTTCTGAATTTGTAGCCGTGAAGCTTATCTTTGTAAAATTGTAAGTGTCCTCTTGTGTATGCAGTGCTATGGGTAACATACTCGATATCTTGTGATGTTGTAATGGTGGATTCTAATCTTAATGGAAATAGAATGTGTTGTTGTGTTTGTTGATGTATTTGCTTGTTTTCAAATGATATAGTTAACATTTCCTGAGGCTAACCGAAAAATAGAAAAAATAGGTATAGAATGAACTATCATAGATGATTTTGTGGTATAAACCGTCTGTGAAGAATTATCATCGACGGCTCAAACTAGAAACCTTCTATGATGGGTAAGTATCATAGACGGTTCTATATACCAACCGTCTATGATATTCACACATCACAGACAGTTGGTAGCTAGAACAGTCTGTGATGTGTATCACAGACGGTTGGTAGTTAGAACTATCTATGATAGTGTTCTTCACAGACGGTTCTAGTTATAAACCGTTTGTGATGTATTTATCACAAACGGTTTACAAACCGTCTGTGATAACATCTGATTATCACTGATACATAAATTTAGACGGTTTAAAAACTATGTATGATAACAATTTTGAACCGTTTGTGATAATTTTTTTATAGTGAGCATAGACAGCCAAGTCGCCGAATACGACAAGGGATGGACAGGTGTTACGTACCACTAGAAAGTAGTGGAATCGAAGGGCCAGAAATAGCCAGCGGTGGCGTGGCCCTTTCAAGTTGCATTTTGCAATGATCTTTAATTAGAACGGCCGGCCGGGCGCACGAGGCACGCACGCACGCACGCACAAGAAGAAAAAGGACGAGATGATGCGCGCGCCCGCCCAATAAGCACGCAGTGATCGATCGCCATCATGGATCACTCGCTCGTCCTTGCAATGCTATCCATGGATCCACCACTGACATCAGCAAGCACTGACACGGCACTAGCTAGTAGGCCAGCTGCTACCACTCGGTCACCTACTCACCTTGATCCATCCAACACCAAGGCCTCCTCTCCATGTGTACTCCATGTCCTCCATTTGTACTGCCCTGCCCTGCCTAGCTCTATATATAACCCAAGTGCTCAGTACAGAGGCTACATTAGCTAGAATCTGAGCAATTAGTAGTTAGTGTACGAACAGATACATACAATTAAGAGACAGTGTCCATTAATTTCCCCTTCTTCTTCGATTCATCGGTTGGGCCGGCCTTCTTTTCAGAGGGTACGTACTGTGTGCCTCTCTGTCTGATCGATGGTGGTCAAGGCGAAGAAGATCGCGGCGGAGGCGGTGGAGAAGAGAGGACGGAGAAGAGGAAGAGGAGGGGGAGTAGTTGAGGAGGAGATCATGTGTTGTAACGACAACAGTGGTGGTGGTGGTGGTGGTGTGATGAGGAAGGGGCCGTGGACGGAGCAGGAGGACGTCCAACTGGTATGGTTCGTGCGCTTGTTCGGGGAACGTCGTTGGGATTTGTTAGCAAAGGTATCAGGTTTGCGCGGTGGAGGGTGAACTAGATCGAGCACAAGCAGCATGTATCACACACCATATAAACATAAAGATACTCCCCCTAGCTCTCTCTTTCAATTCAATTCAATTCAGTTCCATATCAATTGATTTCTTATTCATATTTTCATAGCTACGTAGATGCATATGCATATCTAGTAGTGGTAGCTTAGCTACACACACATACGCACGCGTACATACATACTAAATGGTGGTGTTGCATGCATGCTGCTCTAGCTCGCATCAGGAGAGGCGGGCAGAGAGGTGTTAACCAATCTCTTTCTCTTCTTCTTCTCCTCCTTGTCTCTGTGCGCGTCCGGCACATGTTTCGGTTCTGCCTTTGGTGGGTTTGCAGGTCTCAAGCGCACCGGCAAGAGCTGCCGCCTCCGGTGGGTCAACTACCTCCACCCGGGCCTCAAGCGCGGCCGCATCACCCCCGACGAGGAGCGCCTCATCCTCCAGCTCCACGCGCAGTGGGGCAGCAGGTGGTCGCGGATCGCCAGGAAGCTACCCGGCCGCACCGACAACGAGATCAAGAACTACTGGAGGACGCACATGAGGAAGAAGGCGCAGGAGGAGAAGAAGAAGAGGGCTGCCGCCTCGGCCTCTCCGTCCTCCTCCTCCTCGTCCACGACGACGTCCTGCTCGGCCTCCCTGAACAACGGGACGTCATCGATATCATCGGCGGTGACCGAAGCACTAGTGCAAGAAAGCAGCAGCGGGGACGAGGCCGAGGAGACCACCACGGCGGCGAGCCAGCAGCAGCCACAAGATCAGCAGGAGGACTACTACAGCATGGACCAGATGTGGAAAGAGATCGCGGCGGCCGAGGCGGCGACCAGCTACGCGGAGGGCTGGGGAGCTGGTCACGTCGTCGCCGCGGAGCCGGCAGCGTCGATGCCGTCGCCGGTGTGGGAGTACTGCGCGGATTATTCGCTGTGGAGGATCGACGACGAAGAGTACTACAAGAAGATGATTGATGCCTCATGATGCATATCATCTACTCGTATATGCCTAATTATTGCTATTAGCTTAGCTGTCTGAATTGAAAGGGATATATGCCTTTCATTTGCATTAGATCATACATATACTTGCATTTGTCTACTGTAATTATACGTTGATCATGCATGATACATAACTAGTTTGCTCGATCGTCAGATTAAGTCGGCTTGAAACATCTTGTGCAAATTAAGTAAACCCATGTGTACTTGATCAGATTCAGAATGGCTATGAGATTAGTGCCATCTGCTAGCTGCATGCCTTGCGTACATATAAGAGTGATCAGACTACACGCGCGCCCACACTAGTAAGCATGCACATAGAATTTACATCAAAAACATTGATTATACGTCCAGAAATGAAATGCAAAATTTACTCCATGGCTTATAGCTGAATTTCTCATAAGTCATATAGTCAGATACACCGCATGACAAAAAGCCAATAAATTCTGTCACGTTCTAGAGAACTAATATGATAGCTATATTGGACCGGAGGTTGAGGAATTGGACCCTGGGCTTGGGCTCAAGAGTTGTTTGGTGCCGGCGCACCCGAGTCCAGGTGTTCGGCTGGTAAGGAGAAGGGGAGATAGACTTTGATATATATGTCTTGATTGATTTAGTGAATAGCATCGGTTGGCTATATATGCCGTCCCTAACCACCAAATCATAGAGATAGCAATCAAATCTTAGAGATAAACTTCCTAATCAAGAGATAGACTTCCTAAGTTACTCACTTTTTGCCAATTTTGATGCAACCGATGGCTGCTCCCGTGCACTTGCGTCGTTGGTAGTACTTACCCCACATGACATTGTTTTACTAAATAGTAAGCGTGGAGTAGGAGGTTGCATGGTATGGGTCGTATACCATTGCACATATGGTACTTATCGCCAGGATGTTGCATAGATCATGGAAAAAATCTTGCATTCTGTATGGAATGCACAGATTTGCTTTCCGTATGGAATGGAACACACGATGGAATGAAAAAAGCAAATCCTTATGTTTCTATATGTTTCATTTGTTGTTGAAGGCTCATATGCTTTTTGCTTTCCATATGTTTGCATTTGCATGCATCACTAATCAATATGGAGTAATTAATTAATCCTAGAAACTAGAAGCAATTAAGCATGGAAGGTCGGTCGTTAATTCAAATTTACCGATCAATCGAAACAATACTAACATTCCGTCCTTATGTAGGTCAAGGCACTATAAGAAAATTAACAGTTCGTATGGAAACAATACTAAATGTTTAGTGTATGGAAACATAAGGAAATTAACATTACGTATGGGAACATTCCATTGCATAATCTCACCATTCATTACATTACTAAACATTCCATTCCATGCTGGTTGTTTCATATAGAAATAGGACATGCTAAATGTTAAGTGTATGGGAAAGGCGTGTATGGAAACGTTCCATATGGAAACAAGCCGAGATTTGCTGAAAACAACAAACAGAATATGATGAATAGCCTATGTCCAAATGGTTATAGAAATAGTTGGAAGACAAGATCATAATACCCAAAATCTAGATATAAATGTTGCAAAAAATCTTATTGTTGATGTCTGCAGTCGTGTGTCAAGTACTCGTGTGTTTGAGTACTATGTAATTGTGTGCCGAGTACTTGTGTGTCCGAGTACGTGTAGGAGTTAGAGACTAGTCATAAGCTACAATAACCGATCGATAGTCATAGCTACAATACTGGTCGGCAGTCATAAGCTACAGTACTTGATCGGTGCTCGGAAGACCTGCGTAGTTGAAGATTGGTAGTATCAGCTTTGTGTAAGCGGTACAATTGGAGATGCCATAAGAGCCGTGGTCAAGTCCCGTGGCGAGGCGCCGTGGTTGCCATCCCATGGTCGACGTCCATGGTGGTCAAGGTCGAGGCACCGTGGTCGCTGTCCCATGGTCTACGCGTCGTGGTCGAAGTCCTGTGGTCAACGCGCCATGGTCGAAGTCCCGTGGTCGAAGCGCGTGGTCGACATCCTGTGGTCGACGTCTCATGGTCGAAGTCCCATGGTTGAGGTGCCGTGGTCGAACACCTATGGTCAAGGCGTGTGGTTGAAATGCCGTGGTCAAAGGCCCATTGTCGACACGTGGTTGTGGTGCCATGGTCGAGGCGGTGTGGTCAAAGTCCTGTGCTCGATGTCCCGTTGTCGAGGCACTGTGGTCGAGGCACCATGGTCGACATGCTGTGGTCAAAGTCCTATGGTCGACGCATTGTTGTCAATGCCTTGAGGTCGAAGGCCCGAGCACCGTGTTCGATGCACTGTGGTCGAAGTCCCTTGGTCGATGTCCCATGGTCAAGGCACCATGGTTGAGGCGCCGTGGTCGAAGTCCCGTGGTCAAGGCACCGTGGTCGAGGTGCCATGGTCGATGTCCTGTAGTCGAGACACCGTGGTCGAAGTCCTGTGGTCAAGGCACCGTGGTTTGGTCGAAGTCCCATGGTAGGTGTCATGGTCGATGTCCCGTGGTCAGGCGCTTTGGACAACGCGCCGTGGTTGAAGACCGGTAGTATTGGCTTTGTCACTACTACAAAAGAGGCTAAACTGGACGCTTACATCATAGACGGTTCCTAGGATCCGTCTGTGCTACAAGTATCACAGACGGTTCATAATACCACAAATGGTTTTTAATACAAACCATATGCGATAATGAAGTTATCACAGACAATTTTTAATACAAACCATCTGTGAAGTATCACAGACGGTGATAAGAACCGTTTGTGATAATGGCAGACATCACAGATTGTTCTTATCAAGAACCGTCTGTGATATTTCATAAGCGATTTGTATTAAAAACTGTCTGTGATAATGAAGTCATCATAAATGGCTTGTATTAGAAACTATCTGTGATATGTTTCCCACCTCACAATCCTCCAAAATTTCATAATTTCTTGCCTGAGTCTGAGTAGGATTCCGTTCCGACACATCTTTAGTAAAACGGGTATAACTTTTGCATACATTGTCCATTTTTGACGTTCTTGTACTCATTGGAAAGCTAACGACGAGCCTGATCCAAAACAATTGACTAGCTTGCACTAGTAGCACTCTAAGACTCTCAAAATCAGCCATCTCTAGCCCTAAATTTGTGTTACAAGTTTTTAGTTTCTATTTTTGCCCTTTTTGTTGGTCTTCTCTTCAGAATTTGGATTTTGCTTTAACTGAAAAGTTGTAGATCTCATTGAAACCTTTCAAATAAATATATATAAGACATATAAAACTTTTCTATTTTATTTTTTGAGACTAGTTGTTTATATTGCACCGATATATAAAACTTTGTGCTCTAATTCACAGATGATTGGTATATATAACCGTCTATTATATTCAGTCATCATAGATGGTTCTAGCTACCAACCGTCTATGATAGAGAGTATCACAGACGGTTTGTATGTAGAACCGTCTGTGATAATCTGACTGCTGGGCCCGTCGATTCTTTCCAACCCAATCATAGCCAATAGAAATGCACCAACCCTCACCCCACAGATTGTAGCTCCACCTCTCCATCCCCGCGCCAAACATTTTCGCACTTCCACCTCTCCCTCTTCTATAAATAATCACCTAAACCCAGCCTCCTTGTTGTTCTCCTCCTCTTTGACTCTTACCATAATAGCCCGCACGAAGCAAACGACGCACAAGTCTACGGGAGGCAAGACACTGCAGAAGCAACTAGCTATCAAGGCGACGCTCAATCAGCGCTGACGATGGTGGGCATCAAAGACATCCAGCTTGTGCGCTGCATCAGGGGCGAAAGGCCTAGGCATAGAGGATCTTTGCTTTTTCTCTGTTCTTGTTATGTTAGCTAGATGGGTAACCTACTCGTTGTTTTGAGATATTGTAATGGTAGGCTCTAATTTTAATGAAAATAGAATGTGCATTGTGTTTCTTACTGTATTTGCTTGTTTTCAGATGATATAGTTAACATTTTCTGAGGCTAGCTGAAAAAAAAAAAAAAAATTTTGGTATAGAATGAACTATCATAGACAATTTTTGTGATATAAACCGTCTATGAAGGATTATTATAGACGGCTCAAACCAAAAACTGTCTGTGATACTAGCA
The DNA here is from genome assembly GCA_036346575.1 of Dendrocalamus sinicus. NCBI lineage: Eukaryota > Viridiplantae > Streptophyta > Magnoliopsida > Poales > Poaceae > Dendrocalamus > Dendrocalamus sinicus. The sequence goes on from CM070655.1 coordinate 14,174,481, forward strand.
CATCATAGACAGTTCTATCTACCAACCATCTGTGATGAAAAAAATATCACACACGGTTCTAACTACCAACCGTCTATGATACTCATCCATTACAGACGGTTGGTAGTTAGAACTGTCTATGATGTGTGAGTATTACATATGGTTTTTTATTCGAGCCATCTGTGATAGTGTTCTTCATAGACGGTTCTAGTTACAAACCGTCTGAGTTGTGATTATCATAGACGGCTCACAAACCGTCTGTGATAACCTCCGATAATCACTGACCCATAAATTCATATGGTTCGAAAAACCATCGTGATGACCCTTTTTGTAGTAGTGTGTGTGAGTGGTACGATCGGAGTTGCAGTAAGAGCCATGGTCGAGCTGTCATGGTCGAAGTGCCGTAGTCGAAGTGCCGTGGTCGAAGTAAATTCAAGAGGATGGGGGAGGGCATCACATGCCTTGTATTAATTGTGGTATGGATGTGTTGTGCTGGCGTAGTGGGTCACGGGCAACATAGGGTTGGAGGGTGGGGTCGGCGGTGGATTGCATGACAGGCATCGTCGGACTAGAGGAGGGGGCATAGGGCACGGACATCGATGGAGGGGCGTAAGGCACGGACTAAAGGGGGCAGAGTAGGGTGGAGTGGCATCGCAGGAGCTGAGTGGGGTGGATCGCAGCAGTGCGGCGGAGCAGGGGACAACTCGGGAGCGGAGGGTGGCGGCAGAGTGGTGGAGGGAACGGAGAGCGGTGGAGCAGGGGACTGGGCGGGAGCTGGGGGGAGAAGCGATGGTGTGGGGCAGAGTGGGGCGGAGTGGGAGCGGAGCGGTGGAGGGGAGGAGCGGTAGCATAGGGGTGGAGCAGCACAGAGCAGTGGAGCATGGGGGTGGGGTAGAGCGGCGAAGCAAGGGGCGTCGCGAGAGTGGGAAAGCATTGGGGCGGTGCCGATAAATTACATACGTGATGCGGGGACGTGATTGGGGGCACGACGTGTGGCATTGGTGCCTGGGCAGGCGAACGCGCGAGGTGGAGGGATTGACAGGACCAACTTGCAATCGTGTATGTTGGATAAACTGAATGAACGGTGTAGATATTCAGATGGCAGGACCAACTTGCAATGCTAACCATTGGATTATGTTGATTTAACCATCAGGAGAGGATGGTATTAACATGATTGGGTGACAAATGATTTAATCAAATTAGTGCTTTTTATATTAGTGTGTGTATACATATAATTACTAATCAGTGTCTATGTGCATAATAAGCGCGCTACCCTCCAAGCGACGCGATACGAAATCAATCAATCGCCCTACCATCCCCCACACAAACATCTAATAGCAAAGCAGAAGTGTTTGTTAAGTACGGTAAAATTACTATCGTATGCACATCAAGTTATCATCGGTAATTTATGAAGTTACTGTTCTCACACACATTAGAAGTTACTATCGTTTGCACATCAAGTTATCATCTGCAGTTCATGAAGTTATTTACAGTTCTCACGCATTAGAATTTATTATCGTATGCACATCAAGTTATTACCTGTAATTCATGAAGTTACTTACAGTTCTCATGCGCAGTGGAGAGAGAAACATGTATGTATGCAGCGAGAGAGAGAGAAGAAGATGAAGAAAATAAGTATAATTGACATGGAGAATTTTTTATCTTGTTTACAAGATAAAAAATACAATAACTCTTTCATGGAAAGTCTGATCTGCGATCCGTTTGTGCCATTGTATTCGAAATTATGAGCTTAATAAAACAAGATCGATGTTGAATATATTTCAACACTATGAAATTCATGTTTTTATACCAGTCGCAAGTAAGCAACTGATGATAACTTCACATGTAATAGATGATAACTTTTTATTACAAGAGTGATAACTTTTGGCATATTAGAACCTTTGTCAGTTTCTTCCTCACAAAAAATGTTTTGGCCTAACCAATGACAATAACTTTATCTTTGTCTAATGGTAACTTTCACATTGCAATAAGTTACTACCGAATTTATTACCACGCACCAGGAAGGCAGGAAACAGGACCTGCACGTAACGTGCGCGCACACATGAATACACACACATGGTTACGCTATTCAGCGCGTGTGCACACGCTATGAGCTAGTTGTTGGCTAGATTCTTGGTGCGCTTGAGCATAACTCGGTTGATATATGATATAGTAACATTGCAATACAAGTAACTTGATGAATTACCGATGATAACTTTATGTCCAGGAGATAGTAACTTCCCATAGTATTGCAATGTGAAAGTTATTACGTGAGAACTGTAAGTAGTTTTGTGAATTATCAAGGATAACTTTATGTTCAGCAGATAGTAACTTGACTTGCATGCCTACATCAGGAGAGAAAAAAGAATAAATGCACCTGACTTGTGATTTTTTTATCTTGTTTATAAGCTAAAACATACAATAACTCTTTAACCAAAAGTCTAATCTGCGATTTGTTTTCACCATTGTGTTCAAAATTACAAGCTTAATAAAATAAGATCTATATTGAATGTGTTTTGACACTACGAAAATCATGTCATATCAAGTTACTATCGTGTATGAGTGAAGTTACTGTCAAATACATGTAGAGTTATTGCTAGTTTTATAGTATTACAAATGGATAGTAACTCTATATGTGTTTGGCAGTAATTTCAATCATGCACGGTGGTAACTTTCCCGTACAAGTTATTTGATATTGACATGCATGGTTCTCTCTCGTCTCAGTGTATGTATGTTGGTAATAACTTTACTCACATGCAACAATAACTTCATGAATTACAGATGATAACTGTAAATAACTTCATGTATTACTGATAACTTGACGTACATACAATAGTAACTTTACCATAATTAACAAAGGCTAGTAACTAGGCATAGGGTGGGATGATGGAGCAGTCGGCTGGTTGGGTCAGTTAGGGGCACGCGCGTATTCTACGTGTAGCCACTGATATATATTGCTTTCTGAAGAATTGCATCAATTGTTCCCACCTCTTAATATCGTATAGCTTGTGATTCGCGTATATAGCACCAGTATGTCATGGTTAGGCATCAAACCAAACATGTTCCTTAATTAATTTGTGAAAAATAAAGAGACAGGTATAGTAAAATTCTAGCAAAGCAAAGAAGAAGAAGAAGAAGAAGAAGAAGAAAGAAGAAGAAGAAGAAGAAGAAGAAGAAGAAGATTCGATACAACTCGATCGATTTTAATCTGTGGATATATGGCTGTACACAGATAGAAGATCTTTGAGGAAATAGTGCAAGGAGAAAAAAATGCTTCAACTAATGATCCACTAGAAATTCACAAACTTCATTATATGTAAATGATGAGCAAATTAAAGTTCTGTGCAGTAATAAGCGCATGCCTTTTGAGATCTTATGGCAAAGCACGAAATAAGTACTCTAATAATATACCACCATTAGAGGTGTCATGTGGTATTTTGGTTCTCTCTCTAGCTAGAAATATATATGAAAAAAAACAAATTTAGGCGTACCTATGCAAATAGAGAATTTGCACCAGAAAATATATATTCTAAGATGGTAGAAGCCGCAATTGATGAGTAGTGCGTGGCGGCAGTGGTTGCATGGGAACACGAGAGACCATGTATAAGTCTAGAATATATTTGTGATGAATAATTAATATTTTGGTTGAGTTGAATTTAAATTTTATAAAAGTTTCAAAAACATTCAAATTTCAAAGTTGTTATCTGTCAAGGGCGGTCTAATCGGGCGGGGTTGGTGGTTACCGGTTAGGTGTGGCCGGACACTGGTTGGCGATTGGATCGTCGGTGCGGTGTGATTGGTTTCTAGTTGGTGGCTATTAGCGTGTTTTAGAATTGGGCCCATCCATAACGGTCTAACCAGCCTTGGAGTAAAAGCTTCTAATTTTGTTGGGTTAGATCTCTAGCCTTATTTTATAAAGTTCAGTTGTTTCAATATGAATTTAGTGACGTGAAGATTTTGAATGCCACTGAAGGAAAAATTTGAACAATTATTTACCTCCTCTAATTACCGACATCTGTCTTATAGAATCTATTAAATCCAATAATAGAAGAACCCTCCAGGCCAGCAAGCAAGCTAGCTAGACAGGCACACACAGTGCAATCAACTCAAAAGATTCTCAGATCATGCAAGAGGGCCGGCCGGATGCTGGGAATGGCAAGGAAGGAAGGCATCCATCCATCCATCACGATGTCATGCCATTAATTCCATTGTGCAGGTCCCTTTCCAGCTTTCCCTCACATCTACCTCTTCTTCATCCCTCCTCCAATAGTAGTCCAATCCCATCTGATACAGTAGTTTTTTTAAATCTCAACTGAGAGTGATTAACAGGTGATCTACACCAGCTGTGCGCACCGAAACTACTACACGCACAAACGAGTAATCACCAAGTTTATTAAGAGAAATTAATTCCTCTATATATCGGCGGGGTCTTCCTGTTAGCGACTCGTCCATGGGATCTTTCATACGTGTTCGACGCGTCCCATCTGTAGGCGTAGCATATCTCCACGGAGGAAAAAAAAGGGCAAGTGGCTTTGTGATAAGGGATGAGTTGAATAGAAATGGTGGCGGAAAGGTGGTGATAAGGAGGCAGGTTGCCCACACTTACCTTTCTTTCTTTCTTCTTTTTGCGATTGCTTTGGTCCTAACTCGGATTAACCTAGCATTATCTCTGTGATTTGTTTACGCCCACCAGTGGTTCACCACAGCCTTTGGTGTTAGTGTCCTCTAGTGTGCTAGTAACCCCACAAAAGATGAGCACACCTCCGTTAAATTTGTTCCCCACTGTCCAATAAATTGTTGCTCTCAAATTCTCGATTCTTTTTTCCCCTTCTTTTTGACAGGAAATCCATATAGTTGATATTTTTCTGATGGCGCCTGCATGGTAGAGAGGGGTTCAAGAATCTTGTTTCTCCAGTACGTACTTCAAAAAGCTAGCTAGTGTTAATTTTCTGTGGGAAGATGACACATAAAGTTGAAAACATAGTCTACCATATGTTCTCATATCTTCGGTCAATATTCGTCAAATGCACACAAGTTCTGTTATTACTGAACGAACAAATTCTTTCTATATCCCATCGATTGATCGACTTAATTTTCATCCTCCATTAATTCTAGCTTGCCACTTTCTGTTACATGGTAAGTGAACATTCTTTTTGAACATTCCATGGTATGCATTGAAACAACCTCAAAAGTTTCAAAAAATTGAATTCTTTTTGGATTTTGCTTGAATTCCAAATTCTTATCCAATTTGGCAACCCCATGGAAATGCGCCTTCCTCTTTTGGTCTTCCGCCTCTCCTTGCTGGCGCCTCCTGGAGCAGACGCCTCCCACTGCCTCCCAGTTGCGCCGCTCCACACGCCCTCCCGTCGCCGCTCCAAACTACGGCCATACCTCCCCCTCGCATTCACACCGCTATGCACCACGTTGACGCCGAGGTTCCGCCAGTCAGTCGCCCAGCCTCTGCCCTCCTCGCTCCGCGCGGCGCTGTCTCGCACCCTCTCTCCTGCTGTAGCTCACCGTCTCTCTCGCTTGTCGCACATGTCCATGCCGTACCACTGCCATCACTCCCTTTTCAACTTTTGCAGAGAGTTAGTGCCACTTCCCCCTGCTCCCCCTCACATCGACAGGCCTCCCACCACCTCTCCTCAGCACACGCAGGAGATGCGCTGAACCGCCCTACTGCTCCCACCACATCTCTTCACTTTTAAAGCTCGTTCGCCTCCATAGATAGCTTCGCGCCACTCCCAGATACACACCAGAACCACCAAATTGAACTCTTGCTCCCCGCAACACCGTCGGCGACCTCCGCTAAGTCCGGTGAGCCATAGACCCAATCTTCATCATCACTCGATTAAAACTCAATTGCATTCACTGACATAACCTTCTTTGTCTCCTGATCATGCTGGTGGACTCGCTCAGCTGTGAGCATTTCTTGAGAGCTCGGGTGGCGAAAGCTATCGCTGGTCGAGAAGCCTCTTCCGTAGATAGCTCAGTCGAGCATTCCCCGACCCAAACCACCATCACTACCTTGAATCCTATGTCCCGTAGATATTCAAACCGCTCCCCCACTTCATCGAAGGATCACCAAAAAAACCTTGAGCCGCCATAGGAGCCGGCGCCTTCTCCCCTACCGCCAGCAACCACCATTTATGCTACCACCTTCCAAAGCCCTAAAATGGAACCCCAAGCTCAAGCTGAGCCCAACCGTGCCGCTCGCTTTCACAAGAGTGCCTTGCCGGTGCCACTCTGCTCGAGCTGACACTTCTCTGTTTTCCACCACTAAGAGGAGGCTGGAGGTTGAAGACGACCTCGGGCACGACGTGGTTGCATCGCAACTATTCACACGCCATGGCTATTAGGTTGGGCCATTCGCGTGTGCCGCATCTTGGCCGTCCGCGCGTCGCCCATCGGGCGCGTGCACACGCGCTGGGCCTCTCGGCCGTGTGCGGCGTGGGCTGAGGTTGGTCGGCCCGTTTGGCCGAACAGGTTGAAAGTGCGGTTGGACTGCACTGTTCCTTTGGGCCAGACGACACTGTTCATCACTGTTCACCCGAAAACTCAAAATTTCCAAAAATACCCCGTTTTAATCGTTTCGACATCGTGAATCCATTTTTGGCCTCCTTAACACCAAATTGAATTCCAAATAAATCCAAATCCCTCCATTTGATTTTTATTGTATTTTATTCCTTTTTATTTTAATTTATTTTTCTAGCTTGATTAGGCTCAAGCACAGGCTTATATTATTTTATATATTTGCACTAGCTCCCGACCTTTCCGAGGCAACTGTACAAGGACCGGAACTGGGCAACAAAGCATACGAGATAGTAGAGTTTGCATAGCAGCAAAGCAAGTTACAAGTTCTCGATCATATTAAATGAAATTTAAATTATTTAATTACTGTATTTGCATTAATGTTGTTTTTGTGAAATACTATTTAATTAAAATAAATGTTTAGAATGACTTGTTAATTAGTTATGTCCTACTACTGAAAAATATCCTGTTTAATTTGATGCCATATTCACCTTGATAACTTTACTAATGTTTAATTTGTTGCAACAAAATTTATTAAATATATAGAGAATCATAGTATGGAAGAGGGCTACTCTGATCAGTTGAAAAGTAGAGAGTGATGAGAAGTTAAGAATGAGGCGGTTGAAGAAGAAGGTACGTACGACCACCAACTTATTCTTTTATAATAGTAATGATAACTGTAGAGTATCTCACTCAACATTTTGTACTACTAAGTGACACTACTACAAAAAGGGTCATCACAGATGGTTCAGAACTGTCATCACACACGGTTTTTTGAACCGCCTGTATTTACGTGTCAGTGATAATCGGAGATTATCACAGACGGTTTGTGAGCCATCTATGATAAAGACAACACAAATGGTTTGTAACTAGAACCATCTGTGAAGAAAACTATTACAGACGGCTCAAACTAAAAACCGTTTATGATTCTCACATATCATAGACGGTTCTAATTACCAACCGTCTGTGATTGGTGAGTATCACAGACGGTTGGTATATAGAATCGTCTGTGATAGTCCTACATAGATAGTTTATAGCACAAACCATCTGTGATAGTTTATTCTATACCTATGCCCTTTGAAAACAAGCAAATACGGTGGCAAACACAACAACATATTCCATTTCCATTAAGATTAGAATCCACCATTACAGCATAACAAGATAAAACAAACCCAACTCTTTAACATGGCAAGAATATATAAGAAGCAGAGATCCTAGCAGACAATACAAGCTAGATGCATCGGATGGTGGCCGAAAATCACCGGCAATAGAGAGGCGACGGTCGCGCCACCTTTGTGGCACGACACTGAGACTACACAAGATGAAATTACCTGGGAAATCCTTATGAAATTCCTGGTTTCCCAACATGATGCTAGATGCATATTCTCAGTGGACAAATGTAACTAGCAAAGATCATGATTGTTCATTGTTGGACCTAACGGCTCGAGGAGAGTCACGAGTAGTGAAGAACCATGTTGAGAATATCATGGGTTCATGTGTGTTGAATAATTGACAATTATAGCAATATATCGAGTTGAGATTTGCATTTATGAAAGTTTGTATTTTACTTTTCAGCATTTTTGCCAGTGGTGGTCTGACCGGCCGGTTGCGGTCAGACCGGGCAATGGTGGTGGTCAGACCGGCCAAAGGATGCTAGTCTGACTGGTGAGCAACCGCCAGTATGACTGGCCATGGGTAGCGGTCAAACCGGGATTGCGGTGTGACTGAAAATAGGTGTTAGCTATTTTTCAGAGATGGTTGGTCTTTGGGCCAAGCTATAGTGGTATGACTGGCCAAAGGCAGTCTGACTGGGTATGCTTTGCGGTTAGACTGGCATCTGGGGTGACAATCAAATCGGCCAGAGCGGTTAGACCGGCCTTTTTATGGCGATCAGACCGACTCAAGTCTGTTGACTCTGTTTTGTGGGAATTGGTTATTGGTTGAGTTGTGGAGTCTAATTCATGACAGTCATAGTGCATGAATCATGTTTGGACTAACGTGAGTCCAGTTGTAAAGAACTTGTGGTTGAAAATAGTTTCTTGGTCTTCTATGTGCAAGGCGCTTGGAGGCAGCCATGGTTGACAGTATAGACCAAGACTAGACTTGGGGATGAGCTGAGGTGCCATCAAGGAAGCTGGACAGGATGGTTCAGCTCAAGCAGAGCACAGGAGAAGACAGGAGATATCGAATGAAAGGTTCGAGTAATGCTTCATCAAATGGTGTGGTCGACGCAAGTGAGGCATAGTCAGAAGGGACCAACATGAAGAGACTTGTCGATACTTGAGCTATTGGTGGACCTACATGTTACAAGCATGAGGATTGCTTGCAAAGGAACACATGGCCATGGACTCGGCTCAAGGAAGATGTGAGGTCCACAGTCAAGGCAAAGACATTTTGGCGGGGAAGCCAAAATGCCAAAAAAACAATGGGACAAAAACCATGGTGCTTGGAGGGTGTTTGGATAGCGGTTTAGGTCAAAGAAGTGTTGAGGAGGCCAGGTGAATGGAAGCTTGTTTCTTAGCGGGTATGGGCTTATGTACTTTCAAAAGCGTGCACAGTCATGTGTTGAGTGTAAAACCCGATGTGTATGGAATTAACAGGTTCCTCGATTGTGTTAATGGATAGTATCCATTAGGATTAGATGTGGGCTAGTTGCCCCATCTACTTGAGTGGGAGGGGTTTGGAAACATTATGGCTAACCAACCCACTCATCCATTATTTAGGGTTTGTGAGAGAAGCTTCCAACGAGAGAAGACTTTTGGGTGTGTGCTCTTGGGGGAGAGAGCTTTGTCCTCCATGGTAGAAAGACTATAAAACATTCATCTATATGTTGCAATAGATCATCATCTTCATCATCTATGGTGTGTTTCGATCTTGTTGGTTTTACACTTGTTTTGGTTGGAGTTTTTGCTCTTCTCTCTTCTCTCTAGATCTTGCTAGTTCCATAGACATGTAAGAGATGGTGATGTCTCTTGAGTATTATATGCCATTCATCTAGGAACTTGTTATAGCATGGTTTAGGAGTTTGCTTGGTTTGGCTTAATTTGGAGCTCATCTTGTGAAATCGTGATATGAGGGTTGGACTTGAATATATGGGTGATCTAGCTTACTGTGATATGTGGGAACCTATCTAGAGCCATCTTGGCCATGTCTAACCCACAAGCAACTTGTATGCCAAGTTTTTCAGTTTTGCCCGATTTTGGCGCAACCTTACTTGTTTCAAGGAAAGGTTAGAACTTTAGATAAGATCTATGTGATCCTTAGATGGATTGGTTCTTGATATCCTTGGCAAGGTGTGTGCAAAATTTTAAGTCATTGGACTTATATTTTAGAGATTGCACCTTTTTTAGTTTTGGCCCGGGCTGTTCTTTAGGTGTGAAACAGGGGAGCGGACAGACCACACCCTTGCTTGCGATCTGACTAGAGACCGGTTGGACCGATGCTCCTTGGGTAGTTAGACCACTTGGCTATTGTACTATCGACTTCTTGAGTATAGTAGTACCGGCCCTGGAGTTTGAAGTCTATCTTGCTTTCGCTCTTATGTGAGTGGAGTGAAAGTTTTTGGAATACAAACTAGGGATGTTGAAATTTAAGGCATAATTCAACCTATCTAATTGTCATCTTGGGTCCTACAAGCAGTCAAACCAATCATCTCATGCACCCATGATCTATGGATTCGATGATTAGATTAGATGAGCCAGCTACATTGCTAAAGCTAGATCTAACTATATATCTCCTTTGTTGTTAGACTAGAAATGATAAAATTAAAGTGATTCCAATCTCCAAATGAGGATGCACGCATTGTGGTCAGGTCAACAAGATCACCCTATCTATCTTGCCAATGTTGCCACACATATGCATGCATAGATAGATAGTGAGAGACCATGTGGAGGTCATCCCGTGTGTATGATGAGTAATTGACAGTGGTTTAGGAAAGTCGAGTTTGATTTGGTTGGTTTGGACCTTGACGTTGCGTGGTGCAATCGGGCTCGGTCGGACTTGGTCAAACCTAGTCAAAGTGGTTAGGATGCATATTATGTCGACTTGTCAGGTTTGGGCTATTTTCATACTTAATGTGGTTTCATTAATGCATTTATGCTTACATGTATCGAGCGGTGCTATTTGACGTGTTTCTTGTTTGTGATGGCTGCAGGACGTCGAGGCGGAGTCGTGGCGAGACACGAGGTGACCGGACTAGACACATGCGGTGTCGAGGTCAGAACGGTCAAGATGTGTCGAAGACGGCGGAGACTCGAGGTGGTTGCGAGGCTTGGACGACAAGAGACGCGGAAGCTTCCCAGAAGGTGCAGGAGGGGCGAATTGGTAATTTCGCGAGGCTGCACAAGCGGGAGCGGGTTCCGTTGGATCTAGCAGGCGTAACGGGTTGGAGACCCGTTAGCCAAGGGCTATAAATAGGAGGGAGTGGCTGCATGCCCCCTCATGGCTTTGAGAGAGAATTAGGGTTTGCTAGAGTCAAAAGTGGCTTTGTGAGTTTGTTTTGGCTTTAGGCTTTAGTTGGTGAGAGTGGGTGTGGAGCACAGGCTGTGTCTCCTTCGATGTCCCCTATGTGAGAGCTCTGTGTGTGTGTTCATCCCCTCTCCAAAGCATGTAGTGTGAGAGTGTTCTTGTGTTTGGGAGAGGGAGAGGATGGTTTGAGGAGCTTGTAATCCTTCTTGTTCTAATGTCCATGCGTATCGGGACTCCTCTGTAATCCTCTTTTGATTTGGAATGGAAATCTGAAGTTTATCTTTAATGCCTCCCTGTTTTTCCTTCGATGCTTCTCTGGCTTGATTTGTGAGTTTCTTGTTTTTGGCTCGATTCTTTCTGAGTGGCAAAATGGGTTGCTCAGTGATGGGAATAGGCTTCAAGATCATTTGATTGGATTTTCCCAAGAGCAAATTGATTTTAATCTCAGATTCTCTCCATCAGCTTCCTCTGTTCTTGTTTTTGTCTTTCTAGGGTTTTGATGAGGATTCTGTTTCTCTTCATAAGTTGTCCCAAGATTTGGTCTTCCCAGTTCTTTGGCTATTGCTAATCTATCTGCAAAATCTCATAAGCAAAGGACTTAAGACCATTGAGCAATTTGGGTTTCGTGTTGTCCCTGTTCAGTTCTTGTTCATCTCTAGGGTTTGAGGCAGATTTTGTTCCCCTTGAGGAGATGGCCTAATTTCTGGTCTGGGAAGTCCTCTAGCTATTGCTAACTTGTCTGCAAACTCTCTTGAGCAAAGGACTTAAGACCATTGAGCCATTTGAGTTTTTGTGTTGGCACTGCAGGTTTTTCAGTTTTATGGTCAAATCTCGAGTTTATGCTTTTAGGATGAATTCTCTTGGCTCCCTTGTATCTTCTTGTTATTTAGAGCTTTCTCTTTGCCTTTAGGTCTCAGGAGAACAATAGGGAATCATTCTTTTGTTGAAATATGAGAGTCCCTGTATTTCAGCCTTTCTTCAATTTTGGGCTCGGGCTTTGCTGCAAATTTTTCAGCATAACCGGTCTGACCGGTTGGAGACTTGCGGTCTGACCACCCATGAATTGGCGGTCTGACCGGTGTGTGGGGAGCGGTCAGACCGGCGACATCCATGCGGTCTGACCGCCCCAAGCATTGCGGTCAGACCAGCCCTTTGCTGTTTTGGTGCCATTTCTGCATTGTGTTGGTTTTCGTGTCTTCTCTGATGGTACTTCTTCCAGTGTCCCCTCTGTATTGTGAATTTTCAGCAAGCACTGAAAATCCTCTTCATAGCTCCCTATAGCTATCGGAGAGAATAGTTGTTAGTGGAGAAGTTCTCTTGAGTTGAGTATTTTTGGGGCTAGTTTTCAAAATCGACATTCACCCCCCCTTTGTTGCCAACTGCGATCCAACAGATAGCTATCATTGAACTAATAAGTAGTGTCATTTAATCTGTGAGTGAGCAAAGTATGATGTTGTTTCAAAAAAAAGGCAAAGTGTAGCATCCCAAATTTTGTAACCAAATTCTTGAGCATGAAAATGTAGAATTTTTCAAAAAACTTTTAATGCATGCTAGTGTTATTTGATTTTTCAGTAGATTATTTAAAGCCATGAAATTTGAAAACAAATTAAAATGAAATCTAAATTTGAGTTGCCAAACCAAAGTTGAATTGAAATTTGAATTTGAAGAGAAAAGGAAAAGCAAATAAAATAAAAACCCCAAAATCCTTTTGGACCAAAACCACCCAGCCCAGCCTACCCCATCTCCTCCTTTTCTTTTTCCCTTTTTCTCTCTCCTTTTATTTTCCCTCTTGGGCTAGCCTATTTCTCCTCCCCTTCTTCTTGGCCAAGTAGTGTCTGGCCCACTTCCCCTTTCTTCCTCCTCTCAGCCCTACGCTCACATTCTTCATGCGCCGCACGCACCAAGCAGCACCGCTTGTAGCCACGTCGTCGCCTCTGTGATGTGCGTCTCCGTCGTCCTCGCCACAATGCCTTCGACATGATGCCACCCATGCCCCAACCGAGCTAACACGTGACCTGCTCTCACCTGGTCACTTCACTCACCCATGCCATGCCACACCCTACCATTGAGTCGTCAATCACAACAATGTGCCCACCTCGCTATCCCCTTATAGTTGTAGCTGAGGCATGCACCTGGACTGCCTCTCCTTCCACTTCATTTCCCCACCTTCCCTTCCTCACTTCACCAAAAAGAGAGAGGAAGAGAGAGAGCTCAAGGAGTTGGGCTATGGTCTGGCCGCCACCATCGCTGAGTTGCTCCGACTGCTCGGGTGAGCCCCCAACACTCCATCCTTGCATTTTAGGCTCAACTTGGCCTCCTCCAACTCATGCTCACCTCGGTTTCCCTCCTCTCCTGAAGAATCGGCGTCGACCACTACATCTTCTTTCCCACCAGTGACTGAGTCATCTGCATCGCCCCTCTTCGCCACGCCATAGCCACTACTTAGGTTAGCTTTGACTACTGCCATCATGTGATTCATATCCACCTCATTCTCCTACATGACATGCTCACCTTCTTCCTCTCTCTCTCTCTCTCTCTCTCTCTCGCATAGAATCACTCGTAACGTCCCCGTCTTCTTCCCCTACGTCGATGACCTTGGAGTTGTGCCACCAACCTCCTCTACCACAATAGCTACAAAAGGGGTTATCACATACGGTTCTAAACCATCATCACAGATGATTTTCTGAATCATCTGAATTTATGTATCTGTGATTATAGGCAGTTATCAAAGATAATTTGTAAACCGTCTGTAATAAGTCACAACATAGACAATTTGTATAAAGAACCATCTATAAAAGCCTACTATCACAGATAGTTTGTATAAAGAACCGTCTGTGAAATTTTACTATCGCTGATGGCTTCTATCAAAAATCATCTGTAATATATGGCCATCAGAGATGATTCTAGTTTTGGTTATATTTTTAGTGGCCATGTAATTATTTATTTGTTTTGTTCTACAAAGTTCAGTATGTGGTTGATATCCAATTTATTGTATGATTAGTGGGAAACTGGAGGCATCTATAAAGAGGAGTGATTTGTTGTCTGATTAGTTCTTCCAAGCTCTATGCATTTCCTAGCTCCAGTAGTACACCTATCTAGTTGCAGTTAAAGTGTCGTGGTCGAAGCCGTGGTCAAAGTGCCATGGTCGAAGCTGAGGTCGAAATATCGTGGTCAAAGTCGTGGTTCAAGTTTCGTGAGGGAATTTTTCTGCCATAGGGGGCTTCTTTCCTTTAGCTCCTGCACACACACAAAATCACTTCCCCAAGTCACTACTACACGCCCCAACCAATAAGCCATGACACTGACACAACAGCAAAAACACGCATAATAATTCGGTTTCAATACCTTCCAAAGCGATTTGCCAACAGAGCGCGCCTGCTTGATGCCCTACGGTGCCAGCCCGAACTCCGGCTTCATGCCGTTCTCCTACCAGCACCAGAAAGGTCACCTCAATCAAAACTCTGACTTAGATTTATATTCTTGGGACAGAAAAAAAAAAGAAAGATAGCTACATGGGATGGACATATTCATACCAGGGAGGAGACGATGAGGCCGAGCTCTTTGGAGACTCTATAGCCATAGTGGAGGATCAGGTACGACCCTGTTATGTTGGTTCTTGGAGTGAAAATGGGGAAAGAGTAGGGGATTAATAAGGGGTGAGAGGTGAGAGAAGATCTGGTGCCTACCATTCAATGCAGACAGAATGGATGGGTGGGATCAGGATCCTAGGGGAGATGCTGTAGATCGATGATGTGACGGGGCATTATCACAGATGGTTTGGATCAAAAACCATCTATGATATGCAAGCATCATAAATGGTTCTTGTTAATAACCATCTATGAATTATCACAGACGGTTCTTAAAAACCGTCTATGAGAATTGCTAACATCACAGATGTTTTTTAATATAAACCGTCTGTGATAATTCATAGATGGTTCTTGATAAGAACTGTCTATGATAATTATGTATCACAGACGGTTCTAGCCATCATTAGTAACATAGACGGTCACGCTTGTAAAACTGTCTGTGGTAATCACAACACAGATGGTCTCACCAAACTGTCTGAGATGAGGTGTTCATTATAGGCTTTTCTTGTAGTAGTGCACAAAGATTCGTTGTCTCGGCTACAAATCCATGTGCCAAGCCTCATTAGG
Source organism: Dendrocalamus sinicus (assembly GCA_036346575.1). Classification (NCBI taxonomy): domain Eukaryota; kingdom Viridiplantae; phylum Streptophyta; class Magnoliopsida; order Poales; family Poaceae; genus Dendrocalamus; species Dendrocalamus sinicus. Next base: position 14,189,612 of record CM070655.1, read on the forward strand.
TCCAATGTGTCATCATGGGGAGCCACCACTAGTGACACCTCCATTTTCGACGCCGTCACCGCTAGCCCACATCTATGGCCACTCTCTGGCCAAGCCAACCACTTGGAAATGTTCCACGGGCCAAGGCTATGCATATGCTCATGCTACTTCCCCGTGTTCTCCATTGGAACACTGTCACCATGCTAGCCTGCCACCCCATGCGCCACTGCCATCGCCATGCTACCTCTTTGGTTGTGCTGCCACCTCCCATGCATTCCATGGGTCCCTAACAACCCATTTTGGTAATCCCCAAGCCTCCCACCCCTCCCCTTGCCGGCATCACTCTCAAAACCATGCGCCTCTCTATGGAATGTTGGCTCTATTTTGTGCCTAAGCTTTGCTCCTCACTCCGTCTCTCTCTCTTACAGGTATGGCCCACATGTCATATCATTTTTCTTTTCTTTTTCAAGTGGAGGAATTTCCATGGAATATTATCTCTTTTGTCAATTTCAGCATTTTCTCCTTTGACAAACCTTTCGATGACCCATTCTCTGCCATCCAAATTCCGAATAGAGCGATTCAAATTCCTAAATTCATGATCAACCTCTCAGTACCTATTTTATAATTTTTGGATTTAATTAGAATTTAGTTTGTCATGGCTATTTTCGCATGTAGGCTACGACGTTTCTGATGAGTGCTACTTCATCAACGATTCTCACCACCTTTTCATGGAGCAAAGCAAGTTGCAAATAAAATTATGTTCTTTTAAATTAATCTGCATTCATATGTTTACTCAATGTATTTTAACTCTAGTTTTAAAGGCATAGTTAATAACTACTTGTTATGACCATATTTGATATTGATCACCTAAATATCTTGTCACCCTAGAATAAAACTCTGGTTATCACATTAGTATTGGCTAGAAAACTTTATAGCAAAGCTTAGACATGCTTAAAAAAGATCCAGGCTTGAGATACTTTTTCACATAAAATGGTGATTATTAAAATGTATTCTTAACTTTGGTGAGTCAAGAAGGTGTATAAAATGTTTAAAATAAAATATAAAAGCCTAGTTTAGACTTAAGTAAATGGTAGGTAGTGAGTGCTTGGTGGCACAAGGGGTATGTGGAAAGTCTGTATAAGTCAATTAAAGACCAGTTTGTGAGCTACTGCTACAAAACTAGATCTTACTACCACAAGTTTGTTATGGGACAGACTTGGCTAACTAATTTACAAGTCCCAAACTTGGTCTCATTATAGGTTGAATGTGAGCATGGCGTAGACCACAAGAAGTCTCACATAACATAAGAGGGGCAATAACTTAGTAGATTCTATATTATGGTAAAACCTTAGTGGGGGTATGACCAGGATGATGACTTCGCATTGTAAAGGCATTGTGAGAATCTCTTAGTCGCACACCTTCGGAAGTGTGTCAGACAGACATTATAAGTTGATTATCTCTTGTGGGTAAAATTGTACCACCTCTGCAGAGTATATAAACTATCCTAAATAGCTATGCCCGTGGTCATGGGCAAGCTGAGTAAAGTTTTTCACATATTAGACTATGTTTTTCAAAAACTAGTTAAAATGAAAAGATGATGAGATCTTTTGGGAAAAGATGGTCCGGGTGGGATATCCGTGGATATGTTAGTATGGGGATGGATCTACACTAATGATTTTTATTAAAACATTATTTATTTATTGTATTAAATTCAGTAATTTACATCTATTTATTATATTTATTCTAATTTGGCTTTATACTAAAATAACCCTACTATGCCTTCACTTGTTATCCTTTCATTAATATTGCATTTCATGTGTAACTTGTGGAGGCCATTTTTGTACTCACCCTTGCTTAATTATGTGCTCAGAGGAGAACTTCTTCGACTTTGTTAAAGACCTTGAGGAGTAGACCGCATCCTACAGTCGTTTGCCTATGGGCAGACTGGATGGTCTTCTTTCGCTTCAATTTTTTACTTCCACTACTTATATTTAATTTTGATTTATGGGCTATTAATGTAAAGTTTGGCCATCAGGTCCATATTTAATAAATGTTATTATGCTTGATGTTTATCCTTGTTGTCTACTATATGTACTAGCTGATCCTGGGCTAGTGAGATTTATATAAAGAATCCAGAGTTGTTGCTTTTAGGTTCGAGACAAAGCTTCCAGGCTACTCAATTTTTGTAGTTCTCTGCTTTGTTGTTGCACCATGGTCTCTTCGTCTTCGACGCCAGTTGTCATGGACAATCGTGCACAGAGCTCTTCACAACGTGTTGGTGGCACCGTTAGAATCCCCTTGGCAACCCTACAAATGATCATGCGCACGCTGCCATGCTGGATTAGCTGTTGGCTAGCCACCATCGCCTTAGGCCAGATTGTCACCACAGCCATCCTTAGGGTCTCCAAGGACACAGGAACCCATTTTGGGGCTCTCGAGTCATCACCGAGGTCCAGCTCGCTAACGGTGAGCTCGACCGGGCACGCTCATGGCATCTCCCCTGTTCTGGTGCGGATTGAGGGAAGTACTGTCGCAAGATCATTAGGGATTAATGATGCAGTTAGTAAATAATTTAATTACCAGTTATAATGTTAGTGTGGAATTTTGGGCCTGAGGTGATTGGAAAATCTAATTAAGAGCCAATGTAAAGTATGAGTCTATGATATATGGGCCCCACCATTTAAAACACATTGTGTAGACCCGGTTCATCGACTCGTGCCATTAACCCATGGGCCCACATCCCATAAATTGTTCTTGTGGACCAACTCCACATGGACTGTAGCCCCACCTGTTAGTGACTCACAGTTTTCTTTTAAGAAAATAATTAATTTAGAAAATATACCCCCTAGTGGCCCCACCTATCATTCATTGTTGACATTTTTAGTTAGAAAATAACTTGGAAACAAATTAAAATATCCTAACACCCACATGTAAGTCACTGTAAGATTTTCTAATTGTAAAATAAATAAAAAGAAAAAATAGCGGGCCCTAGCTGTAAGTGACTGTAGCCTATTTTCAATAAAATTATTTTTGAAAAATTAGAAAATAGGGTAGACCCCATCTGACAGTGAGAGATACCTCTCCTCTATGTTTATTTTGAGGATTTTCTTGATTTCAAACTTTGGAGACTCTTTTCTCTCTCGTTTTAACTCCAACACTACTACAAAAAGGCTAAATTGGACGCTTACATCACAAACGGTTCCTAGAAACCATCTATGCTGCAAGTATCACAGACGGTTCATACGAATAACCGTCTGTGGTATTTTCACAGACAGTTTTTAATACAAGCTGTCTGTGATAACTTCATTATCATAGACGTTTCTAGATAAGAACCGTATGTGATAATAGCAGACATCACAGACAGTTCTTATCAAGAACCGTCTATGATACTTCACATGCGGTTTGTATTAAAAATCGTCTGTGATAATGAAGTTCTCACAGACGGTTTGTATTAAAAATCGTCTGTGATATGTTTCCCGCCTCGTAATGCCCTTCATAATGTCCCGCCTGAGTACGAGTAGAATTCAATTTTGAGACACTTTTAGTAAAACGGACATAACTTTAGCATACGGTGTCCGTTTTCGACGTTCTTGTACTCGTTGGAAAGCTAATGACGAGCCCTCTAAGATCCTCAAAATAGATCATCTTTAGCCCCAAATTTGCATTACAAGTTTTTAGTTTCTATTTTTGCCCTTTTTCTTGGTCTTCCCTTCCAAATTTGGATTTTGCTTCAACTGAAAAGTTGTAGATTTCATCGAAACCTTTCAAATGAGTATATATAAGCCATATAAAACTTTGCTATTTTACCTTTTGAGACTAGTTGTTTATATTGCACCGGTATATAAAACTTTGTGCTCTAATTCACAGACAGTTGGTATATAGAACCGTCTGTGATATTCATCATCATAGATGGTTCTATCTACCAACCGTCTGCGATAGAGAGTATCACAGATGGTTTATAACTAAAACCATCTGTGAAGAACACTCTACCAATCGTCTGTGATACTCACACATCACAGATGGTTTTAACTACCACTGTCTGTGATGTGTGAGTATCACAGATGGCTCTAGCTACCAACCGTCCGTGATGTGTGAGTATCACAAATGGTTAGTATATAGAATCATCTATGATACTTCCCATCACAGACGGTTTATACCACAAAACCATCTGTGATGATTCATTGTATACCTAATTTTTTTCTATTTTTCATCTAGCCTTAGGAAATGTTAACTATATCATCTAAAAACAAGCAAATACAGTAACAAACACAGCAATACATTATATTTCCATTAAGATTAGAATCCGCCATTACAACATCACAACATATCGAGTAGGTTACTCATAGCTCTGCATACACAAGAGAACACTTACAATTTCACAGTTACAAATTCAGAAAAATGATTACACTACAAAAAACTTCAGGCTAATGCAAGCTAAACTTATACATCCTTCATTAAACTACAATCTAAAACAAGTGGTGTGCGAAATTTTCAAGTAGCAGAAACAAAAAGGCATCGAGCACCATTTTCAGCTTATATACCGGTGACTTAGAATAGTGCAATATAAATAATGGCATCACAAAAATAATATATCGGTACAATATAAATAACTAGTCTCAAAAGATAAAACAGTGAAATTTTATACAGCTTATATATACTCATTTGAAAGGTTTCGACGAGATCTACAACTTTACAGTTGAGACAAAACCCAAATTCCGAAGAGAAGATAAAAAATTTTGGCAAAAATAGAAACTTAAAAGGCAAATTTAGGGCTAAAGATGGCCAATTTTGAGGGCCTTATAGGGCAACTGGTGCAAGTGGTCATTTTTTTAATCGGGCTTATCGTTAGCTTTCCAACGAGTACAAAAACGTCGAAAACAGACACCATATGCAAAACTGAATCCTACTCAGACTTAAGAGGGAGATTATGAAATTTTGGGGGATTACAAGGTGGGAAACATACTCAAACTCAGACTTCATTATCACAGACGGTTTTTAATATAAATCGTCTGTGAAATATCACAGACGGTTTGAATAAAAAACCGTCTGTGATGTCTATCATTATCACAGACGTTTCTTATCAATAACTATCTGTGATGTCTTGTATTATCACAGACGATTCATATAAATAACCGTATGTGAAAATACCACATACGGTTATGTATGAACCGTTTGTTATACTTACAACACAGACAGTTCCTAAGATGTAAGCGTCCAGTTTAAACTCTTTTGTAGTGGTGGCAATTGATCAACAGAAATGCGCGACTGATCAATAGTAAACTGGATTGAATGAACACTAACAGTCTAATGCACGCAATTCTTCTGAAGAAATATATATGTATAGTGTTGAGGCAGCAGATCTAGACAGGCTAATCCTCCCAAATTTTCTATTCTAGAGATGATCTGCACTAAATTAACGCACGCATGCACAGTGGTAGTAGTAGTATGTGGAGATTACAAGCAGTGGCAAATCCAGAATATAAAATGAGGGTGGGCTAAACGAGTATGTATTCTTCTATCAATTTATAAGTTTTTTTCCAGAATTATTGGCCCTACGCCTCGAATGACTAAACTAATTTGTAACAAACATAGTTTTGTATTTTTGTGCAATCAAATTCCTAGTTTTATACATGAATAAAAGCAAAGCAAAAAATAGAAATACAATGGAGGTACCTCGCTAATGGCAAGTGCATCTCCAAAACATATAAATATGGTTCCAGTAGGTAACAACATGTACATCAAAATTAGAAAAATTAGTGATACAATAGCAAATTATACTTAATTACTTAAATGATCATGAACATTTAAAATAAAAAAACCATACACAAAGTTCATTTCTCCATTATTATAAACCTACGAATTAAATGCTAATTGAGTATATATAATAATATCACACTATATTCTAACAATACCATACAATCAGTTTGGCGGACTAATTAAGAAACAAATTACAAATGCAAACCTACAATCAGTTGGGCCGTTCGCCGTTAAAACTTGGAAATGATCAGCACTCACTCAGTGTCACTAACTCACCACCTTAGGCCTCAGGCCCTCAGGCCTCAGCGAGACTTGTAGAGCCTCCGGGCTCCGGCGATCCAGCCTCCAGGCTCCGCCTCGTCGCCTCCGGCTTCCTCGGCTCCCCGCGACGGCGACCCCACCTCCGCCTCCCCTTCTCTTCTCAATCCCGTGACAGCGACCCCACCTCCGGCCTCCCTGGCTCCCCGCAATGGCGACCCCCACCTTCGGCCTCCCCTTCTCTTCTTAGTCCCGCGACGGCACGACCCCGCCTCCGGCCACCAGCCTCCCCGGCATCCCCGCCCTCGGCTCAGCCGCTCAGGCTTAGGAGGTCAGTGGTCAGCGCCTCCCCACGGCGCGTGGCCCCGTCTCCCCGGCTCAGGCTCAGGCGCGGGGCACCTGCGCCTCCCCGCCTCCGGCCTCCGGGCTTCGGCTTCGGCCTCCCTGCCTAGGCGCCTCCAGATCTCGTCAACACCTCCCCGGCTCCCCGCCTCGGCGCCTCTAGATTTTGGGATTTGGGGATTTGGGGAATGGATTGGGGATTTGGGGAATTTTGGGACACGGGAACAGAGTATTGGTGGGGATGTGGGCCGGTGGGCGGGCCACGGACGTGAATTGGGCCTGGCTTTGCTGCTTCTTTGGCCTTGCTCTTCTTCTTTGCCGGCTTGCTGCTTGCAGGTTACAGCAACGCCAACACCAACCATGGCATGATGGCAGGTCACAGCTGCAGCCCGCAGGGTCACGCCGGAGGAGCCAGGAGGGGGGTCGGTCAATCGGTGGAGGGTAAGCTTCAGCCTGATAAAGTCTACCCAGTGGATTCGCCACTGATTACAAGATAGTACTATCTATCTAGCTATATTAATTAAAGGATTAGGCTAGATGGATGGATGGTATACTTAGAGTAATTAAGAGCAATTTCTTTCTATCATCATCAAGTTTGCGCACATCTATGATTCGCTGATTGGGTAGGCGATGGAGTACGTCGTGTGAATTTTAGTTACCTGCCTGTCAATCGCTACTTCATCAATCGTCGTGGGTGAAAATTTCAGAACTTTAGTCGTATTAATTCAGTACAGCCCCGGAGCTAGCTAGAATTACTTCATAGAAAACTAAATTCTACTACAAATCAATCGTCGTGGCTAGCTCTGATCAAAGAATAGTATTACTGCTGAGAACATCTTTTGTTGACTAGTACACCGAGGGGGTTTTATTATCGATCACTTTCTCCCCCGTTTTTCTTGTCCCCCTTTCTAGATGATACTAGAGAAAGTTACCCCTTATCAAAAAGAGGCACAACAAAATATGAACAATTTTATTATTATTTAATTTATTTTTATTGATAATTCTTTGTCCAACATATTTTCAAATCCGACTCTTTTGACCACACTACCATCCGTGACGTAGCAAAACAACACTGCAATGTCAATCATTATGGTATACCCAAACCTTGCCACACGTGGCGGGTGTTGGCGTAGTTAAATACGTCATATTTTAAAATAGGTTAGATGATAGGTAATTAATAAAAATAAATTAAAAAGATTAAATAAAAACTCACAAAATACTAATAATTAGTATTTGTTTACCTTTTATACATATTTTTCTGGGAGGAAAGCAGGACTACATTCATCCACGAACAATCAGGGCGAAGCCACCGTGGGGGCTTAGTAAGGCTTGAGCCTCACCTCCCACGGTGGTAACTTTGTACATAGTAAAAATAGAGAGAGAGAGATTAACAAACCCAAAGAGAAGCTAACTCTCCTTGATGAGAAGGTTAACAGCAAGTATGAAATTAAAGAAGATGATGACGAGGATGAGGAGTGAAAATCATAAAATTAAAGAAGAGCTAATCAATCAACAAAGAAAGAAAGAAAGTGAAATAATATATGTAAATTGTAAAATTAAAGAAGAGGAGGAGGAGTAGTAGTGAAAATCATTAAATTAAAGAAGAGATAATCAATCAAGTAAAGAAAGAAGAAAGAAAGTGAAATATATATGAACCTTCTTGAGTCCAGGGATGACAGTAGAGAGCTCAATGAACCTCTGGTTGATCTTCTCCCTCCGCCGCTGCTCCGAGATGATGTGGTCCTGCACGTGCCACGAAGGCGCCGTCGCCGCCGAGCTCCCCACCGCAGCGGGCGCCACGCCGCCCCCTCTCTTCCCGGCCGACATATGCGCTATAGCTGCCTCGACGGCATCTGGCAATGCAACGCCCTGCCGCCACCGCTCTCATAAGTTGGTTGCGCCGATGCGGTGCTGAAGTTCCAGCTCATTGGCCTGTTGCCACCGTCGTCGGTCCTGGCGAGGGCGGTGTGGGGATACCACGCGACGGTCGCATCGTGGTCCATGGCGGCGCATGGGGCTATCGCTGGAGCTCCAGCTGCTGGCCTCCAATTGCTGGCCCGATGGTCGACCTGCACCATGAGGTCTCAACGCCAGCTGCTGCGGTGATCTGAGAGGCGCTGCGGAGCACTTGTAGCGAGGGGAAGAAAGCACCCTCGCTGTCACCGCCGCCATCAGTGTATGAGGGAGCAGCGGCGGCCAAGGAGTGCTTATGCAACGTGTCCATTGCCTACTGCATGAAGAGTTTCGAGTTGTCCATGTGAATCGATTAATCCTTACTTCACTGCTTGCATCAACAAACAAGCCATGAAGATGATAAGAACATTGGATGGAGTGTGAAAAGATGCCGCTTTTTGTTTTTATTGTCTCGTGATTCAAATTAGCTTAATTATGGTATGTTCATATGATCTAAATTTTCATTGTTATTCATGATTTTCTATTATATCACTAATTTTGATATGTTTATATATAGGTGATTTATCGTTACTCCAAACTCATGACGCTTTCTATTATCGAGGTACCTACTTTCTATTTCTCTATTTTTCATTATTAGTCTCCATCTAATTTATAATTTCTATACAAATTTAAAATTTTATAAGAGTAAAAGACTATTTTTATGTCAACTTAATTTACACCTATAAATAGTTCAGCCCACCCTCACACAACTACTTACACCACACGCTCGCACAAACGCAGGTACTCCACATTGTTTGGTGAAAATAGGGTCTGCTTGATATGGCTGCGGCTTATAGCTTTTGGCTGAAATTTTTGAATTCTAGCTGTTTGAGACAGAGATTACAGAGAGAGATACTCGCTTGCGATTTTGGTTGATACAGATGTTAGGCTTTTAACGTGTACTACAATTAACTTGTAAACCACATCTTAAGAAAATACTCCGTTCTAAAGTTAGGTACTATAGCAAAGTCAAAAGCCACTTTTAGAAGCCGATAAAGAACAGCCCATAGTGTAGCCACTGAGGAAATCTCTGGGCCCAATCAGGTACGTAGACCGTACGTGGTTTCTACTTCTGGGCCGTACCTGTGATAGCCTGAATGATCGTTGGCATGCAAAATTGTACAAGGCCTTTTTGTCAGGCCCAAACCAGCCTGAATCTTCCTTCTTCTTCTTCTTCTCCATCCAGCTCTCTCTGCTCTTTAGATTGCAGAATATCTTCCATGGAAAATGGAAAAGTATTCCGCTCTTCCTCTAAAAATAAGTGGAAATGGAAAAGTCTAAGCTGCCGGGCAACCCAACTTACAGGGCCTCAATATAGGCAGCACAAGAAACTACCAGAAAAACAACGGTCTTCCCCAGCTTGCATGCAGGTTAGTCGATCTGGACCTCTGAACTACCAGCAGTGACGAACACTTGCAAATTCGAGATAGCTTCAGCAATGACAAGAAATGGGGGTCGCCATTGAAAACGAGATGGTGCTATGATTGGGGAGAGAAGGGGAGAAAACGTACAAGCGGTTAAATCAGAGTTTTACCTGACATGACGCGACTTTACCGGGATATATAACAAGTCTACTACTAGTAGTAGGGTAGTGGCAGTGGTACTCTGCTTTGCACCGGCCGGCTCGGCCCTTGTCAAAACGCAAAAGCATGCTCTTGACAAATGACAACACTACCTGTTACAAGGTTGCTACTGTACATCAGAGGGAACATGCATCGACAAGCTAGCCGGTACTGCAAGCTACTACGACAACAGTACATTTTTCTTTCTCTTAAAGAGGAAGTTAGAAGTTCTGCTGTTGACAATTGTTGACCTATACGTCTTTAATAGCCCATTCGTTTCGGCTGAAAAAAGTAGCTTATAACTAAAATTACATTGTAACTAGTGGTAACTTATTTAGTGTAATTAAATTTTAAAAAAATTAAAAATAGATTAGCCAATCACGGACAACGTAAACGAATATGCGAAAAACAGAAGAAAAAAAAGCTTAAAAAGCCAAAAAAGTTAGAAAAAGACGAAAATTAGGAATAGTAAAAAATAAGCCAGAAACTCAAACCAAAATGAACGGGGCCTAAGTCAATTTCAGTAACTCTCATCAACACAGAGTTTCTCTTGTGAAACCATATTCAGAGGAGAATGAATACCTGATCCTCAATTGTGCATCAAGTCAAATATACTAGCAGCCGAAGCGCGGCGCCAGGCCACGTTGGCTACTATATGGACCTAAGTAAAAGAGCCGACAATTCATAAGAGGGTTTTTCTGAAAAAAGCAAGGACACATATGTATTTTCGGAGAAATCGAAGGGTGTTTCCGCATAAAACCAAAGACCCGTACATAATTTCCAGTAAACCGTGGGGTGTTATCCAGCAAAAGGAGAGCATCTATGGAAAAGCCGAGGACTCATAAGTAATTTTGGAAAAGCGGAGGGGTTTTTCATAGAAAGCTGATGTGGTAGGGCTCTTTTTGCAAAAACAAAGGACCGCGTGTGATTTCGTAAAATCCGAAGGGTTTTTTCGCAAACAATCCGATGTGGAGGGCCTCCTGGGGCGAATCCCCCGAGCTTAATATATGGGAATGAGACGATCTGCGTAGTCACAAAGCTAGAGAATAAACCATATCCTCAAAGGTTAAAATAAATGAGACGGTTTCTTTAAATAGCTTTCCGAATCTAAAGTCGTGTGTACCGTTCACATCATCTCCACCATCCACTAATATCTTTAAAAATACATATAAAAGCAATCCACCATATCTAAAAGAACAGAGCGGTAACCTCTATAACTGCCTGCACGGCCTCTCTTTGCGTGGGCACACGACATATGGCAAAGCGCCAGGAGATACAATTAATTAGCCTCATAGACATGCATGCATATAAAATCAAAAGTATTAAGAGCAAGTACAATAATGCTGACTAGGTCACCTTTAGCGAAATCCACGTCAACACAATCCTATGTGGAAGAGAGAGAAAAGAGGAGAGAGAGGCAAGCTGCCACTTATATAAGGGCATCCGCAATGGTAATAGCTAGTACTAGCTATATAGTCAGCTGATGTGGAGGTGAGAGACAAAAGCAAAGACTATTTTATACTGTTGGACCCACATGCTCCTCTCTCATGTTCTTGGACTACGTGAAATAGATCAGCTATTTGCTCGTCGCTAGTGACTACTCTCTCTCCTACTTTTTTCTTGCCACATCAGATCTAGCTAACTAAATAGCCACTGTTGGAGACGCCCTAAGAGGTAACATCTAGCACATCATACGAGGAGAGAAAGGCAAGCTGCCCCTCATGCAAGAGGTGACCCCTGATATATTTATGCAAGTATTAAATGTTTGAGTGCTTTAGTAGAGGTAACCTCTACTCAACTTATTGTATTACCTACCTCCACCATAAGCCATGTATACTCTTTTTACTTATTTAACTAGTTCTAGAGGTAGCAGTCATCTCTTCTATTAAACTTGCTCTAATGTACATGTACGTATCAATAAACCACATGCTCCATATGTATCGGTCTATCCATGGATCAATTTCAAGTCCATAACATTAATTCCCATGTGGTCCTCTGCGAGCTGATCGATATCGCATAGTATTAATCCTAGCTAGCTAGATAGCTAGCAGCTTTCATGTGGGAGTGTGTGATGGGATGGGCCATGCATATATGCAAATAGCTAGCCTAATATGCAATGCAATGTGCAGCGTCGATCCATCGATTGATTAATCAATCAACACTCATCTTGCCTAGCTTACGTGCATCAATGCAACAACGATCGAAATATCGACGGATCATCATTAGCTAATGCACATTGGAGTAGTGGTCCGGTAGACAGGACGACGTGCAGGAGATCACAGGAGGAACGAATTAATGATTAGTCGACGTGACCCTTATCTAAAAACAAAGAAAATTAGTAATTAGAGTGGTCGACCTCTTTATTTTGTTTAATTTAATTTCTCCTCTTTTAATTTGCAAAAAAAAGCAAAAAAACATATCCATCTGTCTCTGTATGCTAGGGTGACTGCCCTAAGCGGATTTATATGCCTCAAAAAACCATGCAAGCATCTCTATCTGCATCCGGCAATGACCGTTCACTAGTACCCCGCAAGGTCCTCAGACCTTTGCCGACCTAAGGACAATCTCTAGCTTTGGGTTCACCTTGGCAGGAAACTACAATAGCGAAAGTACGTTAGAGTTTGATTTCTCCCTATACAACTATTTTTTGTAGAACTTACCCTTACTAGCACCAGGTTGTTTGAAACTCCCCCCCCCCCCATGTATTTTCATGAGATTTTTATGACGTGCGAGGTTGGCTTGCAGCGTAGCGTGGTGAGGTGGTCTTCTAGCATGACACGAGAGGAATGTTAGGCATAACACAGAGGGGAGTCAAATTGTTTCCCTCCTCGACATACTCCGAGACAAAGCCGAAGGGACGTATGGCGGCAGGAGATCGCCAAGGCGATTTTGGCCAATCTAGCATGAGTAGCTCCTTACTAGGTTGCCACCATCAAGCCTAATGTCACCTCCCAGTCACTTCATTGCTTATTCGCAATGAACTAATTGGGCCAGAGAAGAAGACTAAACTAATTTGGTCGGGATTTGGTCGGGTCAAACCAATTAGCTACATTAAAGAGTTCGGTTCCAACCACCTCACCACGTTTTGAGACCATGTGGAGGTTAACCCATGGTGTATGATGAGTATTTGACTTTGTTATGCCAATGTTGTCGAAGTTTAAGTTCGATTTTGCGAGTTTGCAATATTCAAAGTTGCTATCAAGTGTAAGACGATCTAACTGACATGGAATGGCGGTCTGACTAGCCGGCGATCTCACCTCCATGGGGCAAGTGGTAAGATTATCCATATGGCTTTTGAAAATTACACACCAAACACTTGTGTATGTGTGTTTGGGGATATGTTTGCACTAGGTGTCATCTAAAATGGAGTTCTAAGTTGAAATTATATAGATTTCAACAAAATTCCAAAGATGGTGTTTTATGGTGTTCTTAAGCAATCAGACCGGGCAAACACTAGTGGTTAGACTGGCTTTTGACGAATTGGTGCTAAAATTATGCATTTTGGTTTGAGATTTAGTCCTAGGAGGTTAGGATCGGTGTATGAGCATAGCTAAGTGTGTGCACGGCATGAGTTGCAAAGTGGGTTGTGCCTACATAGTGTGAGGTGCATGTGGAAGCTATGTGTGAGATGGTTGGGCGATCATGATGGTGTTGAGTTTGACTCTCGCTTGGGAGCTATGAAGTGTTTGTGTTGTATTGGATGATCCATTGCTTTGACTAACATGAGTTATGCATAGAACTTGTTCTCGGCATGGTTGCTTGGTCTTTGGATATGCAAGTGGCTTAGAGAATGTTAGTGGTCAACGGCAATGGATCGGAACTAGGAAGGTGAGCTGAGGTATGTGTGATCGAGTAACTCTGGGTAAGGCTACGAGGATCAAGCGGGAAGCACATAGAAGATAAGGATCTTGAAGAGGCAAGTTGGTTCATATTGTGCATCGAGTGATGAGGCCAATGCGTGTAAAAATGGTTCAGAGGAGTCCAAATACATGAAGAAGTGATGGCTAGTCATTGGGCACCACAGGCTACATGCCAAAGCATGCGAAGATGCTTTAAGGTGAAGGTAAGGGTTCTTGGTTCATCAATTGTGTATATTGATGATTTTATATATTGTGCGTACTATGTGATTGTTTGCTTATTGTTGTTGGTTGTAGGACTTTAGAGCTAAGTCATGGTAAGGCGGATAGGACCGAGACTAAGTTAGGAAAGCTTCAATCCAGAGTGGTCAAGGGATCGGGACTAAGCTAGGGGAGTTGAGGTCTAGAATGATTAAGGTGCCTCCAGAAGATGATTAAGGCTAGTGGAGTGGTTACAAGTTGGAAAGACAAGGAACCAAAGCGGGCGCTACTGGCGGTGGATATGACAGGCAATGGTAAGGTGAATCAGGACTAGGCACAGGGAGAAGTTGAGGTCCAAAATGTTTGGGAAGCCAGGTGTCATCATCGTGCACGGAGAGGTATGTCGCACATATTGACTTGGGCTCATTTGCAAGTAAGGACAGTTTGGTGGGATTTAGATGGGTGAGAGGTTTTGCAGCAAGTCATTGGGGTCACATGTAGTTGAAGATGAAGCACGGGGGTGCTTTAAGGCGAAAAAATCGTGATGCTTTGTGGAAAGATTGTAGAGGGGCATTTTGGTAAATTACACAATACAAAAAAAGTAGCGGTGTGCAAAACCACGGTGGTGGCCAAAATGGATTAGGTCAAGAATGTGCTAAAAATATTAAGTGGATCAAGTGTTGATTTGCTAGCGAGTTAATGGCTATGTGTGTTTTGAGAAACGTGCATGCGTGAGTGTATAACCTGGTATGGTGTTAGATTAACGGGTTAGGCCATGTAAGTGGAGAAAATCTAATTAGAGGTGTTGGTTAGTATTTCTTGTAAGCCTCTGTTGACACATTTTTACACCTCCTTTTACCCTTATTTACCCAAACAAATTATAAAAAGAGGCATTAAATTAGGATCTAATCCAGATAAATGCAATTGTTAGTCAATATTTTCGTGTAGAATGCACTCTTGGCAATTTTGCAGGAAATTTACTAAAAAGGCAGAAAAACAGAGAAAAACCGATGGAAAGTTGCTTGGTCGGTCGACCACATACCTGGCCAGCCGCCCAACCTTCCCTTACCGGTCGCCCAACCATCTTCCACCGACCGGCCTAGCCCCAACTCCAACACCGGCCAGCCTATAGCCCAAGGCCCACTACGCCCAAACCGTCTTCTCTGACTTGGCCACCTAGCCAACTCGATCACACCGACCAGCCCCACCGATGCGTGGCACAAGGATCTCAGTCTTCGCACAAAAAATGATACATTTCTACCCTCCATCTGGCCGACCATCCAACGCTCCTCGGCTGGCCAAGCGTCATAACCGCCAAGCTACCTCATGCATGGCCGACACTTAACCGGCTGGCCTAACTGACCTTGGTCGGCCAACCAAGGCTATTTAAGGAGAAGCAACCCCCTTGAAGAAGAGGGCTCGGGAGACAAGACAGATACACCGGGGTGTGACAATGTTACTAGTAGAATCCAAAAATCTCCTTATTATGTAAATATTTAGATGGGAGGAGGTGTTAGCATGGAGGCCGGAATGTTGGGACTTCAAGATCTACTACTTTCCTTCTCTAATATGGAGTAAGCTCCAACTTCTTCTAGTCTGATAACCTGATGTGACTCTACTCCTTTTACTTGGCAAGTAATATCAGTGTATTTACTCAGTTCCTCGTCTTGCTTTTCACATGTATTGCTCTCCCCGGTAGTGATAATTTAAGTTAGGTGTGGTGCCTAGTTTAGCTGTAGCCTTAGCATACTAGTTAGGACTTGTATTTTATGCCAGGGGATGGATGGTGACAGTGTGAACACCATGCCACACAAGGTCCAAGTAGAGTTTTACCCCAAGGTTGGGTATACCCCAAGGTTTAGACTATTCAATGTTAGCAGTCATTCATCAAAGGAGAAGACAATAATCCAGCAAACCGTGACTAGAAGAGCTTTTATCTCATCTTTCTACCTTAATTTCTAATAGACCCCTTGGGGCTATCAGCTTAGCAACTAAAATCCCTTGTTAGGAAGCTCTTCTCATTCCCTGTGGATATGATAACATGGAATATTCCATGTGAAAGCAATATCAATCTCTGTGCACTTGCAGAGTGTGAGGCATTAAGACCCGCCAATAGCCTCCACTATATATGGAGGGTGAGTAAAGAGAGTTAGGGTTAACTCTCTAGAAAGCCAAGTGGAGGAGAGTTATGGTTCTTGGAGGGAAACTTTGAGAGATGAGTTATGGCTCTTTGCCTTGGTATTTTTTTTGTCATGTTTAGGCTTTGTGAGAGGTTAGAGAGTGGCTATAAATATTTATCTCCAAATATCAATATATATCTAAAATTCATCCGAGTCTTTCTCCCCTTAGCTCAAGTGTTGAAATTTTGATTTGGCCTGATTTTTAGTGTTTCCTTCTCCCCTCTTGATCTTGTTGTGACCCATGATGAGTAAAAGGTTGAAGATGAGTCTACTGATCAATATTCACCCATCTAGATCTCTCATATGGAAAGATTCAAGATCAAGCCTAATTTTGCTTATTCCTGGCTCAAATTTGGGTTTTCGTGTTCAAGATAGTTTCATCTTGAATCCATACCTAGATTAGCCTGCTATAGTATGTAGGAATATATTTGGATCATTCTCTTGATTAGAAACTCCTCGAGCAAGAACTAATTTGCATTTTAGGCTTTTGGGTGTTCTTCAGACCTAGATTTGTTTTTTTCTTCAAATTAGTGAACTTGAGCCCAAGAACTATGTGATTTTTGATTGGTTTAGGTTCCTAATACCTTGAACAAGTCTCATACAAATAATTTTAGATATGTTGGATGAGATTTGAGCAAGTTCTTGACATTTGAGTTTTGACTCGAGAGATTTTTAAGTCTGGAAAGAGAGGATCAGTCAAACCGGGCCTAGACCTCTGGTTAGACTTGCTATTGTGATCAGACCACCATTTCCCGGCTATCAGATCACCTAGACCTAGTCAAACCAGTCTCAAGCCTGAGGTCAGACCATCCCGTGACGACTTGAATTGTTTTGTACTTCGGTTGTTCCCTTGGATATAAGACTTCTGTTTAATGGTTGTTTTGACTATGCATCTGATCTTCTTACCTTTGTATATCTATTGAAGTGAATAAGCATTTGTATTCGAAGGGTGTTGATTTTGCTTAAGTTGGAAAGAGTCAAAGATCATTCACCCCCCTTTGATCTCTGCCATCGGTCCTACAAGTGGTATTAGAGCAATGTTTGCTCTTTAATTGATCTTAACCAATCATGAGTATAGTGGCTAGTGTGATGTCTTATGAGATTTTATTTGCATCTTGTCATGGAGCTTTTGCCGATGATGTTCTTTGTGACAAGAGGCTTGAATTCAAGGTAAGATTGTTAGCTACTGCAAGAAATGTCAAGTGTCATGCCTTTGTGAGCTTGTTGCTTCTATGTATGTGTTCACTTGTACTATATTGGTATGCATTACTCTTATTATACTCATTGTCATGCCTTTATGAGCTTGTCACTTGTATATCCATGTGTTAGCTAATTGTTTATGGTTTGTGGATGTATGAGTTTTGTGTTATTCCCATGAGCATGTGTCATTCTTGGTACATCTTTTATCATGCTCTTGCTAGTATATTGTTCTATGTATCAGTGTGCTTACTTGATATCATTGTACCATGTATTTTCATGATTTATTCTATGTCATGCTTTCGACCTACATGGTGTTGCACTATATTTATTATGGATGCATGAGCTTGTCATATCACCATTAGCATATATTATTCTTGATATATCATATGTCATGTTATATGATAGCTTGCCCTTATGATTTATTGTTGATTAGAGATATCTTGAGCTTTATCATATTTCAGTAGCATGATTTATTCATGATATTTATTTGTCAAGCTCTATGTATTTATGCTTGTGTATGCATATGCTAGATTATTGATTATGATTTCTATAGATGTATAAGCTTTGAGTTGTCATCATGAGCATGTGTTGCTATTGACATGTCTATTATCATGCTCTTGTTGATGTCTTGCTCTAGGTATTCATATATATGATTACTTGATATACATGTTAGCATATATCATCTATAATTTGTCAAATGTCATGTTTATGCTTACATGGTTTTGTGCCTTAGTATAAATTGTGGAAATCTTGAGCCTTATCATTGCTAGCATGTACTATTCTTGATATATCCATCATCATGCTATGTTTATGTATATTCACGTGCCTCATTATCACTTATGATTACCTAAGTTTTATTCCTGTAAATTATTTGGTACTCCTACTCTTCATTGCGTCTTGCATGGGTTTGGTTGGTTGCGGGGGGGGGGGATTTAGCATAGAATAGATAGACTGCACACCTCTAGCATGTATCTTTTCTTAGGCACTTTTCTTAGCTTGTGGCCCTCTAGGATGTTCCTTCTATAATCTAGGTTGAGCCCATCCATTACTCTCTAAATACTAGCAGGTTTTAGGTATGTCATCTTTCAAAGGTTTTGCAGTAGAATATAGCGATGTGTCGATCCTTAGTTGTGAGACTTTCTTTCCTAGAGATCATGTGAAGTTATCCCTAGTGCTAGAGTTTGTGAGGTCCTTTCCTCTGCTTGCTATTCTCTTCTCTTCTAGATGCTTCTAGCCTCATCCCATATGAGAAGAGAATTTGAGTGATACTTTTTGTTGCAAGTCATATCCTTTTGCAAGTGCTTTCAGCTGTTTCCTTTTGCAACTTGTGTTTAGGGGGAAGTTCTATCCTTCTTGCAAGTGATATCTTCTTGTGTTTAGGGGGAGTTTTTGGTTGTTGTGCTTCTTGTGTTTTTCCCTTTGCATCACATTACATTGTAAGATATGATCATATAGATGTGAGCTTTTGATTATTACTCATATGTGAGGTGCAATCAATTTGATATTGCTCATTGTCCTGGTATGCCTACTTAGCTAGATTTATCATGCCATTGTATGCATAGTTGAAACTTTGCCATGCTAGCTAAATCAGAATGACAACTTGAACTAAAATTAGCTTTGATGGATCTTTTGACTAGTTGTATCTCTATTGATCCTTTTATGATTCATGCCATGTCTGAAGTAGTTTGTCAAGTCATGAATTCAAATTGAGCTTTGTTTAGTTCTATGCTAGTTCTTTAGTAAATCATGTTATTGATCAATGAATTAGTGCCTAACTTGAATGAATAATCTCTTTTGTGCTTAGTCATGTAATAATTTTTCTTCATGAGACAGTTTGTCATTACACTTGGCATAAACTCAGGGGAGGTTTTTTATAACCAAGACCACCCTTTTAACTATAATGCTTGAGATGGTCGATAATGGCTTGAGATCATTCAAATGATTCAATGCTTAATCAAATTGTGAAAAATGTTGAAACTTACGAGGCTATTATTAATGGATTCTAGTCTAGAATATGCTTTGCTAAGATAAAACCTTAAAATAATTATCAAAATCTCAAATTTGACTTTAATCAAGTGCTTGAGCATAATTGGTTAAAATTGAACTTCTAGCACGTCTGCTCACTCAATTATAACTTGTTGACTTCATTTAGTATTTTTGGCATGGCTTGCCTCATAATTTGATACCTTTGGATAGACTTGTTAATTTTGAAGTCTTACAAAATTGTAATACACTTAACTTGCTATCTCACTTAGTCTTGTTATCCATGCTTAGTTGTGATCTAGATAGATTTGTATGCTCTTTTCTCACTTTGAGTGATATATTTTTATCTTTACCTCACTTTGAATAATCTTCAAAGCTTTTGTAGGCTTTGCATTTGCATCTACGTATACATGCTCTTTTTATGCCTTCTTTGCTCCATTCGTTCAACACATCATTTGAGGGAGAGAGTATTTCTTCATTTAATCATCAATGACTATTTTGCCAAAAGGGAGAGAATTAGGAAGGCAAATTTTGAAAATGTTCAAAAGGAGAGAATTATTCTAAAAGGGTAGAATTAGGAAGACAAAATGTGCTTTGAGCTAAAAAAATGAGAAAAAAAGCGCAAGAGTAAGAAAAATGCAATTTGAGACAAAAAAATGAGAATATGAAGTAGGGGAGCTCATGTACATCGCATTTTCACTCTTGATTCTTTATCTTGCTATGAAAATGATCATGGTAAGTAATTGCTCTTTTCTTTAGACCATGAACAAGAGTTTGCTCTTGTAAGGGTTTTGGAGTGGATTGAAGCTTTTGGTGAAATTTTGTTCTTTCTTATTGCTAGCTTCACTCCTTTTCTTGCCAACATGGTCTTGCTCTCTTTTTTCTCTTTCAAATGGACCATGTGTGATATTGCAACCTTCTTGCTTCAAAAACAAACTCAAATTCTTATATTTTGGGTGTTTGTCAAATTACTCAACAAAGGAGAGATTGTGAGACCATGTGAAGATCACCTTATGGTGTACGATGAGTATTTAACTTTGTTATACAAATATTGTTGAAGTTTGAGTTTGGCTTTGGGAGTTTACAATGTTCAGAGTTGCTGTCAGGTGTAAGGCTATCTGACCACCATGGGATGGTTGGTCTGACAGGCCAGTGGCCGGTGGTTTGACTGCCACAAGGCAAGCAGTCAAATCGGCTATATGGCTTTTGAAATTTGCACACTAAACACTTGTGCAAGCATGTTTGGAGATGTGTTTATACTAGGTGTCACCTAAAATAGAGTTATGAGCTAAAATTAGATAGAGTTTAACCGAAATTTTAGAGATGGCATTTTCTGGTATTCTTAAGTGGTCAGACCGGCAAAACACTAGCGATCAGACCACTGACGGTCTGACCGGCATGGTGCTAGCGGTCAAATCGCCATCAACGGTTTGACTGGCTTGATATTGGCGGTCAGACCGGCATTTGGTGAATTGGTGCTGAAGTTATGCATTTTGGTTTGAGGCTTGGTCCTAGGAGATTAGGATCAGTGTATGAGAGCATGGTTGAGTGTGTGCACGGTATGGGTCGCCAAGTGGGTTGTGCCTACAAGCTGTGAGGTGCATATAGAGGCTATGTTGACATGGTTGGATGAACCATGATGATCTTGAGTTTAGCTCATGGCTTGGGAGCTATGAGGTGTCTATGTTGTGTTGCATGATATATTATTTTGACTAACGTGTGCATAGTACTTGTGCTCAACATAGTTATTTGGTCTCAATATAGTTGTTGGTCTTTGAATGTGCAGGTGGCTTAGAGAACATTAGCGGTAAACAACAAGAGACTGGGACTATATGGGAGAGCTGAGGTCTGTGTTGTTGGGTAAGTCTGGGTGAGGCTACACAGCTCAAGTCGGAAGCACAGAGAAGACAAATGACGAGGATATAATAATCCTCTAATTATTACGTCATCCTCCGAGTATACCCCTTATCAATAAGGAAGAGATTTCTCAGGACGGTCGTAAGTCCTTCTACGACCACGCAGATGTAAGTTACTCTATAACCACCTTGTGGTCGTGGGTCTTCCTACAACTAGTCTAACGACGTCCTACTACATCATGAGGACATCTGACAAGACGGTTAGAACGTGTGTTTATTCTTAATGACCGCACATGATCTCTGTGCCAACAACCATCGCATGGCGAATGAGCCAATATGTCTCTCTGATAGTAACTTCCGTCAGATAGTTAGGCCTCTTTTCGCACAGCGCAACAGCCATCGCTTCGTGGACTATATAAAGGTTGACATCAGAGAGGAAGGGATCAAAACACATTGGATCAGGAGATAATGCTAGGCATTTTGCATTATACTCAGTTGTAAAGATCATTCTGAGCAATAGCTACCAGGATGTAGGGTTATTATTCTCCCAAAAGAAGGCCCGAACCTATATAAAAATTCTCGTGTCTCTACTCTACATGATTATACACCAAGTCTTCTAGAGTTTCCTTGAATCCAAACAAATCATGCGTAAGATCGATATTAGAATATTGACAATAAGGATCATGAAAAAGTGAGTTGGTGCATATGGTGCTCCGAGTGATGAGGTCGATGCACATAGAGATGGTTTGAGGGAGTCCAAATGTATGAAGATATGACGGCTAGTCGTTAGACACCACGGGCTACGTGTCAAAATATGAGGAGATGCTTTGAGGTGAAGGTAACGATTCTTGATTCATAAAATATGTAAATTAATGATTTTGTGCATTGTGCAATGCTACGTAATGGTTTGCTTGTTGTTGGTTGTAGAACTCCAAAACTAGGTCATGGAGAGGTGGATGGGTCTGAAACTAAGTTCGGAGAGTTTTAACCCAGAGTGGTCAAGGGATCGGGACTAAGTTAGGGGAACTGAGGTCCAGAACGATCAAGGTACCGCCAAACAATGACTGGGGCTAGCGGAGTAGTTACAAGCAAGGGCGGAACCAGGCCTCGGGCTAGGTGGCCTATATCCCGAGGACTAGAAATCGAAGCCCATAGAAAATAGTGACTTAGATACGAAAGCTTAGGAACGAAAGCCCAAGATAGCCTAAAACCAGTTGGCCCAGCCCGAGGCTTGGGCTGAGCCTGGTTTCGCCCCTGGTTACCGATGGTGAACATGACGGACAACGACAAGGTGGATCGGGACTAAGCTCAGGAAGGAGGTGAGGTCCAAAATGGTCAGGAAAGTCAGATGCCATCATGGTGCATGGAGAGGCATGTGGCGCGTCTACTGACTTGGGCTCGTTTGCAAGCGAGGTCAGTTCGGTGGAATCTAGATGCATGAAAGACTTGACGGTAAGTCATTAGGGTCATATAGAGTTGAAGCATGGTTGCTTCAAGGCGAAGGAAGCATGGAGATTTGTGGAAGGATGGTAGAGGAGTATTTTGGTAAATTGTCTAATACCAGAATAGTGACTGTATGCAAAACTACGACGATGGACTAAATAGATTAGGTCAAGAATGTACTAAAAATGTTAAGTAGATCAAGTGTTGATTCACTTAAGATTAATGGTTGTGTGCACTTTGAGAAACGTGTACATGTGAGTATAAAATCTGGTATGGTGTTGGATTTATAGGTTAGCCCATATAAGTGGATGAAATCTAATTAGAGACACTGGTTAGGGTTTCTTATAAGCCTCCACTCTATGAGGGTGAGTGGAGAGAGTTAGTGTTAGCTATCTAGGAAGTCAAATGGAGGAAAATTAGAGTTCTTAGAGGGAACCTTTGATATATGAGTTGTGGCTCTTTGTCTTAAGCTTTTTATCATTCTTAGGTTTTTTGAGTGGCTAGAAAGTGGTTGTAAACTTTCATCTTCAAGTATCAATAGGCATCCAAAATTCATTCAAGTCTTTCTCCTCTACGCTCAAGTGTTGAAATCATGATTTGGCTTAGTTTTTAGTGTTTTCTTCTCACATCTTGATCTTGATGTAATCCACGATGATTAAGAGGTAGAAGATGAGTCTATTGATCAATCTTCACCCATCTAAATCACTCATATAGCAAGATTCGAGATCAAGTCCGGTTTTGCTTGTTCTTGACTCAAATCTGCATTTGTGTTCAAGATAGTTTTATCCCGATTTCATGTCTAGATTAGGTTGCTATGACATGGAGTAGATTTGGATAATCCTGTTGATTAGAAACTCCTTGAGTAAGAATTAGTTTGGATTTTAGGATTTTGGGTGTGATGACGGGAAAATGAGCGTAAACCCGCGTCCGCGTCATTAGAGATAAGTTAATTAAATTTAATTGAAAATGAGACAAAGGAATCAGGTATTGCGGGTCCATTACTTCCAGAATTAATACATTTACATAAAAATTCTGTTAATTACATCTCTTTGCAAGAAAACCCCTGATTAAGAATTCCAACATAAACATTACAACAAATTACAACATATGACTATTACAAAAATATAAAAGAAAAAGTCTTCAATCTTGGCGTCGCGGATGGATGCTTGCGCGAGGGTATTTTAGCTGCATTCATATTATTTTGCTAACATGGCATATGATTTTATTTTTTTAGTGAACCTATGCATGTAGCATGATTGAAGTTTAATTATTTCAGTTTTTTTTATTTTGCTTCATCTTGTAACATTGCATAGCGCTTGCAAATATTGCGCGCTCGCATGTAGCATAACCGAAGCGAAGGTTGTTTTTTTTAATATTTCTATTATTACTAGCATGACACGGATTTTAGGCATGTAGTATAATAGAAGTATTTTATTATTTTATTTTTCATTGTTTTACTCGCTTGTATTACTACTAGCATTGCATAACGCTTGCAAATATTGAGCGCTTGCATGTAGCGTAACCGAGGTGAAGGTTGTTTCTTAATATTTTTATTACTACTAGCATGACACGGATTTTATGCATGTAGTATAATTGAGGCGAATGTTATTTTTAATATTTCTATTACTATTAGCATGACACGGATTTTATGCATGTAGTGCAATAAAATATTTCATTATTTTATTTTTTTTATTGTTTTACTCGCTTGTATTACTACTAGCATTACATAACGCTTACAAATATTGAGCGCTTGCATGTAGTGTAACCGAAGTGAAGGTTGTTTCTTAATATTTTTATTACTACTAGTGCGCTATGGATTTTATGCACGTAGTATATGAAAGTTTAGAACTAATTATTTTATTGTTTTGCCCCGCCTTGTATTACTACTAGCATTGCATAACGCTTACGAATATTGAGCGCTTGCATGTAGTGTAACCGAAGCGAAGGTTGTTTCTTAATATTTTATTACTACTAGTGCGGCATGGATTTTATGCACGTAGTGTATGAAAATTCAGAACTAATTATTTTATTGTTTTGCCCCGCCTTGTATTACTACTAGTATTGCATAGCGCTTGCAAATGTCGAGCGCTTGCATGTAGCGTAACTGAGACGAAGTTTGTTGTTTTAATATTTATATTACTACTAACATGCCATAGATTTTGAGTATGTCGTGTAAATAGAAATTAAGTGTTTTGCTCCACCTTGTATTACCACTAGCATGTAGCGTAACCGAGGCAAATGTTGTTTTTTTTAACATTTGTTCTTGTATTTTTATTTTTTTTTATTTTTTTGCAGCATGCACCCACCCCTAATTCGTGTCCATGTGAGGGGACCGAATTGAGGCAATGGGGTTTTCAATCTTCTCACTCTCGATTTGTATCCATTTGTAGGGGACCGAACCTAAGAGACGAGGGATCGGGCCCTTGTTCTTTGGGTTTTTATCCACCTAACGGGACCGAACCGAGAAGATGAGGTCTTCATGCCTCGCCTTGATTTGTATCCATTTGTAGGGGATCGAACCTAAGAGACGAGAGATCAAGCACTCGTTCTTCGGGTTTTATCCGCCTAACGGGACCGAACCAAGGGGGCAAAAGCATAAAAGAAGAAAAAAATGAAGCACCTTGATTCGTACCGCAATGGCCGAACCTAAGGGCAAGAGAGAGAGAGAAGAAGAAGAAGAAGAAGAAGAAGAAGAGCAAGAATTTCACCTTTGCTTGTGTAGCCCTCCCTCTCTAGTGTTTGTGTATGCTTCCTTTTCTCTCTAAATAGCCAGCGTTTCCTCCCTTTCCTTCTCCAAAAATCCCCCTTTTCTATACCATTACCCCTTATTTACAGAGCAAGGGTGAGGGGTGATTCATGAAGAGAAGTTATGGCAACTCCTCCCATTTAGTTTCTTCTCTCTGGAATTTCTTTGCTAATGGGAGGTTGGGGCAGCTTTTCATTGGCACTTCTGCCTTGACTTGGACGACAGCATGTTCAGCATGCAGATCGTGCATTGTGCATGGCGGTTTCTACATAAAAAGTTTGGCTGCCGGGTAGGCCATTATCATTTCTTTTAAGATATTTGCAGAGATTATTTTAGCAACTGCTACTTCCCAGCACTTTTGTCGATCGCATGCATGCATCTGGGGAGACACCACAAATGCATGCTTAATTAGACTGAAACTTGGGCCCTCTTGATTAGTACAAGCAAATCTTTGAATCCAGCACCAAACCATGCATGCACCACTCCTCTGTGACGTGGGATTAGTGCCATAGCAAACTATGGGTGCCATGTGGGCCATGATTATCACTGATTAATTAGTCAGAGAAGTGTTTAACTCATGCATGCATTGCTACATGACGCTATTTTTCCTTACAACGCGGGAGAAATGCTACCAATGCATGCTTTGGTTGAAGTGTGGCTTACCGGCCCTTCTTAATTAATTGCTTGACTTTTAAAAAACGCTAATCAATTAACTGGTGCCTGATTGTTACGTGGGCTTAAGTGTAGGTCTTTGCTCAAGTATTTAACTATTAATTAATTAAGGAGCTCAAAATTCATGCATGCTTGCACAGACCAGCTCAGGGTATATCAGTTTATTCGAGCAGCATTTGTTCTCCGAATGACTTAAAAATTAAACACGAGACTTTCACTTGCACCACGAACATGCCATAAAAATTCGCCACTCGATTGTAATATGTAGCACACACAAAAAGTCTTGGAAGGCGGATTTGTGCTTTGCGTACGTCATCCGGCCGTATTATCCTATTCGAGTGAGTATATGTGCTCTAAATGAGCTGAAAATTTGACGTGAACTTTTCACTTTCCCTACAATCATACTGTAGAAATTCGCCACTCAAATGTAATATGTACGACACGCAAAAAATCTTGAAAGGCGGATTTGTGTTTTGCGTACGTCATCCGGCCGTATTATCCTATTCGATTGAGTATATGTGCTCCGAATGAGCTAAAAATTTGACGTGAACTTTTCACTTTCCCTACAATCATACCGTAGAAATTCGCCACTCAAATGTAATATGTAGAACACACAAAAAATCCTGGAAGGTGGACTTGTGCTTTGCGTACGTCATCCAGCCGTATTATCCTATTCGAGTGAGCATATGTGCTCCGAATGAGCTGAAAATTTGACGCAAGACTTTCACTTGCACCACAAACATGCCATAAAAATTCGCTACTCGATGGTAATATGTATGGCACACAAAAAATCTTGGAAGGTAACATGCCATAAAAATTCCAGATAAAATTGGTGTCAACAGGGTGTTCTTGAGACTTATATTTGATTTTCTTCAAATTAGTGAACCTGAGCCCAAGAACCTTGATATTCTTGATTGGTTTAAGTTTCTAATGTCTGGAACAACTATCATGCAAAATCTAGGTATGTTTTTATGAGATTTAAGTAAGTTCATGATATTTGAATTTTGACCAAAGAGGTTTTTAAGTCTGAGAATAGGAGACCAGTCGACTGACCCTGATCCTGCAGTCAGACTAGCTGTTGTGGTTGGATCGCCGTTTCCCAGCTGTCAGTCAAACCGGTCTCAAGCTTGTGATCAGATTGGCTAGTGATGATTTGGATCATTTTGTACTTCGGTTGTTCTCTCCCCACATGAGTTTATAGATAATTAGAATGCGCTTACTTCAAGTTTATTGGGGAATTAATTTAGCTATATAATTAAATTCCTGGACAAACCATGTGAGGCAACAAGGATATGCAGATCTAAAAGGCCAGGAGGTACTAGCTACATGCAAAAACAAAAAAGAAAAGCAGAACTACTTTACGAGAAACAAAGGGGGAACGAAAGTGTTAAAGTGCAATGCAATACATTGAGAGAGAGAGAGAGAGCGCTTGCTTGCTTGCTAGGATGGTTGTTAGGGGCCATGCATGCATGCCAATATTTGGTTTGATTTTCTCTTAGGTACCTGCAGGATGGTGACCCGCATGGCCTCTGGTCTAGGCCAGGAGGAACACACAATGCAATTGCGTGCACCAACTTGGATTGCTTTGTGATCCAACGCTTTATCTTCTTTAGACCAAATGTGAGCCCAAAAGTCACAAACCTAATTAAGCTAGCTAGCTCTACCTTTTGTCATGGTTGATTTGAACGCAATTTGACACAATGTGCAGTAAAATTGAATCGTAGGATCGAGTACATAATTAAACTAATGCCATAAGCTACAAGAAGACAAACATCCTTTCGTTTCACAGTCTTTCGGTTGTGACATTCATGCATGCATGCAACACCTGGGCCCTACGTACTCTCACATCTTTTCGTGTGTTGCATATATGTCTTCACTCAAATAATATAGAGTGCATGGAAGATACAATGTTAACCACAAAACTGGGATTCAGGAAAATCTTTGAACCAGTAGTTTATATATCCAATTCATATCTCAATTCATTTCACAAACATAAAACATCCATTTTTATTAATATTAGCTACCATTACAATATTCCAAAACAACGGCAGATCGCAACAAGAACAACAAGAACAACGAGCAAGTTATACAACAAGGGAGGGGTGTCAAGACGTGGTCTATAACTCGATTGTAGTAAGCATCTCGACTTCATCTATATCAGTCAAAATCACATGTGATTATCTTTCTCTCTATACTCTCTCTCTCTCTCCAAATTAAAACCGTAATAGTGTAAATCACAGACGGTTTCACAAAACCGTCTGTGATTTAGCGTCTACTATTAGGCTTTTTGTAGTAGTGTAACCACAAAACTGGGATTCAGGAAAATCTTTGAACCAGTAGTTTGCGGCAGATCGCGCGGGGGAGGGGGGTGTCAAGACGTGGTCTATAACTCGATTGTAGTAAGCATCTCGACTTCATCTATATCAGTCAAAATCACATGTGATTAATACAACAACTAAAATTCAAAAATTTAAACCAAAAACCATAACTCAAAAGAACCCACCCATATTTTCCCTCATAAAAATGAATTGGACTAAACTATGCATATATATTGGAACTCTGGTTCACTAGAAAAACTTAATAATGTCTTACCAGTTGGTGCTTATTTGGGCATATGCTTTTGGTTTTTAGGCTTATTTGGCATTGTTTGAGGCTTTTTCACTGCAACTGTTGTAAGCTTTTTCGGTGTAATTAAATTTAAAAAAATGAAAATGAAAAAATGTTCTCTCATCACGAACAATGCAAAGGATTACGGGGAAAAAAAAGAAAAGATAAGAAAACTAAAAAACCAGAAAAAATAAAATTAAGAAGGTAAAAGCTAAAAGTATAAGCCAACTTGAGCAGAGCCATACCCAGAGCCATACCGATGGTTGGTTTATATGTTCTATGATATTTACTCAAACTAGCTGAATGTCCGTGCTTTATTACAGATAAAAATTTTTATATTATCTCCTCACGTTGAGTTGACATTGTCGGGATCGGCCTATTCGGCTCACACTATCAGCTCCATCTCCGTGCTTGGCCGTATTGTACCTCCATGCACTCAGCTCTGCCGTGCCCTGGTAGAGCTCTCTTATTATTTTTGTAGATAATTTTTAGCATAATGAAATTTGTTTTTTGGTAATTATTTTTTTGTTTTATTAGAGATTTTATAGGAAAGTACAAGGGGAGTTGGGAGGTGCAGATAAACCATCATCACCAACTCTCTTTTAATAGTACAGATAGTGGAGTGTCAGCGCCAGGATCCAGAGTATCCTTGACAGCTGAAAACCGTCAGGGATGCACGGTTCCCCGTCAGGAGTAACTGTGTGTACCGTGTACATAAGTGCATGGAAGCCACAACATTAACCACAAAATTGAGCTTCAAAGAAACAATTACACTGCATATAGTGGTTGGCAGTGGATAGAGATTTTTATATATTTTTAAAAAAGATTGTATATACTCTGAAATTGTAAAATCCAATGAATTGGACTATACACAGTGTGTACATTCCTTACGTAGAAAAGAGAACAAAAACAATTTGCAACTTAATTTAGAATTGACTAAGCTAGCTGGCCAATCATATATCACCTATGCATATGCCTACTGATGGAAATGTGGGCAATATTTTAATTTTAAATATCAGCAGGAGGCATATATTATACAATACTAGTAATGCAAAGCTCATAACTAATAGCAACAAACAAATCATATTGTACTTCAAATATACGCAAGAATAAAATTATATCAGAGTCGATTGGTTACACGAACGACTTATAATGAGGTTGATGAAGAAAAAGAAGCAGTGTAGGAACGTGCTACCGTGGAAGTAGCCAATGTCAACGAAGAAGACGAGCGGTCACACAGGTTGCGCTGTCCAGAAACCTTATTGCCTCCCCATACAGATTCCCTCTGCAGCAATGACTTGGAGATAGCCACCCTCCCTTCCTCCTAGTGCACACTGAGAAGAAAGGCTGTCAAGTTTCAGCAACTCAACAGACCACACAGATTCACTTGAGAGGAAGAAGACGATGTGAGAAGGAATGAAGGAATTCAGTCACCCTAACCTGCAGATAGAGAAGTAATGGAGGAATTATTCTCCAGTCTTTTATAGACATGCAAATTATTCTCTAATAACTGATGCTATTAAACTAAAATAATTCACTAGTAACTGTTAATTCAAATCAAATAATAGTAATTAAGCAATCAAGTCATAAGTCATGTGATTTTCACACAAAAATACGTGAACACACGTGTATAAACACGTGTGTGCATGTTTGACCAGAGCTCTTCTCATGCCATGTGTCACATATCATGTAGTGGCAAGGACTCCACCTTATATATTGCTCTGCTTCCATTTATCCAAGTAATATAGGACTAAAACATACTATGTTTTAGAATTTAGAAATGAATTAGTCTTTGTCTCATAGGCCCAATTCTAACATCTACATGTCGATCTCTCCTTGATTAATTAAGTATAAGCACGTCGTGGTTATTGGCTGTGTTTTTTATAGCTGTGGCTGATGTCTTTGGATCTAACGCGATTGTTTGTGTAAATCAATCAAATATCGATAAGTCGATAAACTGCTTCGAAGAACCTGTTTCAATAAATCACTTCAAAATAATGTTAGAAAAGTTATTTATTTATGTGAAATGAGCCATAAGCTAAAAGAACCATCCCATCGTGCAGGGCATCGATCATCCGGCAATTAGCTAGCAAGCAAATTAATTATGATACGTTGTTAAGTACGTACGTGGCAAAAGGGTGTAGCTTTCATGTCGTATGGGCGTTTGTTTAACGTGGGCAGTGGTTGCCGGTTCTTCGCATGTAGCCCTTGGCTGAACGACGTCCTTCAGCGTAGTACATTAACAGCTCTACTCTAATTGAATTACTTAATCCAGGTTTATTTATAACTTCCAAACTAGCTTTCAGATGCACAAAGAATGGACGAGAAGATATGTTTAACTTAATTGAGGAGTGATTAAATAGTTTCAATCAAGCAGTCTATCCAAGCAACTAGGCTGGCCCAACTTTTTCATTCCTGATTGGATACTACGGGCCTGTTTGGTTCATGACCAGAAGTTGCCTAGCCACAAGTTAGATGTGCCATAGTTTTTAGGTAACTATTTGGTTCACTGATGTAACTGTGGCATGCCACACTTTCTTAGCACCCGGTCCCACACGTCATAGACTCAGTTTCTTGCCAAACTTTGCCACAAGTGTAGCTTCGATTTTGTTAGCCACACTTTCTGTGGCAGCCACATATTGTCTAAGCTTAGGTATAGCAAAGTTAGGCACCAACCAAACATGCCCGTCGCATGCACCGTCAATCTGAGACATGTTTGAAATACATGAATTTTACAAAAGAAGACGTCCATGCATACGTTCCAAACAGAACCTTGTTGTATGAATTGCGGACTCTACTCGAGCATAGGAATTCAGTAAGAAACACTAGGCAAACCACATGCGTACGCTCCATGCATATGATGGGTACGCACTAAGGATCGATGGACGGACGGCCGCACGTTGCGTCGTCGTCGCTGGTGGTTGTCTCCCGCCGGTGAGCTAGTCTGCGACGGCGGAGACCGTGACGCGTGGTGGAGGGGCCCCTGCCCCACCCCGGCACGTTTTGTCGTGTTGCGCGCCGCACGTGTACGTGCGTGCGACACGTGGGCCAATGGGAGGCTGTGGCGAGAGGCGCCACACATGGGGGCCATGTGCGGCCGCGCGGGATACGACAACCGCGTCGGGCGCCGCACGGGTCCCACGCAGGCGTACCACCACCGCTGTCTGCCCTCCTCGTTTCTTTTCTCAGAAACGAAAAACTCTACTCTATTTGTTCGTGCTAGCTAGTTCCTCACCAAAAAAATAATATATAGTGTTAATTAAGAGTCCAACCCTGTCATTAGTCTTTGGCGCAGCAGTAACTAACGATTCTCTCTCAAGGTATGTGAACCCTACTTCCTCAACCTGCGGGCGCCCTCTGCTTCCTCAACCAGCGAACACCCTCCATGGCCGTTGGATGAGCACAGGACCGAATCTCCACCGCCCGTTCCTTTTCTGCTGCGTCGAACGATGCACTTCACTTAACCACCGTCGTGTACTCTGTCCACTCTGCCACTCACACGCACCGCTCTCCACGTCCGCACACAATTAGCTCAGCCCCGCAATATGGACACGGTCGGTGTACTGATTACACCAGCCTGCTGTTAGACACGCGGGGTGTATATTAACAATGATGCTGCTCTCTCTCACTGCTCCTGCAATATAAGTCAACTTCATCTTACGCATAAATAAAAAACACTAAATCTAATAAAGAGTTAATGACATTAAACCATATATACCCTGCTAAATGATACACTATGGTTACTTAACTATTTTTTGGTATTAAAGCAGAAGTATAAAGTGAAAACATTGTAAAATTTGTAAGTTTAGTTCTCTCAATATGTTTATATTGTATAGAAGAGACTTATATATTGCGGACGGATGAGCATATAATATACCGAGTATAATATACTAGCAGTAGATGTTGTTAGTCTTTGATATGTTTGTCATGTTTCCTAATCCCCTAAGTGCACATATTCCGAGGTTCCAAAAACAAATCAGAGTGGTAGATTAGATTAGAATAGAGAGAATCCAGAGCTGCCGAGTAGTATATATGCGCGTCCATGTTCTTAAGAGGTGTACGTGGCAGCTTGTACAACATTGCTCAATTTTTTTTGTGTGCACCTATAGGAAGCCATAGAATACTTTTATTGAATTGAATAAAGCTTTTTTTTACCAATATTCTAAAAACAAAACCTTCTGTAACTTATTTTTTTTAAAAAAAATAAGCCCTACTTGATAATTGAACCTTTCCAAGTACCACACCGCCAACAAGTCAAAAGTTGTTTTTAAAAATAAACCCTTTTTGTTGGTGTGACAAATGAACACTGCCACACCACTATTGATGGCGTAACAAAGTTTGTCGGAACAAATTCCATATGGATTTTACATGAAACAAAGTAATTCCTCCGAAGTTCACATTGAATTTTTGACACTTCCTACATACAACAAGCCAGTCTTTTAAGGAAAGAAAAAACTGAAGTGAAGGCACAAAACATAGCTAAGAGTAGTGCTGGACGATGGTGCTCATTTGGGCTTTTTTTGGTGGCTTATGGCTGAAAAACACTGTAGCTGGCTGAAAAAAAACACTATAGCTGACAGGGGCTTATTTAGCATAATTAAATTTAAAAAAATATAAAAATATGTTAGCCCATTACGTATAATACAAACAAATACGGGAAAAAAGAACCGGCAAAAAAGCTCAACAAAAAGCCAAATATTCAGAGAAAAGATGAAATTTATGAATAGTAAAAAATAAGTTGAAAATCAGAAGCTGAAACCGAAACGAGCGGAGCCGAAATTGAAATTTTGGAGCTGAGTGGAGTAGAGCTATTAAATGGGTGTGGGGTTTTGTGTTGCACTGTTGGGCTCACATGATTAGGTTTGACGGGTAAAGCCGTTGGAGTAAAACCGCGGAAAAGGGCCACATTGCATGGTCGCCTGTTTCCTCGACGAGCTCCGTTTTTCCTTCGCTTCGTCAATCCATTAGTTCCTTTCATCAAAACTATTATAAGTATGCTCCTAGCTACAACTCTTTCCTGTCTTCCTCCATCCCATCTCTAGCTAGCTACCCTACATGCACACTAGCTAGCACGAGCCTAGCTAGATTTGTGTGACCGCAATCTAGCTAATTATCTTAGTGCCATGTTAGCTTGTACACATACATGGCCGGTCCTAGTCCTACCACATTTGCACGGTTTCTGGTCGCCGTCATAGCGAAGACCTGACTTCTGGTAGTGAAACATTTGGATTTGCTACAATGATATATTAGCATTGTATAACTGAAATGCTCTCGCGTGTGTAGATTGCCTAACCAATATGGATATGATATCGTCTCCATTGTGTGCATGCATGATATATCGATGGCTCTCGCTCTCATAGTTGTTGTGATTGGAGTACTCACGACTGCAATCTGATCATGGCTTGGTATGAAACAAACTAATTAAAGAGATGGAGCTTTTGTATCCTAATGTATACGTACTATCCGTTTCATAGTTTAACAGTTCCTGATTATTGCGTTGTAAGCATAACAATTGGAGTAATCCGGTGCTTGACTATTGTGCTTGAAGCATAGTACTAGCAGCTTGTTAGAAGTATGTTGCCTACTGACTTTCACTGGCTAGTAGGCGTAGTAGCTTTTTGTGATTCAACCTCGAGATCAGAAAAAAGGACTCAAAAGATAACATTGGACAAGAACAAGATGGGAACTTTGGACAAGAACAAGATGGGAACTACAAAAGGATCCTATAATTAAACACATATACGTCTTTCTTGACACAGTAGGCTAATGGCAAAAGCAAACTTGTAGGAGGCCAAGGCACTACATGGCCATGTCCCATAATTGCCATGGGACCCTGAACCTACAAACAAGTCCCCGAAACCCTAGCTGGAGAGAAGAAATTAAAGAAGAAACTAAAGGTGATCGCCTCACACTTATTGAAACCAAAAGAGATGGATGGATGGATGGAGATCCAATGTACATGACCCCTCCGGATTTGTGTCCCCCACGGTCCCATGTCCTCTTCTCCTCCTCTCTTTCTATAAGGGAAAAATAATTAGTTAATGCAGCCATGGCATGGCCCTCCTCTTATATTATTACCTGTTTGCTTTTGTTAGCTTGATTTGTCCATTTACTAGAATCACTATTTTAGTAGTTATATATAGCCCACAGCTCAAGCTAGTTAGCCGTCCTATATGCCTTGTATGCTTGTGTTTTTCTTGTGCATGTAGCTAGATCTTCTACCTCAAGTTTGGTTAGGTTAGTTCATGCCTCTTATGATGTTTTGCTCTCCATGATTTAAGCTAGAATTGAAGAGCACGCATATGCATTTTCATTGTCGAAGCACAACAATTAGGCCTTATTTGAAAGACCCATTATCGGCCAAAATCTATGTAGATAAACCGGGATTTTAGTTTAAAATTCTAGCCGATCTACATAAATTCCGGCCGAGAACGTAAAACAAGGTCTTAAGGGTCCATTTGGACCGGAAGATTTCACATGAATTATGCTACCTTGTTACAACTTTTCGTTGAATTTCTACGTTCCAAACAAGCTTAAGTCAGGAGTAAATAGCCAAAAAAAAAAAACTGCACAGTACCAATCCCTTTTTGTAACCAAGGTACGTGGCAAGCCAAGCAGAATGTAAAAAAATGCACGCACATCTTGATGAAATATTTGCAGAGGATAATGGCAGAGAAGATCCAAAGCTCCTAGCAAAGCAATAAAAATTGAGGTTTAGCCGCGCTGGAGCCATGTTAACCGAAGCCAAACATGCACACACAAATGAGAAGGTTTGGTTGCATGCCGGCGCCAGCAGGACTATTAGGGTGTTCGTTCTGGCTTCTTAAAATAATTTCTTCACTTTTCTTATTTTCATCTTATTTTAAAGATACAGTAAGGATTATAGATGTATCACGCAGCCTATTTCTCTCGCTCCTGTCTCGCGCAGACATCTCTCTTTCACTTTTTGCACCATTCACCCCTACTTCTAAAAGCCACTTCTTTCAGTTGCTACTATTTATTTTCAGCCATCAGCCGCAGTCAAAAGCCATCAGCAGAAGGGTATGTTCTTTTGAGCTCTGGCTTTTGGCTTTTCTATAGTACTTAGCTTTCAAACGGAGTGTCTTTTCAAGATGGAATTTATAAGTTGATCGTAGTGGACACTGTAACGACTTCATCTAGATCGACCAAAATTGCACGCAAATGTCTTTCTCCGTGCTCTCTCTCTCTCTCTCGTGCGAATAGCCAACAGCCAAAAATTTCAACCAAAAACCATAAGTCACAGTCTAAAAAACAGATCTGAAGTCAATACGAATATCCCTATATATTTTTTTCTTTTTCACCCTTTGAAAGGAGCATAGGCAGGGGCGGAGATGGGCCTCGGGCCGGTTGGGCAACGGCCCGAGGCCCAGAGAAAATAGTAGTGGAGAAAATTAATAAATACATCTCAAAAAAATGTTGTATAGTGTACAGGCCCGAGTCCTTTTGGCTAGCCCGAGATTATTCCCGGCCGGCCCGATTCACAGCCGGCCCAGCCGCCCAGCAAAGCCAACGGCGGAACCGTGAACGGCCCAAATGGCCATAGCGGAGCGACCGGCGACGACTGCCCTAACCCTACCCCAATCGCGCAATCCCCTCCCATCTCGCGACGCCTCCAGCCGCCTCTGCGACTCCACCGCCGGCCGCCCCCAGCCCCCGCCTCCTCTCTGCCGCGCGCGCGGGCCCTAGCCTCCTCTCGTCGCGGCGGCATCCCGCGCCGCGCCGCGCCCGCCTCCTCTCCTCCGCGGCACGCCCGCCCCGCGCCTCCTCTTCGCGCGCGCGCTGCCCGCCTTACGCTCGCCGCGGCACCGCCCGCCCCGACGCCTCCTCTTCGCCGCGACACCGCCGCCCGCCAACGCTCCACCGCGGCCCCGCCTCCACTCCGCCGCGGCACCACCCCGGCCCCCGACACCTCCTCTTCACCGCGACGCCGCCGCTCACCAACGCTCCACCGCGCCCCCGCCTCCTCTGATCCTCTCCGTTAGTCCGCCGCCGCATCTCCCCGCGGTGTACCCGCTCTTCCTGGCCACCGGCGTGGCCGTCTCCATCTGCGGGATGCAACACCTACGCAACATCACCACCAACCGTCCAACCCCGAAGTCAGGTACGCACCAACGCCAACTACTTTGATTGATCCGTGCTTGCACGTACAACTACTTTGATTGATTCCATGGAAAATTTGACATGAGATCTTGGTGGTGGGGACTTTGGCCTAGGTTAAAATGTTTGGGTCAAGTAGGGTATACATGCGATTGTTGCTTAATGTGGAATCAATTGCTAGTGAGGATATATGCGTGCTTACGTAAATAGGTTGTATACTTGTATGTGATTGTTGCGGCTTTAGTTGGTAGTATCTTGTATCCTCCTTAGTTTTGGGCCCGAGGCTTTAAAAATCCTGGCTCCGCCACTGAGCATAGGATAGAATCCCATCCAAAGTTGAAGCACTTAAAAGTCCACCACATCACATGGTGCCCTCCCCCATGCAAACTTTTGTATCGCCCTCCTTCCTCCTCTCATTGTCTCCACACAAACAAGGAAACTTACGTCTCCTGCATGAAGGTTTCAACGCTGTGAATGCCTACCATGCGTGCATTTATGTAGTAGTGGCCTCTCCTTTTCAGCTTTTAAAATATATTTTTTTATTTTTATATAGTAACTATCTTTTTAAACAGAGTATTTTTTTAAGATAGAATCTAAAAGTTAATTATATCACACATTGTAACGATTTTATTTATATTATCCAAAATCGTACATAAGTTTCCGACACTCCGTGCTCTCTCTCACAAATAGCCTAATAGATACAAACCATAGTCATAAACTATAAGTCGAAACAAAAAAATTGGCCCAAAGCAGTAGAAGAAGCAGAAATGTGGCACTAGCTAAGGCCCCGTTTGGCACAGCTCAGCTTCACTAGTGAAGCTGTTTCTTTTGGGTTCAACTTCATGAGCAGCTTCACCGGTGAAACTAAAACTGTTTTGGAAAACTGTTTGGCAAAACAGCTTCTGCCAACTTCATCTTTGGTGAAAGAGGCAATTGTTCAAGATGCCCCTGTCTGTATATGGTCATATGTTTGTATATTTGTATGTTTGTATATGGTCATATGAATTAAAAAATAATATATTTGAATGAGTATGAATTAAAAAATTAAAATAAAAAATTAAAATCATTAGAGAAGTGCGAACGGTAGAGAAGTGCGAACGGGAGGAGAGGAAACAGGCGTGGGGACCCAGTGGCAAAGTGCTGTAATTTCTATCAACTACAAGGGCAGTGGGTTCCTAGAACTGCGAGCCTGAGGGAGAGAGCTGTGAAAAGCTACTATTTTCACTTTCACCCCACCCCATTCTCTTGTGAGAGCATGATTTAAAGAGCTTCATCTATGAAGCTGTTTGCAAAAAAGGTGTTTGGCAAAAAATAGCTCACAACAACTTATAAAACTGTTGATGAAGCTGTACCAAACAGGACCTAAGTCTACCAGATTAGATGCATGGCCGGCTACGTGCTGTCTTTGGCTAAACGTGTATACCGAGAGAAAAAAAAAGAGCAGAACGACGCGGAGATGGCCGTCTACCAGAATTAGATGCATGGCCCAAGGTCAACTCTGCCTTGGGTCCTCGGATAGTGCTGTAGCGTAGTCTAGCTCACGGTTTCTTGTTTGGCCACGTTAGTTTTGTCTGCATATAGCCAAATTAACTGTGCAATTCAGTAGCCACATATTACAACATATTTAGCATAAACTATAATTGTATTTATTATACAATTATAAAAGCTATAATATTTATATATTATAATATGTACCATTATAATCTGAATCTATCAAAATAAGTGATGTGTATTATTGTCTTTTTTTCTTAATTAATAAGAGAATTTCTAGAACATTTTTAATTTTTTATGGATCTCAATGATGGAATCTCTAGCCTTTGTAGCGAAGGAATTGCCTTGAATCCCATCAACCAGCATTAATGTGGGAATTATTTTGATATATCCTCACGAAAACTGATGAATTTCTTCAAACTAGCTGAATATCCTGCGTTGCTATGGATTTTTAAAATTTATCATACTGCATATTTTAAAATTTATTATTCTACGAGGAGCGGAAGAACTATCTATATGCAAATCTGGACAGCTGATCTTTGATCGAATGGCTGAGAAGAGAGGAGGGAGAACGGACTGACTAGTGAATTTCTTCAAACTAGCTGAATGTCTGTGCGTTGCTACGGATTTTTAAATTTTATCATACTGTATGTTTTAAAATTTATCATTATACGAGGAGTGAAAGAACTACCTATATGCAGATCTAGACAGCTGATCTTTGATCGAACGGTTGAGAAAAAAAGATGGAGAACGAACTGATAACCACTAACTCATATTTTTATAATAGTAAAGATAAAGATATTGCGTTGCCACTACGCCTCATTTCTGCGGTAGTACTAGACAGATATTTTAGGTTGTTTTACATATAAGCATGTCCAGACAACTTTGGCGATTGTGAGGACACGAGGCAAGCAAGCCATTGTCTTCACATCTCTCTCTAACTTAATTATTCTACACATTTCTTTGTTTTGTTTCACGAACTAACGTGAAGAGTACCTGGACATGAACCGAATTATTAATCCTTCGCCTTCAGATACCTCTCGAGTTTGTTGGATTATTTAATTTAGAATGGACAATATCCATCATATGCATGTACTAACATGCATATTACAATATATCTAGACAACCGTCGTAAACAAAACAGATACTAAAATACTAGTACTAGATAGGTTAGAGAACAGAAGCTGGTCGATGCCAGTCAATGTTCACACTGTTCTATGTTTGCGAATTTGTAATACAGCCATATAAAAAACGAATTACATCATCTGAACTTTCAAAAAAAAAAGAGAGAAAGAAATACAGCTGCTTAATCTGAAAATAATTTCATTGAACCACCATTAATTCTCCACAGCCCTACATTGCAAGTCGCTAAAATTATGGGTGGCCATGCATGCAAGCATTTAATGTGCATGGAGCTACACGAAGGAACGACGAATTCATCCGAGAGAAAGCACTCATGACCTAATGATGCATTGTACTATCAATAAATCCGTTCAAATTAGCATACAAACATTTCAAACGAACTTATCTCAATCTTTTGGAGGGAAGCGGGCGAGGTAATTAATACTCAAAATACTATAGTACTTCCTCTGTTTCTTTTTATAAGGCTTATTTTGGCTAGGCATGGAGATTAATAAAGTTGCAAAACCAAAAGAATGACGAGGAAATGATCATGCTATAAGTACCTTAGAATTGGGAGAGAGAATAGTTTGTGAGGGTGTTAATTATAAATATAGGAGAGAGAAAATTATGATAAATAAGGGTAGATCAGGAAAAATATCAGTAGATTCGCATGCACGCTTTATATTTTGAAACAAATTTGCAAAAAGTATATGCCTTATATTTTAAAATGGATAGAGTACATTTTGTTCCGTCCTTAACCTAGGATGAGTATAATGGACACAGCAGTTAATTATATAGCCATATGTATGGTTTACGCATGTAACTTCTCTACAAATTGCTCCTTAAGCAATTTTGTGGTTCTAAGTAGAAAAAAAATGTTGTTAGACCTAAAACATAACAATATCAATCTTTTTAGAAAACCTTTTCTTTCTTCTGAAGAACAGAGAAGCATCAATTCAGGTAGCATGTAGCGGTGTAGCCCCATGAGACATCTAACAATAAACCCAAGGACTTTTTTCTCCATGGAGATGCAGAGGCCAACTTACACAAGAGACAGAAAAGTGGCTTGGACCCGTTCAGAGAGCCACACACATAGGAGAGGGAGAGAGAGAGAGAGACAGGGACATCTCTCTCTCTCTCTCCCCTCTTGTTTTCTAATTTTCCATGAGATGCAATTTCCTTTCTCTTGTTTGGCTGCCCAGATGGCAAGATATCATAGGCGATTGCACATTCCATATATTATTATTCCATAATTTTCTCCTCTCCCCAAACCTTTCCATACCTTAATCATCTTCCCAAACAAAGAGCAAGAGCGCTCCCACGCAGACGCAGGCATATGCTCTCTCTCCTATATATATACACATTTCTCCCCTCAAAAGCTTCTTGAACTATGCTTCACAAGTCCACAACCAAACAGCGCAAGAGAAAAGGAAGAAGAGATCAAGCAAGCGTAGCAAGAAAGTGAGAGACTTCGGGGAGGATGGCAATGGAACCGCTCCCTCTCAGCTTTGGAGACGCCATGGATGCGACTCTCCTCTCCTCCCTCTGGTCCTTCCAAGATGATCTGCAGCCGCAAGAGGTAACAGAAACAAGTAGCACCAATCTCTTAATTGCCGCGCAGAGTTTAATTCGTTCTCTTTCTTTCTTTTTTTTTGCATTCGTCTTCTCCTTTTAGTAGTACAGCAAAGAATCCTTTCTGCATCTCTTGGCCATGGCAGCAGCAATGGTTGGCTTTCTTGCGGCGTTTGCTGTTCCGGCAGTTTGCTTCGGGGCTCGAGACGTCTTAACGTAGTGAAATTCTTTTTTCTCTCCCCCTGTCTTGCGGTCTTAGCTTGATTTCCCTTGTGGAAAATTAACTTGCGTAGACTTGTCTACTTTCTTTAACCTCTCCTCTTCTAGTTTAGTTTGGCTTGGTTTGGTTTCGGTTCATTTTCTTTTCAACAAAAGTTTGGCTCTGTAGTGAGATGCTGTACAATGATGCTGTTGTTTTGCCTTGGGTCCCTGCCTGTGAGGAGAGAGATCTTTTCTTTCTTTCTTTAATGTTTATATTTTCCTCCTTTTCCTTTTTGTTTTTGATTTTTGAAGCATGTACTACCCCCAATTATCCACTACCACTGGTTGCATGATGCAATCATTTGGAGGAATCAAAATCATTTGCTCATGCACCCATGTCCTGTCCAACCATTACCTTGTGTTTGGTGATGAATTCTGTTTGGTACTACTCCTAGCATATTAACTAGAGGAAGCAACCATTAGGTACTACTAGTATGTGCTTAATTATTCTCCGATTAATTACCAATAGCCATCCAATTTTGATTCTCTGGTCCATCAAATCGCTACTAGTTGTAGAATCTTGAATCTTGTGCATGGCATCTCAACTCTCAAGAGATGATTAATCTTTGCTTGCTTGATGGTGCAGAGCGTGGAAGAGCTGAAGCAGAGCCTGGTGGCGACGACGCTGGAGCTGGAGGCGGCCAAGGAGGAGCTCAAGAAGAAGGAGCAGAGCATCGCCAAGCTGGCCGACCTCGTCCGCCAGGTCGCCAAGGAGCGCGACGACGCGCGCGACCAGCTGCAGCACCTCCTCCTCGCCGCCTCCAAGCCGGCGCCCACGCTGCAGCCGCCGCCGCCGGCGCTGGTCACGTCCAGCGTCACCGACTCCGACTGCAGCCTCGTGTCGTCCCCCGTGGACCCCTTCTTCGACCCCGTCACCTCCTCCGACAACCGCAGCAAGCTCAGCAGCCCTCCTCCCGCCAAGCAGAGCGCCATTGCCAGCGCCAATGCCGTGCTCGACATGCTCGCCAACAAGAAGCCGCTGCCGCAGAGGGGCAGGCTGCTGCAGTCGGTCATGGAGGCGGGGCCCCTCCTGCAGAACCTCCTCGTCGCCGGGCTGCTTCCGCGTTGGCGCAACCCGCCGCCAGTGCACGCGCCCGACACGATACCGGTCGGCGTCCGCGGCGGCGGCTGCTACGTCGGAGCGCCCCTG
The DNA here is from genome assembly GCA_036346575.1 of Dendrocalamus sinicus. Classification (NCBI taxonomy): domain Eukaryota; kingdom Viridiplantae; phylum Streptophyta; class Magnoliopsida; order Poales; family Poaceae; genus Dendrocalamus; species Dendrocalamus sinicus. The sequence goes on from CM070655.1 coordinate 14,231,922, forward strand.
CCTGGCACCAACGCCGCCGCGGTGCTGGGCTACGGCGGTGGCAATGCCTGCATGAAAAGGCCCATGGCGGCGATGTCCACGCCGGTGATTACCATGGCGGCCGCCACCAACTGCTCACCGTGCTTCGGCGCCAAGCGGCACAGGCTGCACTGATCCTTGGGTCGGATGTCATGTCTCGGCGTCCGTGCGAACCGACCGCGCGGTGGTTGGTTGGCTGGTCGTGTGCTTGTCACTGACAGTTGTGCGCCGCGGCACACCTGTCAGTGACAAGGGATTCACCGAGGAACCAACGATCCAGTGAGAGTGAATGTTTCCTTTTCTACTATGTCACGGTACTACGGTAGTAGCTGCTGACTGCGTAGTGTCATGAGCCATAGAACTAGAGTGATCAGTGCTTACTTGTGATGTAAATTAAATAGGAAGATTTCACATTCTTCTCTTTTTTCCATCTCGTGCTTGTGTTTAGCGAGGATGTTCATAGTTTGACATGGCAGCTAGAGTAGCCAGTAATTCTTGTTTTGTGGTGAGGACTTTGGTTCCATTGATTTCATTCATGCCCTTGGGTTGGCCGAAGTCACAATTCATATCCTTTTTATGGGGAGCTTGTTCTTGAAGATATATGTTCTCTGCAGATTTAACGCATGCTACCGTTGGATGTTTATAGTTTATCTGAATGATATGATACACTTTCAACTTGTCCAATGTTTTAATCAAAGTATACTTGCCAATTTGAGACAGATGCAAGAAAATGTGCAAAGGGAAATCTGAACACTGGCCCAACCTTTTATCTTCAGAGCTATCAACAAGCACAGCACTGAATTTCTCCAAGGAAAAAAAGGGAGGATTATACTGAAACTTATGCCATGTTCATCAACAATGGACAGTGTCATAACAGTAGGTGAAAAAGTTTAGTTGGAGTATTCGATTGATAAAAGATTATTCTAGAGAGAAGAGACAAATCTTTATCCCTTTGCTAATGTTCGTCCCGGGAACACGAGACTTGTTCCCATGCATCCCTTTTTCATTTATTGAGCAGAACATGGGTGACGAACTGACGCCGAATATGGATGCTTTGAGCAGCTAAATGCATCATCTTTTCAACACATAGAGCTTCCTCCAAGGAACTCTCCTTGACCAATCCTTTTTTAGTGCAGGAGAACCCATAACTGCTCTCTTCTTAATCTTGGTAGGTTAGCCTGCTAGTATTAGGTCTCACATGAGCCAGATGGAAGCGGCCGGCTTCTTACTCCTAACCCAGCGCAAGTAAACTTTAGTGAGTAGAATCTACCAGTTTTAAGCCAAGCTTGACAGCATACACGACAAAGAGAAACTATAATTAGAGAGAGAGAGAGAGAGAGAGAGAGAGAGAGAGAGAGAGAGAGAGAGAGAGAGAGAGGGAGAGGCCTGGAAGTGCATTGCATACAAGTAGACAACAGTCTTGAAGATTTTTCCTGAAGCATCAATATAAGCATCTTCCATTTCATGAAAGAGGCAAACTTAATTTGTCCGTGTAAGTACATAGGCCATATACAAAAAAAGAGAAAATGATCCGTGGACAAATACACCATAGCACCATTCAGTGCTTCTTTCACCGGTAAGAGGTACTAAAATCGATCACTGATACAATTGACAGAACAATCTTACAATCCGTCGTAACAGCAGCAAGCGGCGCTGCCCCTGCTATGAGTACAAGTGCAGACTGAGTAGAATGCAAGAAGCTGCCGCTCATCCTTTCACATTGATGTTAGATGCTTTCATCATCTCATCACATCAGGCCTTTGCATTAGCTGGTTTCACATGCATGAGTGATACTGACCAAACAGAAACTGGTAGTGCTGGTAATTGAGGAGGCCACGTAGGCAAGTAACAGATGTCGGAGAGTCGGTGTGCATAAAACATTAACGTCGAACCAGCCAGGTTTGCAAGTTAAATTGGACAATGAATCACTGACCGACAGAACTTTGATCAAACTTGGCCAGAAACAAACTGCTTTTAGCCTTTCAGGTCATCGGTCACTTGATTCAATAAGCAGAAACATCCTATGCTTCAATCATGCCAGCTACACTCAGAAAGCACACGCTGTCCCTGAGAGTACAGACAGAATAGAATGCATGAAGCTGTTGCTTGCATATTGACATTGATGTTCGTGTGCTACATGTTTTTTTTAAAAAAAAATTGGTCCTTTTGTGCTAACTAATTTCACAGGCATGCATAATACATACGAAATAGGAACTCTACCTGCATTGCAAAAAAAAAAAAAGTTGGCATATGTGCTAGTAGCGCTGGTTAGCGAGGACATATAGAAAAGAGTAAATTTCGCAAAACTATATATTTATTGTTAAAACTATCATAAAACTACATGTTTAAGCAATAATTTCACAGAACTACAGTTCATGGGACAAACATTTCACAGAACTACATGTGTTTGAGATTTATGTCATATGCTATGGCTGCATAATGGCAAGGCCCACCTGGCAATGAAATGGACATGCAAAGCTACTTTGTGACACTGACGCAAACTGTAGCACATGATAGGAAATCTGAAGACCTGTAGTTCTGTGACACATTTGCCTAGTTCTACGAAATTAATGGAAAATGTTCAAATGCTTGTTTATATAAAGAGCTTATGTGATTCCTTCCTAATTAATGGACATACTACACGCTGTTTGCTTTCAGGCCTGTAATAGGTGAATAATACTTGATGCAATGGTGCCAACACAACCGGAGCAGATTGTTTGTGAAAACAAAAAGACAATAGAACGCCTTGGGAATGATGTATTTCATTAATTTTGTACTGAATATACAAAATTATATGATCCCACGGGAGTTTATCTTTTTGTCTTCTGTGTCTATGTTTAAGGATATATTTGGCTGAAGATTGCATAATCCTTTGATTCCCAACATGAGTCTGGTTAATTACATCGATGGGGCAATCCTACATAATACCTCCAATTAAGCTACGTTGTGGTTGTCATCTTTGAATTTATGTTGCTCATCCATATGCATGTATGGTGTTAGTGTCGATGTAGGTGGTGAAGATGCAGATGTGATGCGGGTGGTTTTGTGTTTGCCATTGCCCGATCATGGTACGCCATCGTCGTGTTGGTTAATGGATAGGATATGTTGATGAAAATAATGACTATCACCTCATCAGTGCTCAATCATGTGTATGCCTGCCTTCATCGGTCGCGGACGTATACGTTGCCTTTGCCTCGTCATTGCCTAGCAACGGAGTGTCCGATCCCATCTGTTTGGGACGTGTTGATGAGGTCTTGACCTCGTCGGCACTAGGCCATAATTTCATCTAGCCTCATTGGTCATAGACGTGATAGTATGGATACATTTTGCTTTGTTGGTCATAGACGGATGATGATGATTGATGACAAAGTGGTCTTTTTCTCATCGACACAAGACCATGGGGTTGATGTATGAAGATTCATGCGAATTACATGCTTCAACCTTGTGGCTGGCAGTGTGCATATGTTGCATTAGACGATGCTTGCTTTGAAGCATTATACAATCTTGCTTCTGCGTGGGGCAAAATAATACGATGTGATATTCTCCATTTTAAATTTGTAGGGAGCCATAGTTTGTTCGTTGCCAAACCGGAAGTCGTGTTACGCTTTATATATCTTGCTTTTCTTTTGTAGTCGGCTTTATCATGTTGGGAGAATATGTACCACGCTTGCGTAGATTTCATGGCAGTTCCATCGCATTGAGAGAACCTAAACCACGATCGCTTTGATCTATAGTCAATCTCACTGCAATAGGAAATCTATGTCACACTTTCATAGGTAGATATTCTATTCATCGGGCGAGATCAACCAACAAGATCTGATCAAGTTTTTCCTCTATTTCTATAACATCCCATTTTGGGAGTTACAATTATGCTTGAATGAAATTCAAATTTTGAGTTCAAATTCAAAAATGCAATGCAAACGTTAAATCAAAATATCAAAACCAAAACCCTTCTTGGGTCGAGCCCAGGCCATCCTCTCCTCCCCTCGGCCCACCTGGCTTTGGCCCAACCCAAATTAGCCTCCACCTTGGCCTATGCTGGCCTGTGCCGCTCCTGGCCGCACCATGAATGACCCGCGCTTGCGCCGCCATACCATGCGCTGCTCTCATGTGTGTCTGACAGCGTTGCCACCTCCCCTGTGTGCCACTGCTCCTTTGCAGTGCACCACTACCTACCCCCGTGCTAGCCTCATGCTATGCCACCCCTGCCCTGCCTAGAACCCCCTCCTCTTCTCCTATGTGCCAAGACATGCCCGCCACGTGCCCGTGATCCACAAATGACAGTTGCATCCTCTCCTCCTCGTTTGTACTCCTCTCCACGTTGCACGTTGACTCCTCCATCCCTCCTCTATTCCGTGTTGTGGACCGGTGACACCACCCTTGGCCTCTGCGCTTGCCATCATGGCACCCAATGGCTACCCACCTGCTCCGCAGCTATAAAGCCCTTGAATGGCCTCCCCGTACCTCCAATTGCTAAAAGGAATTGACAGAAGAGGAAGTCTAATGGTGATTTAAGAGAAAAGCTTAACAAGAAACACTATCAGGATGATCGTGAAAATTATAACTCAGCTCAGAGGAATGATAAGTACAAAAATTTCAAGTGTTACAATTGTGGTCAGTTTGGGCATTTCAGAACTGACTGCAAGAAAAAAGAAGCAGAATGAGCAAAAGAATCAAAATAATCAACCAGTTGAGCGTAATGGCAATTCTTTGCCTAATGGTATATCTGTTATTTTTTATGCACTGAATCTTTAATTACTAATACTTTTTTAAATAGTTGCATTATCGATTCCAGTGCTACATCTCATATTACTAAAAATCATATAGCTTTTACTTCTATGCGAACAATTCCAAGAGGAAATAGATATATTTTTTGGGCACTAATGCTAAAGCTGATGGACTTGGAATTAAAAATTATGTTCTAAAACTCCCCAATTGAGGAAAATTATTATTACAAAACACTTTATGTTCACCTAGTACAAGAAGGAATTTAATCTCTGTTGCTTAGTTAGAATTTATTGGTTATGAAATAATGTTTGAAAAAGGAAGAATTAAATTATTGCTCGATGAGAAATTAGAGCATACTGGAGCTCGTCAATGAAGGTCTTTATTTTCTTGATAAACTATCAAATGATAACAATATTGACTGCTAGTTGGTGAAAATAAGTTCATACTAAGCAATACTAACGATAGGAGAACATATGCTCAGAATCTTATTTATGTCATTTATTACTTGGTCACATCTCTAAAAAATAGAATTAAGAGGTTTATTAATTCTGGAACTCTCCACTTTAAGTGGGATGATTTTGGTATTTGTGAGGTATGTATAATGGGTAAGATGACCCATGCACCCTTTTCAAAGGTGAAAGATCTAATGAGCCTCTTGCCATTATTCATTCTGATATTTGTGGTAAGATGTCTACTCCCACTAGAGGTCAAAAGATTTTATCACATTCATTAATGATTATTTTAGATTTTGTTATGTGTATCTTCTTAAACATAAGTCTAAAAGATTTGATGTATTCAAGACATGTAAAACTAAAGTAAAAAATCAAATGAATAGAAAGATCAAAATTTTGAGAACTGATTATGGATGAGAATACACTTTAGAAATATTAAATGATTTTTTGTAAAGAGCATAGAATTATTCATCATTATATCATACCTTACACTCTACAACAAAATAGTGTTAATGAGTGGAGGAATAGAATACTTATGGATATATTTTATGCCTATGATGGCATCTTACTTTGTCTTTTTATGGTGAAGCTTTACATATTGTTGTTTATTTATTAAATCATTTGCCATCTAAATCTGTAACCATCACTCCTTATGAGTTGTGGACTAAAAGGAAACCCTCACTTCGTCGGTTAGTGATTTAGGGGTGTGTGCAATGCACAAATTAAAGTGCCAAATCAAAACCATACAAATTTTCATTCTAAAAGCACGCTAGGATTTTTATTAGTTATTCTTTGTAATTAAAAGGGTGCAGGTTTTATGATCTAGAAAATGATAAACTGGTGGAGTAGGGATACAATATTTTTAGATCAAAACACACCTCGTCGTGCTAAGTGGGAGAGGGTGAAATTATTAGCAACTCCACCAGAAATGTAGACAGATAGATCTGGTATTAATTCTTACACTCAAGGAGGTTTAGCTCCTGAAGAAAATACAAATCAAATTCTCAACACTAACATGCTTAGGAGAAGTGGGAGGAATTTAAATACACCACAATATCTAGATAATTATTATTTGTTCTTGGAGGAAGTTCACGCTGAAATTTTAGATTTAGAGGAAGAACCAAAAATACTTATAAAGAACCAATTAACTGCTCACAATCAAAACTATGGTGAAGTAATGCGAGAAGAATTAAACTTGATAAAAGGAATAAAGTTTAAGAATTTGTTGATCTACCAAACAACCGTAAGCCATAGATTGTAAATGCATTTTTAAAAGGACATTATATGCCGCAGATTTAGTGGAAAATAATAGGTTAGATTTGTTGCTAAAAGCTTTACACAAAGGGAAGGTATTGGCTTTGTGAAAACTTTTTCCTGTTGGTAAATTTACTTCAATTTGTATTATGAGTGCTTTGACAGCTTATTATGATCTTGAACTCACCAAATGGATGTTAAAATTGATTTTCTTAATAGTCTTTTGGAGGAGGGAAACAGCTGGAAGGCTTTGGAAAAAAAGGAAAGAAAAATAAGGTTTAAAAATTGAATAGATCAATTTATGGTCTTAAATAAGCTTCACATCAATAATATATTCTATTTGATAATGCTATCATGTCATATGGTTTTTCAATCATGGAAGTGATCATTGTATATACACAAAGTTATGGACAACAGTAACGGCTATTTCAGAGCTTCTAAACTAGCTGTTGAAATACAACGCAGTACTACCACTGTTGTAATCATTGTAATTTCGTTCTTTGGTAGTTCCGATTTTTGGTGCGGTACTTGCGTTGTCTTGGGGGCCAAATCTTAGTCCTCTTTGGAAAAAAATATCGCCTGGATTTCATCACTTACGAGTTCCGACATTACCGCTAGGAGTTGTGGTCCTACCGCTCTGTGGTAGTTTCGCCGTTCAAATTTCGGTACTTCCATTTTCCAGAGAAACAAAAGTGATTCAAATGGTGCTCTCTAGAAAAAACATACCGCCTGTTTTATTCAGAACTTCCGAGTTGTGGAAGTACCGTCGTGTAAAGTCCGATACTAACAATTTTTCTGACAGTGCACAATTGGCTATCAATTTTAATTTTAAGTGCATGCATGATGCTAAATTGATCCAATAACACGAGAACATGTTGTCAAGCTACTAGCCATGATAACTCTTAATAGTATGGCGCCGATCTTCCATCCTTTGTCCTAAGACCGGTAAAACCAAAAAGGGATCCTAGACTACTTATACCTTTGTTGCATCTCACATTTGTCATTGGGACTAAATCTTTCACACACTCAATAAACATGTTAGTTGCATATTCACATAATGTCATTAATCTAGATATTTTCACACTATATGCTTTCTCACTTTTTTCTCTTTTTATAGTATTCTCATTGCTATAGTATTCTCGACTGTTATAGTGTTTTCAGATTGCTACAATGTGGCTTACTACTCAAACACACAACTCTAACTGTGGCTTCGACCATGACTCCTACTACCAATTACAAATTATCAAGATTAATTATAACATTCTCCCCTTCAATCTTGATACTTTGACTCACAAGACAAAGTCCAATCTCCTAACACATCTCCAACGAGTTTTGTCTTCTTCTTTCTGACCATGCCACTGGTGACACAACTTGTCGGCATCTTTCACATCTTCACCGCCAGTAACACACCTCACCGATGATTTTGACTTCTTCATCAACTCAATTGTCTTTCGCGGTGACACAACTTGACAGTGATGAAAACTCTCATCAGAGCGTACACACATGAGAACTTGGACAAAACTACAAGAACTCACACACACTCACATGCATCATGCATTGACTCACCTACATGCACAACCATGACACAAATATGCGCACGTATGTAACACACCTCCTACATGCTGAAACAGATAAATGACACATGCAACATTCCTACTGTGCCATCTCACACACACAATTTGACGATGCTATCGTCAAGTTAGACATCACCGTGTTTGTGACACCTTATACCATGATGCTGTTGATGGTGGAAGAACATCATTTGTCGACGCCGCTTACGCCTTGCAGCCCACTTGTGCAGCTCCAAGCCACTGCTACTCCCCACATGGAGCCACGTTGACATGGTATCGATCGGTGAGCCATCACAGGGAAGTATCTCCACACATCGCATCTCGCTCTAATACCAAATGTTGAAACTCAACACCAGGATCACACACTCAATCTTCCCATGGACACACGCTTTCATGGGGAACGAGATGAATACTGGAAGAAAATACAAGAAACACTTGTTTGGCGTGACTGAACTCAGCTGGGTCTCTTTTTCTTCTATTCAACTCACCCCATTAACAAACTAATTACAAAGATATAAATAGACACTTTGTGATCCGATTTTACTAGCCACGACCCCACAACTTGTGCACACCATGCACTACCCGAAAGACACGATCCAGCTGAGACCAAGTCAACTCGTCGACTCCTTACGACTTACGACTTACAGTACTTGTGGCTACCGACCACTTTCGCTTCTCTCTTTTTTCGACTGATATAGTACTCACGACTACTATAGTGCTTAAGACTGCTACATTGTTTTTAGCCTGCTATAGTGTTTTTATGAGTACACTGCTGCTTCGACCCTAGCTTACTACTCGAACACATAACTCCGACTGTGGCTTCGACCATGACTCCTATGACCACTTACAAATTATCATGATTAATTCTAACAATATCAAAAGAATCCTAGGAAGAGTATTGAAAATAAATCAAATATATACTGTGTTATGTTAAAGGAACTATGGATTATTCATTATATTTTAATGGTAATGATCTTTAGTTCTGGATTATACTAATGCTTATTGGTTATTTTGGTAGAAGGTGCTATTTCTTGGTGCAACAGAAACAAGATACATTTGTTTTTTCCTCCATAGAAGCTAAATATATTGCTGTATTTGAAAGCAGCAAAGGAAGGTGTATAGCTAGGGAATTTCTTGTATCACCTAAGGTCGTAGAAAGTGCATCACAATCTGTTACTTATTTTATAGTAAGAGTAAACACATTGAAGGAAGATCCACAAACTAAGCCAGTTAGTCAGAAATTATTTTCTAAGCATGTTAAAGACATGGGACTACAGTTTATTGATTGAAATGTTTCACCATGTGGGAGATATTAGATTTTGTATGTGGTTTTCAACATTTATTGTGGTTATTATTAGTTTAACTCAATGTGAAATTATTCATATTATTAATACAAGTGATAGAAAATAATTTGATGTGGAATTTAACTCGATGAATTAATACTCAAATACCGAAGACGGCTGTGCTGGAATATGATAGATATATTTATTAAGATGGAGTCTACTGAAATTTAATATGCATACATATGTTTAACCCACGTACAACACTAAGCGGAATAGCTGGGTTTGTTTTGTAGGATCGGCTCTGTGGGCTATTGACCCATATGATCAGATTGGAATTAATCTCATAAACAATTTGATCATGACGCATGACTCACATATATATGATAGGGGCTAATGTATTTTAGACTCGTAAAACTGGCATGTCTGATTATAGTTGGTGACATAGTTCAGGAGTCTCACAATGTATCGAAAATAGGTGGATCACTTTGTAACATCTAGAAGTGGAGTTTATAAATAGACCTCTACCCTCTAGCGCTATAATGCAATTGTGAGCGGCACCACGAAAAATGTAGAGGAATAGACGATAGACCAAAAATCTCCACAAAATCAATCTTTCATTAGATGAAAACTTAACATAATATCGATCACACACAACTCACCCTAGTTGCTTGCCGTGGCAAGATGTGCCCTCCCCTTTTACTTCCGCTATCGCTTCCGCAGTTATATAATATATCATTTAGCCTAATCGACCCTTCTTGTAAACTCTACCCGATGTTGTCTGTTTAAATTCTGATGAATGTAATATTAACGTATGGTATGATTTACATCATGTATGAAATGATTTAGTAATGTATTCTGTGAATACTATATACTGATATATGGAATAGTACAGTGGTTTCACAGATGATTCTAGATTGACTAAATCTAGATCTGACAATTTCTAGGTGTGGCTCTCCCATCTTGCGTCGCTTTGAGCATAAGTTGGAGGTCGTAGGTGCGTACAACTTGGAGGTCATGGGTATGTGCGCATTGGCGGATCTACAGGGTATGCCGGGTGGGCCCCGGCATACCCTGTAGCGGTGAGCCCAGCGAAGTACAGGCAAGAAGTCTGCGCACGCCGGTGAGACGAGACGAGATTACGAGAATAAATGACATGCAGAGCAGCAGAGGAACGAGACGTATAATGGATGAGTCCATGACCCATACGGCCATACGTGATAGTTTGATACTTACTCTACCATACGTGACGTGCGGGCGTGCAGCTCGAAGCCTCGAATGAGAATCGATCTTTCGCGGCTTCTCGCCAGATCGCTCGCTAGATCTCGCCAGACGAACGCCGGATCGCTCGCCAAACGCCGAACGCCGGATCGCTCGTCAGATCTCGCTGAGATCAGACGGTTCTTCGCCGCTCGCATGATCGCATGCTCGCGCGCTGCGCGCGTCGATCGAGACGGTTCGCCAGCGCGCAGCTTCGCTTTGCCACACGCGTGACGCGCCTCTCCGCTCGTCAGGCGAAATCAATCAGGTAAACAAGTATGATTTCTTATGATTTTTTTTGTTTTGGATGAATCAATCAGGAAATCGTCAGGTCTCTCGATGGATCATGGATAAGAGCGATCAGCGATGCCTTTTTTTTGTGTGATTTTTTTTTTGTTTCGGATGAGACCACCGCCCGCCCTAATGTACTTTTGAAAGGGTATTTTCTACAATGGTTTTAGTGAAAACAAAGTTAAGAAACAAGATGAGTGATAGTCTTTTGGATGATTGTCTAATCACTTTCATTGAGCGGGATATTTTCTTTGAAGTGGATGAAGATGATATAATCGAGACATTCATGTCCCTTAGAAAGCGTCGGCTAAAAAAGTCAGATAAGTAGTATTGTAAATCTCTTACTCTCTTTTATGCCTATATATTGAACTATCAGTATGGCGTTTGAACTATTCATATTGTAATTTGTGGATGTTTTCAACTTAATCTTCAAATTTAAGACTTATCATGTTATTTAGTGTATATATGCCGAATTACGTTGCAAATTTTACAACTGTTACTGAATTGCCAAATGATTTTACCGAATTATATATGAAAATTTTTGAACGGCATACTCTTCGGTAAAATCTTGGATCCGCCACTGTATGTGCGGAAGACGTATGCTCGTCCCGGCATGGTTTTTGTGGGGACGGAGGCCGTGCGTACGTGGCTGTGTGCTACGGCTTGTCGCCGTGTTGTTGCGTGGTTTGGCATGTCGCCACGTGTGTGCACTATACGCTGCAAGTACGTGTTTCGGCATGTCACCGTGTACATGCGCCCGTAGGCGGTGATTGTGCGTGCCCACGATGGGTTGTGGCGGAGGAAGCTACAGATACATCCATGAGTAGCGTTGTGTATGCACGCTGGAAGAGAGAGAAAGATATGGACATTAGTCCTTACCAAGTGCATGGAACGCCATGGCCTGCTCCTTGCTTTGCTTCTGCTTTCTTGCTTATTGATCGCCTTTAGATGAATGGATGATCTGCAAAGTCTGGGCGGTTGGCTTACTTAGGGGTGCAAATGGGTCGGGTTAATCTCGACCGATCCGGTACCGAATCCGATTGGTACCGAATCTGGAGAAAAAATATGGGTTAGGATATGGTAACAGTAATATCCGTCCGAATCCGATACGTCTTCAAGTTTGATTTCAGGTTAGTGCTACTATTTGACGTTTCATTTTCTTTTGCAACGGTAAAATAAAATCTTCCACATCAGCTATTAAGTAGTAACATCAAGTTCTTGACAAGACGTCCTCCTACTCCATTTGTCGCATCGCATGCATTCCTTACAAACGGGTTAATCCCGACCGATCCGGCACCGAATCCGATTGGTACCGAATCCGAAGAAAAAATATGGGTTATGATATGGTAACAACAATATCCGTCCGAATCCGACCCGTTTGCACCCCTAGGCTTACTTGCGTCTCGGTTGCTTGAGCTTGGCATGTGCGTGTGTGGGCTATCTATCCCCGCTGTTTTTCTGTGTGTGCCTTGCACAGACAGGGGGCAGAGCGTTCGGTTGAATTGAAACAGGTCACGACCACCCGACTTCTGTTTTGCAGCCTGCTCGTTTCAGTTGAAAATTTTTTTTGACTGAAATTATACTATAGCTAGATAAAATTACACTATAACTGATAGTGACTTATTTAATATTTAAAAAAATTAAAAATAGAAAAAAATATGTTAATCAATCACGGACAATACAAACGAATACGGAAAAAAAACCGATAAAAAAAACTCAAAAAAACCAAAAATTCAGAAAAAAGGTTAAAAATATTAAAAGAAATGAATTAGAAGTTAAAAATTTAAACCGAAATGAGCAGGGCTTAGATTGAGCTATGCTTCCAGCGGTAAATACAACTCGTACCGTCGTACTGTACCCAGGGGAAGTCTACCTTTAACGCCGTGTGGGTCCAATGCCGAGCCAACCAACCGGGTGGATTGATTTTGCATGTGCAAATATCACATTAGTCTCCTGCACCGATTCTACCAAGCAAACAGCCGACCTGGACTCTTTCCATTCCATTGGAAACTGCTGCACGTACCCACGATTATACCCAGCATGGAAAGATCTGTCCATGCGCCACGGGCCCAATGCCAAGCCAACCTTCTGTCTGTGCATGTACCAATTGATCTCCTGTACCAAGTCTGCCAAGGAAACAACCGTACATTGCTGACGTGGGCGACCAAGTTAACCTTTTGCTTTGCATCATGTTAATCTCTAATTTCTAATTTTGAGACCGTATTTTCTAATCTCAGAGCTATGTTGGGGCGTTTGGTTGCCCGGTTCTTGCCCAGCCAGGCTCTCCAGATGCAAGTTTCAGTTGTTTAGTTGCCCACATCGAGGTCTGAACCTGACTCTCCAGATGCAAAAGGCAGCTCAGAGCCTGGCTATCGAGATACGGATTTCATTTGCGTTTCTGGCGAGCCAGGCTCGCATGGTGCAGCATAGGGTTCGTAACGATACTATTAACATGTGATTAATGCGTATTAAGTGATATTAGTGTATTTTAGAATAGATCAAGATATTAAAAGTAAAATTGAAACTATTAGAGTGCACTTACACAAGTTAAATATTATAAGATCACTTGTTTTTTTATTTTTATTTCATGCGATACGGCTTCATGCAGGCAACCAAACGCCTCTCTTCTCACCAGACTCTATACGCATGCACAACCAAACAAAGAATAGTTTGCATCTCTACAATCTGTCCTACGAGAACTTGGTTCCCAGATGCGAGCCAAGCTCCACTCACCAACAAACCAAACGCGCCCTGTGAATCTAGATCACAATGAATCTAACACGTCGCACGTAGAAAAAAAAATTTGTTACGCCCTCATGATCCGTATTTTCCATCGGTAGATTTCATACAATGAATCTAGTCCAATATTGCATATGTTACGCGTAGAAAAAAAATTTGGCGACGCTCGCACGTCGTAGTCTTGCTTAGGAAATTTTGTACGCCGCAGGTTGCTCTTATGTCACACATCAGCACTTGTATATTGACTTACATGTAGGCCACTGCTTCTTCATTTATTTATTTACTCTTTTATTTTGCGTACAAAATTTCATCAAACACATATACTAGTACAGCAGCATAAGTGATTCAACACCCTCAAATCTGAATACGGTGATGCACACTGACCAAGATAAGTGATTTTTTTTGTACAAAATGCCAAAGCCCAGCTAGTCCACCAATTGCCATGCCGGAAGATAAATACTGAGTATTCATGTTTACTCGACTAATCTGTGTAGCGCACTCTTATTCATAAATCTCTCAACTTCACAAGAGACATCCGACTTTCAAATCACATTCACAACGTACTGTTCACAAAAGTCAGTTGCACTTACTTTGAGCTACTTTAGACTGTAAGCTGCAACAATAAAATGGGCGATCTCAATTCATGCATGTAATGGTACTTAATCAATTTTTTCAGTTTAATTAAGAAGCTCACCTAGAGTCCTTGAGGTGATAAAAGCCATCCTAGCTTGTAGTAAGAAGTGCCAAGTGTGTGCATTCCTGTCAGAAAAAGGAAATTAGGTAAACATAGCAACTTTTAAAATCTTTTGTTTTGTAGAGATCTGCAGGATGGTAACAAATAGCATTGCATATCAATAAATTCGAGTGTTCAACGCACGGCCTCACATCATCACAGAATACACAAGCATACGTTTTAGAACACATGGCTGAATGAGGATATGCTTGCAGTACCCAGAAAGGAAGAATTTAAGAACATACACAAATAAAACATTTGGAAAATGCATATATCTTCCTCTAACAAGAAAAACTACATGTTCTTTCAAAAGAACAGAACATAAGCTGATAAGCATAAAGGAATGCGGGCCTGTTCTTTTTGGTTGTGGCTTGTGGCTTTTGGGTATAGCTTTTGGTTTTTGGTCTGTTTGTATGAAAGATTACAGAGTAACAGAAACTCACGTACGGTTTTTGCCGATATAAATGAAGTCAGTAAAGTATGTACTACAATTAACTAGTAGATTCTATCTTAAAGAAATACTCTATTTAAAAGCTAGTTACTGTAGAAAAGCCGAAAAGCAGCTTTTAAAAGCTTAAAAGAACAGGCCCGCAATAGGATTGCATTTTGACAAGCAAATGGGTTGGGGGGGGGGGGGGGGGGGTTCATAAGAACAATGACTGTAGGTCGCGATTTCTCCCAACAAGCAGAATGAATCTTTATTGAAGAGACCATCATATAGAGTTATAGACCATCGGTTACCTAATGATCCAGCTGACTATGAAGTTCAGAAGTACTAGAAAAATGCCATCAGAATGAGCCAGAGATCCCTCTTGTGCCGCTACATGACTGAATTTAGCCACGATAACACCTTCAGTAAAAATGAACACAGAACTCAGTTTGGGGGAAAGCATGAGGATAAAACTCTCACTGAACATTGAACAAGGATGCTTGCCGCACTGTGCCTCACTATGAAATAGGGGCAGGCAAAGCAAGAGCTTGATCCACAACAGGCAGCATTTCGCCGGGCCCTTGAGCACTATAAGTTGTCAAACAGCTGGTATCATACCGCCAGCCAATCCGTTCCATCTTCCCCGATTACGTGTTCGATTCATCATGACATAAACACTAGCTCAGAATTCTACAATACTGCAAGAATGGATGGATACGCCTCAACAAAACAACTACCTCCTGTGCTCAGAACAGCCAATAAACAATCCACTTTGATCCGTACACCAACAGGACAGCCCGGGTTGGAGAGAACACGGCAGAACATTCACAAGGTTGGGGACAAAATCTACACTTGGCGACGAACTAAGCACAAACACACGGAACGGACCCCTAGGCTACAATCCAATCGACGATGGGGGCCTCGGCTCACCTCAATCGTCGGCTCCACCGTCAGCCGCACCCGCGCGGGGCCTGCACTGCGCCGCCGATGGGGGCGCACTGCTGCCGGGGGCGCGAGAGCGGCGTGCCCCGCCTCCACCTCCTGCCCAACCTCGCCGCCGCCGTGGTCGCGGCGTAGGGTTAACGCCGCCGCGACGCGAGTATTGGAGAGGAGAGGACAGGAAGGGGCTGGGTCGGGGTGTCAGGCTGTGGGCCTGCGACCCGAGCGGTTAAGGTGGGCCCACCAGCCAGGGTGGTATGGGGACCACCAATCGGTCGGCCCAGCTTGTCAGTGAGGCACCGACGTCTCGCTCTTCAAATACCCTGGCTTTGGCGCCCAAGCATAACCACCTCG
The DNA here is from genome assembly GCA_036346575.1 of Dendrocalamus sinicus. NCBI lineage: Eukaryota > Viridiplantae > Streptophyta > Magnoliopsida > Poales > Poaceae > Dendrocalamus > Dendrocalamus sinicus. The sequence continues at coordinate 14,247,971 of CM070655.1, forward strand.
ACCAACTCGCTTCTCCCACCGTCTCATCCCGCCCCGCAACCCAACCAGTTCTTGGAAGGAATCCACAGCTCTCTCTCGATCGGCAATGGAGGTGTTCCAGGGAGCGCACTTCGTGAGGCTGCGGTCCCGCGTCCGCCGCAGCATGTACCTCGCCGCCGAGGACGACGGCTGGGACATCGGCCTGTCCGACCAGCGCGCGGCGCACAACACGGTGTGGGCCGTCGAGCACGTCGCGGGCCTCGACGGCGGGCCCTTCGTCCTCCTCCGCGGAGCCTACGGCCGCTACCTCCTCGCCACCGATCTCCAGGCCACCACGGGGCCCTCCCACGGCGTCTCCGCCGTGCAGCACGACCACGCCCACCACCCGACGCCGCCGGGCATGCTGTGGCAGGCCGTCCGGAGGGGGAGATCCTTCGTCCTCCGCAACCCCACGGGGCGCTACCTCCGCGCCAACGGCAGGTACCTCAGGTGGCGCACGGCCGTCACCGTCGCCGGAGACAATGCCAGCTCGATGATGCAGTGGGCGATCGAGGTCGTCCCACGCAGGCTGGGGCGCCCGACCCTTGTCGATCCACCGGTCCAGGTAATTTCTTGGGTTCTTGTCGATCCACATGCGCGCAGTTCTTGAATCTTAATTTCTCGGGACATTCTTGCATTGGTTCTACTACTAAACTGATTCTTTGAGCCTTTCTTGGCACGTTCTTGCATTGGTAATTGGTTCTGTGAATCGATCGTGCGAATTGAAATGAGGTCCCTTTGAAGCGATGAATTCCGCAAACTTGGTCAGATTTCTCGGGTTCTTGGCTAGATCATGCGACGTTCTCGCATTAATTGATTAGTCTGTGAACCGGTCGTTGGAATTGCATCCCAAACTGCGTCAAATCAATGAAAATGCATGACCATTCGTGCGCATGTAGTTAGCTTTCTTTATCCCTGCACTCGTATGTTCTGTCAGATTTGTGTCAATTCGATCGCACTGGTTAATTGGCATGGTGATTCATGATTCATTGTTGCTGAGTTAATCACTGCGTTGTGCAATTAACAGCTGATGCGGCGCCGTAGCCGGCCGACTGAGGGGGAGGTGACTCGGATCATCCGGTACGTCCGAGCCGACGCCAACGGGAACATCAACGAGCAAGCCTGGAGGGCGATCCGGGTCAACACCAACAGCCTGATGCAGCTGCGGCTCACCTTGGCCAACCGCCTAGGCCAGAACAGGGACGCGCTCCACACCACCCTCTGCGTCCGCGCCGGCCGCTTCGCCCGGCTCTCCCCTCTGCTCATCGACCTGCCTATCGGCAACGACCACATCGACATCGTTGTGCTCTCGCACGGGACACCAGGTGAGAACTGTATCTCATTGTACCCAGTTGTTCACTGTTCTTACCAACTGCCACATTACTCGACTGTCCATTGTTCCCAGTAGGTCACTGACTTTGTTGTCTACTCAAATCTTGCCGATTTCAGTAGCATTGTCCATTGTTCTAAGAGTAGTTCATTGTTCATAGTTAGTTCTAATAACAACATTGTTCTTATTACCAACTGTTCACTGACTTGTTGTCTAAAATCTTGCTGATTTCAGTAACATTGTCCACTGTTTTAGGAGTAGTTCATTGTTCATAGTTCTAATAACAACATTATTCTTACTTGTTCTTATTACCAACTGTTCTCTGACTTGTTGTCTACTCGATGTTGTTTGAATTTCAGCTGAAAATGCGCTGCGGTATCCATTTGTGGATGCTTGATGGAGTACTGTAGAAGATAGCAGCGAAGTATCCTGACAAATGGACAGCACCAGTGCTTTGGACATCCTACAGAAGTGAAGTGACATCATTAGGATTTGCTCTATTCTTTCACTACTACTTGGATCAGTACTCTCGACTAACTAGCTCGGTTCCCTCCCATTTCTTCTGCTTGGTGTCCTGGATGGTGTTAGTTTTGCTCGTGCCTTTACTGAAATTAGTTACTGAAAATACTCACAGAACAGGTGGTAGTACATGGATTTGACAGAGAATATTGACTGAAGATACCCATCGATTGAACAGGCGGTGCATTGCCTTCTGCTTTTTCTTTGATCTCTAGATCAAGTGATCTGTAACAACGTTTTTGATACACTGCTGTGTGAAAAATGTCAATGGGTAACTGATTCTTTTAGTGTTAAATGATTTTTGATAAGAGAATGTTGTCTGAAAATTGAGCTCCCTTTGCAGTGTGTTAACCTTCTGCTTTATATGATATTTATGTCAAGTAATCTGTGAAAATGTGAAGTTTTGACAGAGAATATCATGTGACTGATTGTCAAATGGTATTGACATATGTTGTCTGAAAATAGAGTCCCCTTTGCATGCAGTGTGTTGTTTTGTGCTTTTGATATGATTTCTCTATCAAGTAAGTTAATCTGTGAAAAAAATGGTTTTCACAGAGAATGCCGACTGAATATCAAATGGCAACTGAGGTTTTTAGTACTCTGAACATGTACCATCTGCTTCTATCAATGTCTTGAAAAACTGATACTCTCCCCAATCACAAAAAATGTCTTTTTTGGTTACATGTAGTCAAACTTTATAAACTTTGACTATCAACATCTTTTTCAATATTTAGATTAAACACACGAAAATAATATGTATAGATTTGTCTCAAAAAAACACTTTTATACAAGTATAATTTTGTTAGGTTTTATAAATCTATTACACTAGAAATTAGTGGTCAAATTTGTGTTTTGGGACCATACCGAAAACGACATTCTTTTATGAGTGAAGGGAGAGAGTAGAAGATTAATTTACCTTATTGCAATGGCCCCCTGTACTGTTCTATAGAATTTGCCTAGTTGAACAGCTCCGGAGGAGTGTTTCTTGCTGAATTAACTGCCCCCAATCAGATTGATTAGAAGATAAATAGTTGCATTGCTGGCTGCTACAATTCCCACATTACTCCATTATTACTACGTGAGAACCAAGGAGACTGCAATTAACAACGCAAACATTTGAATGGTCCAAAACTGGAAACTCTTCACCTCCCTCCTCCTATAAAAACAACGCGAGCATCTCATCTCAGCATCCGAATCAACTCCAAGAACCACAGAAACAAGCCCGATAGAATCCATGGCTTCCAAGATCTCTCTCAAGCTGTTGGTGGACACCAAGTCTAAGAAGGTGCTCTTCGCGGAGGCCGGCAAGGAGTTCGTGGACTTCATCTTCAGCCTCCTGACGCTGCCGATCGGCGCCGTCGTGAAGCTCATCTCGGCCGGCACGATGCACGGCAGCATCGGCCGCCTGTACCAGAGCGTTGAGCACATCGGCAGCTCTTACCTCCTGCCCAACAAGGACAGGTCCGACCTGCTGCAGCCCAAGGTGCTGCACCCGGATGCCCCCGAGCTGTTGCTGCTGCAGGGCGGGGAGCCCGAGAGCACCTCGCCGCTGGCCAAGTTCAAGCTGTACACCTGCGCCGGGTACTGCGCGACGGCGACCATGGAGGCCAAGCAGGCGTGCCCGCAGTGCAAGCAGGCCATGTCGACGGAGGTGGCATTCGTGCTGCCGTCCACGGCGCCGACGGCCCAGGGCGGCGGCGCGTCGGGGGCGGCGTCCGGGTCAAGAGGCGGCGACGAGAGCGGCGGGTACGTGAAGGGACTGGTGACGTACATGGTGACGGACGGGCTGGAGGTGACGCCCATGTCGGCCATCTCCAGCATCACGCTGATCAACAAGTTCAGCGTGGGCAAGGACGTGGAGCTCGCCGAGAAGTTCGTCAGCGTCGGCATGGACGAGGTGAACACGGACACCGTTTCTTGGATATATTGCTTGCAGTGAAGAAGCGTTTGTCAACTCGTGATAATTGTGTTGTCTCAGGGGCTGTCTCTTCTGAAGGCTGCGCTGCGCTCTGACACGGTGCTCTCCGACGTCTTCCTGACCAAGAAGAAGTGAAGCCGTGATGCATACAAGATTACAACAAATTGGGAGAAGAGATCGATAGTGGTATTAGTTCATCTATGCTGCATGTGTCCCTATGCTTTGTCAGATACTCGTTTCGCCTCGCCTTGGTGTTTTTACTTGGAGTACTCACTCTAGGTTTCAGTGTGTTTGATGCCGTCTATCTTGGTTAAAGTTCAGTGAACATCTCCATAGTCATGTTGTAATAAACTGCAGTGCTGTCATGATCAACTGCACAATGCTACTACTACATTTTGCTGTATCCGAAACGTTTATTTGTTTGCGATTCTTTTGCGAACCGCATGGTTGCTCGTTACCTGAATCCACAGGATGTGCGTGCTCCGTGGCACGTACGGTGTCAGTGTGGCCTCAAAGCCTCCGAGTCCTAGCAACACATCAGTGGTGTAAGCAGTGTGTTACTGTCTTAAAATTATATAAGATGTTGGCATGGCAGAAGACTGAAAATTGACTAGTAGCTATTCTCTCTGAACCTCCAGTTTTCGACTCTGTAAAACAAAGGAACGATTACACACGGAATGGATGTTTTCCTCTTCATTGGCCTGTGTCAATGTTGGAAACTATTGTTTGCTCAAGTATATCCAGTGGCGAGTAAAATTCGCTGAAATCCCCCGGATATACAAAAATCCTACTTATATTTGCAAATTATTCGTTTTCTCCTGATTGACATACTGGTTGCAGAGACCAGATGGTCAATGGGGTAGATAATTTCGTTAGTCTAGTTTAGCACATGCTTACGGGCTACTCCAAAAAGCTTAAACTTAGTTTCCAGTTGTAACTATTAAATTTTGGCTAAAGTTATACTGTATTTGTCGTTAGTTTTTTCTGAGTCATTTAATTAATAAAATAGAAGAAACTGTTGAGGAACCGACGCTGGAGACCAGTCCGAGCGATTCCTTTCTTTAGAATAAGAACGAATCAATCACAGAATAATAGATTGAACACAGAGAGGTAGAGAGAACTCCTGGTCTTTCTTTATTGCTTTAGATTGCATCGGGTACATAATGAGGGTGGGTCTAGGTCCCTATTTATAGTCTACGGTGGGGTGCCCAATTAGATCAGGACTCTGAATAAAGTCCAGGTTTCCTAACACTCTCCCTTGGGCACTCACCCAACATGCTCATGCCTCGTCAAAACTCCATAAAAACCCAGTGGGAAAATTTGGAGAAAAAGTACATGAAACATGTGATGCTACGATGTACGAATTGCCTCATTAAAAACCTTGGTCGAGAAATTTCATGGAAAACTCGTCAAGGGAAAAAGAGTACAATTCACCCAAATTTATTTAGTCTGCAAGACTTTATTTTGGGTACTTAATCTTCATGATTAAGATTTATTAGCGGGCTTGTGAGAATTCTCCCCCTGAATTCTGCACTTCTCTAAGTCTCATCATTCCAATTCCACGCACTCACCTTTCAAAGCTAGATGCGGGGAATGACTTAGTGAATAAATCTGCAAGATTTTCACATGACTTAGTATGCAGTACTTTAATCTCGTCCATCTTTTGCAATTCATGTACATAGACGAACTTGGGGTTAATATGCTTTGTGAGATAACTTTTCACATAGCCCGTTTGCACTTGTGCAACGCAAGCGGCATTATCTTCATAGATAATTGTGGGGGTTTGCACAATGTTCATCCCACATCACTGCTGGATGTGGTGAACCATTCGGCGGAGCCAAGCGCACTCTCGTGCGGCTTCATACAGTGCTATAATTTCTAAGTGGTTCGTCGAAGTAGCTACCAGGCTTTGCTTAGACGATTTCCATGAAATTGCAGTTCCACCACACAGGAATACATAGCCTGTTTGTGACTTAGCGGTATGCGGGTCTGACAGATACCCAGCATCTGCATAGCCAATCAAGTTCAGATCTTGATTCTTTCTCTAAAACAATCTGAGGTCCTTGCTACCTTGGAGGTATCGGAAAATGTCCTTTATGCCCTGCCAATGCCTTTTGGTGGGCTCTGCACTGTACCTTGCTAAGAGGTTCACGGCAAATGCAATGTCCGGTCTAGTGCAGTTTGCTAAGTACATGAGTGCTCCCACTGCACTCAAGTATGGGAATTCCGGTCCCACGACTTCCTCCCCCTCTTCCCTAGGTCGGAAAGGATCTTTTTCTTGCTGTAAAGACCTAACGATCATCGGTACTTTCGAGGGAAATGCCTTCTCGAAGCCAAACCTTTCAAGCATCTTCTGGGTGTAGGTCGACTGATGTATCAAGATTCCTTCAGGGACATGCTCAAGCTGCAAGCCTAAGAAAAACTTGGTCTTGCCCAAATCTTTCATTTCAAATTCTGACTCCAAGTAGGAGCTTGCTTCTTTTATGTCTTCGGCTGTCCCGATGATATTCAGATCATCTACACACACAGAGATTATACAGAATCCATTCTGGGATCGCCGTATAAATACACAAGGACAGTCTTCATTGTTCGTGTAGCCTTTCTTGCAGAGAAAGTCGCTCAAGCGATTATACCACATTCTTCCATATTGTTTCATCCATACGGTGACTTTCTCGAGTTTCACACTGCATGATTTCTATTTGCTCTGTCTTGGTTCGGGAGAGGAATTCCTTCAGGGACTTTCATGTAAATCTCCGAATCCAAGTTACCGTAAAGGTATGCAGTCACAACATCCATCAATTTCATTTCTAAGTTCAAGTTCACTGCCATTGAGATTAAGTATCTAAAGGTAATTCCATTCATGACTTGGGAGTAGGTTTCTTCATAATCAACTTTGGGACGTTGAGTGAAACCTTGGGCTACTAGCCTTGCTTTGTATCTCACTACTTCATTTCTTTCATTTCTCTTTCGAACAAATACCCACTTGTGCCCAACGGGGTGTATGTGGGGAGGTGTGCGGCATACGGGCCCAAACACCTCTCTTTTATTCAGAGATAGCAATTCAGTTGCTATTGCCTTCTTCCAATCTTCCCAATCTGATCTTTTCTTACATTCAGCGAGCGATGCAGGCTCGGGATCAAGATCGATGATGGTGGCAATTTTCTTTGCAAGTAGATATCGATATTAGTTGTTGTCCTATTCGGGGACTCTCCCGTGTGCACATAATTTATAGCTATTTCTTCATGAGTTGCTTCTTCTGGAGCGATTGCTTCTGCTAGAGCTTTACCTTGCACATCGCTTCTTCCAATTGCGGTGGCAAGTCTCTTTAGTTTTTCGGCTCCGATGTGTGCGCACACATCCATGCCGATGGGGATATTCAGATCCGGTATGCCCTTTTCTGAAGGTGTCATACTTGTGCCAGTCTCAACGGCTCCCTTCTCATTCTGGGGACTTCAATGATCGGCTGTGATAAATCCCTCTTATCCTTCTTCACCAGGCGTCCCCGGTTACTAAGGATTCGAGGAACCGGAGTTCTCGTCCTCTTTTTTATTTTTCTGAGGCCTCTGGACGAGATTAGGGATACCTTCTGCTTTATTTGGTATTTCAACCCTCTCCGGTGCAGTGCATGCAGGCACATGTGATTTAGTCACGCTCTTCAAATCACTAAAGTGATCAGGCAGTTGATTTGCTAGTTCTTGCAAATCGATTGTCTTCTGGACTTCTTTTGTCTTCTGGACTTCTTTATTTGCTTCACTAATGTGCGGGTCATCTGCATGGATTCCCGTGGCTTACCACGTAATTTCCCGACATTCTTCATCAAGGGGTTGATTTCCTCCCCCTAATGTTGGGAAATTTTCGGTGGTGATCCTTGCGCTAGTTGCATAGGTGAATGGATGTTGTAGGCCGAAGGTCTAAGGTTGATGAGATTCGCTGCATGAAGGACTGCGTGTCCCCAACATGTAGCTGGCAAATTACTTTTATGCAAGAGGGATCGGGCAATAAATTTAATTCTTTTAATTAAAGCCTCTGCCAAACCATTCTGAGTATGGACATGCGGTACCGAGTGCTCAACTGCAATTCCCATCGCCATGCAATAATCATCAAATGCCTTCGAAGTAAATTCTCCAGCTTGTCCATTCGAATGGACTTGATATGATGATCTGGAAACACATTTCTGATGCGAATGATCTGCGAGATCAATTTTGCAAAGGCGTGGTTTCTTGTGGACAACAAACTCACATATGACCACTTCGAAGAAGCGTCAATGAGCACCATGAAATACTTAAATGGCCCTGAGACGGGCTGAATGGGACCGCAAATGTCTCCCTGGATGCGTTCCAGGAATGCAGGGACTTAATCCTTCACTTTCAGAGTGGAGGGTCTAGTTATTAGTTTCCCGGTGGCACATGCAGGGCACACAAAATCTTCATGATTCGGAAAATTCTTTACATTAATATTATGCCCATGAGAGTTATTTATTATGTTTCTCATCATCCTAAGACCTGGGTGGCCTAATCTGTCATACTAGAGACAGAATAGTTCAGAGCTTCTAAATACTGTCTTCAGGACAGTGTACGCTGCAGGCGCCTTAATGTTGGTATAATATAGCCCAGTTTCTAATGAAGGAAGTTTTTCCAATACAATTTTGTTTTCATTCTCTTCGCGCTTCATAATGAGCAGGTATTCCTTACCGTACTATTCTTCAGTCTCAACGTGGAAACCATTTGCGCGGATGTTCTTAAAACTTAGGAGAGTTCTAGTCGATTCTGGGTACAATAAGGCTTCTTCAATGACCAAATTTGTGCCCATTGTGGCTCTTCCTGAACCAATTATACATGCATCGCTTCTGGCGAATGTCGTAAGGCTGCCAATGCTCTTACGAATCGACTGAAAATACTTAATCTCTCTTAAGATGGTATGCGTTGTGCCGCTTCTGGCTAAGCACACTTCCTTTATAGGGCACTACACGCGTTCTAATATAGGGTATTTTATTAATATGCACGAGAAGGCAATCAATACATAAATAAAACACTCCAGTATCAGAACATATCATGCCATCATAAACTGAATAAATGAATGAATTCTTCCAAAAATCATCCAACCATCACGAGAAAACAACAAATCTTAAGTACCATCCATGCAAATTCTAGCATATTCTTCCACACAAAATAAATGACAATTAAAGTCGAAATGCATTCAGTGCACTAGACTTCTTCTGCTATTTTCTCAGGGTTGACATTCTCTTCAAGAGAAATCATGGCGTTGGATCGCTTCTAGGTCGAGAGGATTATCGCTGTGTCGTGATGGTTTCAACTTCCATCGGTGCAGACTACTACTGAATTCTCCCCCTCAGCCGATGCAGAGTGGGCTTCATACTGCCCTTGACCATCCCTCTTTGGCTTGCTGGCCTTATTCTCTCGTGGAGTATCTGATTCGCCTTTCTGGGCTGCGCTTTACCCTTCCTTCCCCTTCTCTCATTAAGAGCTTTTCGCACCTTGTAGCTCCCGGCGTTGGCTTCATGGCCAGCGGAGCTCCCAGGTGGCTGAGTGACATAGTTCTTACAGAGTACTTTATCCTGAGCCTCCGCAACTTGCATCATATCAGTCAATTCGGCGTATTCCTCATAGCCATCTTGACGATAGTTGCGTGCGGATTGTGCTATATTGGGGTGGAAGGTTTTTCTCAATTTTCTGTATTGGGGTACAAATCTTGTGCAAGGCAGAATTGTATTCCCTGATCGTCTTAAAGTCGGAAAAACATCAGTCTGATCCACTCTCGCTCTGCTTGAGGAAGAATGGTGTACTTTAGCCTCTCAAACCGCTTCTGGAGTGCGGTCCAGATGCCAGCGCGCTCTTCTCCGTCATATACTCATTCTTGAGAGTGGGGCAGAGGTGGTGCCTGAGAAAATGAAGTGCCTGATCATTCTCCTCAGGTTTGGATTGAGCGTCATTCAGTCCGCCAATCCCAATAGCAGCGCGGAGCTTCCTGGCTCCAAGCACAATCTTGACATCGGATGCCTATGTCATATAGTTTTGGCCATGCTGGGCCAGCTCCTCGAACTTCCAGTTCGTTATGCTTGTCATCTAAATGTGTATAAGTCTACTGCTGGTAGACATGCACGGAATAATTCACTGCAGGTAAATAAATAGTACAAAAGGTTCTCGCAATGTTTCAGAATTTTCTATGTATTTTCTATAAATTTTACTACTAATTTCAGTGATTAAAAGCAATTAAACAATTACAATTAACCAAAACAGTAAATAAATACAGAAAATACATAAAACAGTAAAGGCATAAATAAATAAGCTTCAAATGCTAAAAAAATAATTCAAAATTCGGATTCCCGAGGCCCTTTTATGCTAAAATATAAAATTTCAGCAAATTCTGCAATTCCAGGGGGTTTTACGCAAATTTCCAGTTCAGAGAAAAATTCGCGTAATTTTCTGATTTACCGAGGGGTTTTCTGCAAAATTCTGGACCCACTCGTAAATTTGAGGGCTTATTCGCAATTTTTGGAACTACGAGGCCTTTTTGCAAAACCAGAACTTAAATCAAATAATTAAGGGCATTTCGGTAATTTCTAACGTTTTCGGGGGGTTTACTGTAATACGGCCAGCGCCCCCACCGGCCCCATTTTTTTTTCTGCTGGCCCGTTTGCCTCTCGGCCGTATGGCCAAGTTGACCTAATTCGGCCCAAAAAAAGTCCCGCTTACCAATCCCCGCCCGCCAGCCTATTCGGCCCAAGTGGCCCGCACGGCCTGGCTACCCATCGGCCACTATACCCCGGTAGGGTTTCCCCTGCCAGTGGCGGCGGCAGGATTCAAAAAACCCGTCTTGGGCGGTGGCGCACCGGCCACCGGCGAGCGCGGAGCGGCGCGGAGCAGCGGCCGTCGCGGGGCATGCCGTGCCGGGAGACGGCAGCGATGGTCCGGGACCGTCGCGGCCAGCGGCGGCCGATGGCGGCGCGATGGCGGCGCGCGATCACGCGCGAAGAGCCGAGATGGCGCCGTCGGGACGGAGGCGGCCGGCGCCTTGCGGCGCGAGCGGCCGGTTGATGCGGCGTGGATAGGCGGAGGTGGGACCGAGCCGGCGGCGGCGGCGGCGCGCGTGCAGCGCGCGAAGCCGGCGGCTAGTGCGACGGCGAGGCCGAGGCGAGTCGGGCCGGTGGGCCGAGCGGAGGAGGCCGTGCGCGCGCGGCACGCGGCGGCGGCGGGTGGCGCTTTGGCGCGGCTTCCGGCGGCGGCGACAGCGAGACCGATGGCGCGACACCTCGTGTGGGAGATGGTGGCTCGTGCGGGGGCGCGCCGTCTGAGGCCAAGCTCCGGCGGCTGCGGCGTCAAAACCGAGGCGACGCGCAGTTCTTCGGGCCGGCGGCTGGGCGACATGCGCGGGTGTGGAGGTCGAGGCCGGCGGTGACGAGCCAGCTTGTGCGCGTGCGGGCGCGAGGGCACGGCTGCCGGCGGTGGCCAAGAGCGGTCTTCAAGCAGGCGACCGTACAAGGGAGCGGCCGCATGCAGGCGGTGCACGGCGACCCACAATGGCTTCAGGCCGGCGGCGGCTTCAGGCCGTCAGAATAATAGATTGAACACAGAGAGATAGAGAGAACTTCTGGTCTTTCTTTATTGCTTTAGATTGCATCGGGTACATAATGAGGGGGGGTCTAGGTCCCTATTTATAGTCTACGGTGGGGTGCTCAATTAGATCAGGACTCTGGATAGAGTCCAGGTTTCCTAACAGAAACAAATTAAAAACACCGTTACATCTCCACATACAATATAAAGTGGAAAGCAAAAAAAATACCAAAAATTAAAATTAAAAACCGACGCAATTTAAATACCTTCTTGCTTAAATAAATCGAACCGAACCGTTTGAAGCGGGCCTGATCTAATCCTCTTGTCTCGTGTCAAGGAAAGACCGTACAACTGTTGCTGTGAAAAGTGGGGGGCACGCGCCGCGCCGGAAGCGGAGGCGAGCACCCCCACCGCTCTCTCTGCCACGCGGGGCCCACCACCGCTCGTGCACTCACTGCGCCTCCGCACCGTCCGTCGCCATCATGAGCACCCTCCTCGTCTACGGCGTCCTCCAGGTGCCCTGCCCCTACCACACACTCTAATCGAATTACTATCAATGCATGCCCAATTTCCCCACTGACGAATGCCGTCGAGTGCGATGCTGTATTCGAATTTGGATCGATCTATCGTGTTTGTTCTTCCTTCCGGCGAGATTTATTTACGGTACAAAATGGTTATTGAATCTGTGCTAGCATGGAGGCTGACCGGCCAGGAGCACATTCGGTGGGATTCATTTGATTCAACTGACCCGGGGATGTGTTTCCCTTTGCCTCTGCCTCCATCAAATATTGCGACTTAAATTGTTAGTGTGCGCCATGCTTGCTGTTGCTGGGTGGAAGATCTACATGCTTGCTTGTTTCCATCAGAGAGCTGAGCCTTGGGTCCTGGGAATAAGCTGTCAGCATGGTTGATTCCTTCACGTGCTAAGTTCCACACAAGTTCCCCTGATTACACCCGCTATACCTCTTCTTCTTTTTTTTCTAGTCTGCGTCGTCACAATTCAAATTGAGAGACTTTGCAAAACTTTACCAATTCGGTAGTAGTACTAATATTTGTGATTGACTGCTCATGCTAGCTTCCTTCCAAATTCTGCTCATGCTAGCCACATAGATGAATTAAATTCATATCTCAATGTTCTGTTCTGATTCTTCTGATTGGAAAATAAAGATTATACTTTAGTGAATGGTGTATTCATAAACATGTCCTTTTGATGTTCTTTAACTAAATTAAAAATACCTTATTGCTCCTCCGCTCATTTCGACTTCAGCTTTTGGCTTCTGGCTTATTTTTCACTATTCATAAATTTCGTCTTTTTCTGAACTTTTAGCTCTATTTTAGCTTTTTTGCTGATTCTTTTTTCTCGTATTTGTTTGTGTTGTCCGTGATGAGCTAGCATATTTTTTCTATTTTTAAATTTTTTTAATTTTAATTACGCTAAATAAGCCACCTTCAGCTACAGTGAAATTTCAGCCATAAGCCACGACTTTTCAGCCCAACCGAACGGGGACTTTAGATACCCGCTTTTTCTTGTTTTCTATGACCGCACCACCACATCCATGGTGTCTACACTGGTGTTACTGGTAGATCTCTCTCTCTGTCTACTTGTCTGAATCTGCCAGACTCCTAAATTCTATATATTCATGAAGACGAGTAAGAAATCCTTGGACCCTGTGGCTCCAATCCACAAATTCTATATATGTTATTCCAGGTTGCAACTGTTAAGGGTATTTTATAGTATAGTACTTGTAGTCTAGGGTTTAGTATCTCTTGAGTCCTTATGCTATAGATATAGCCTCTTTGGGCTGTGCAATACAACTGATATTCATCCATCTCTTCTCCAAAGATAACGTGGTATCAGTGCCTAGGTTTTGAACCTAGCCTCCATCCTTGTCAGCAGCTGCTGCCCCGGAGAGAATCAATCTCCCCTCCCGTGGGCAGTCACCTCCTGCTGCTGGTTGCCCATGCTCGCGTCGCCGTTTGCATTCTTGTCGGCTGCCGCACCCACGCGCGCCAGCGTGCTCGCTGCCACTGGCTTCCCGACGCGTTGTCGTCCCGCCCGCACGCATGCGCCTCCGCCCAGGCGCACCCGCGACATGCCTACACCGTCGTTCGCAGCAGCCACCACCCTGGACTCGCACCGACCGGATCTGGCCGTCTCTGCTCCGGATCCGCGTCGCTCCACCCAAATCTGGCCGTCCTCGGCCTGGTACCGCACGGATCTAGCCGCCGCAGTGCCAGATCTAACTTCGACACACGCGACGCTGGCTTTCTAGTCGCTGCCAACCCCACCAGTGGCCATCGTCATCTTCTCCTCCGGATCCACTCGAATCTGGGCTTGCCGACCTACCCGCCGCTATCACTCGCCTCTCGGTCGAGCTCGGCTGCCGCCGTCACTCGCCTCTCCGCTGAACTCGATCGCCACCGAAAAAACCATGTTTAATTTGTTGGCCATATTCACTTTGAAAAGACTTAGTAATATTAAATGTATTATTAATGTAATCATGGTAGTTTAGGAACTCAACAAATTTTTCACTACCAAGAGACTTGGCATTTTACTGATAGATTTTTAAAAGTAGTTCTAGGATAAGGAAGTTTCATGGGAAGCCATGAATTGGCCAGGTCCCATGACCTTATCCTAGTGTGCAAGCTTGGACCGGAAAGGTGGCAGTGCAGTGGGCACTGAAATATGAGTTTGTGGGTGGAAGTTGACCCAGAGAAAACTAAGGACTAGACCCTTATACCAAGTAAAGAACATAGCAATCGTCCAACCACAAGTGTTGATTTGTCAAATATGGTCCAATAAATGCTCAAGTTCAATTGAATATCTACAACTGGTGGGGGGGAGACCGAGGGTGAGTTCGTATGGGAGGTGGTTAACTATACAATAGTAGGACTGTGACAAATCGGGCGAGGCCGTGTGGGCTACTCGAGTTTGTTGAGATCAAAAACCTACTAGGTAGAGGCTATATAAAGAATTGAGCAGTGAAAAGCCTTGTTTTCTTAATTCTGTTGCGGGAGTTAAGAGATTTTGTGGGTAAAGCTAGGCAGCTGTAGAGTCATAAATAAAGAGTATTCGAATACACCATACTTTTGGAAAATGAAGCAGTATAACTAGATTTGGTATTTGACTAAGATTGGTATTCAAGTTGTAAAATCTCGTTCTCCTTAAGAAGGCTGTGATTTTATATCTAAAACTTATTTACAACTAAAGTTGCATCCACATAAAATAATGAACTACTTTACCCCACTCCTTGGTAAATCCTTGCATTTGGTTAAATAGTATTTCCCATGTGACTTATTGAGTACGGTGGTTTGTACTCATACTTGCTAAAAACAATAACAGAAAATGTCTGGCAAGAGAATGAAGAAGTCTGTGAGGATGACGTGGAAGGATTCTACGAAGTAGATGGCACTTGAGATTAGGGTTGTTCCTCGCTCAAGCCAGCCTGTGGTGTGTCTTGGTTTTGTGTTGTACTTAAAGGTCACTTCCCCGCTGTAATACTTGGTTGTTAAGCCTTTATCTTGCAATAAAGTTGGTTTTTGTTCTTGAGCATGTGTTGGCATTGTTGTACACTCGACTGATGTAACTCGCAGCTGAACAATCCTGGGTAGTTGCGAGTGATTCACCGTGCCCCTAGAAATAGGGGCGTTACAGAGTGGTATGTGAGCCCACTTATTTGACCGTAGTCCGATCTGTATGCCATCATGATGGTGGGCGCGGGCGCCGTCACTACCCATGTCAGCGACAAGGAAGAAGTAGAACAAGGGCACGGTTGCAGACTCGGCTCAATGTTGGAGATCGGCGACGGCGATCTGTCAGAATAATTGACCAAGTTGTTGGTTTGAGTCAAGTTGTTGAGCATGACATCCTAGTCATGCACGTCAAGTAGTCGAGCATGATGTCCTGGTCGTGCACTCAGTTGAGTCTTTCTCATTTTTCAGTTAGAGAACGTGCGTAGTTTGCGATCGTGGGATGGCACGACCATGTAGTCATGGCGCACGAATAGGAGGGCCCAAACGGCTATTACTTGCACTCATTCAGTATAAATAGTCCTCAGAAAAGCTGCAGGAAGTAATTAGTGTAGCACAAAACCCTCTGTCTTCCATCTCTATCGCGTGAGTTTTCCCAAGTGTTTGAGGTACTCGTAAGTCGTAGAGCATTTATGACTTGCTAGTCAGAATCGACTTGCTAGTTGTAGAGTGCCTCCAACTTCCTAGTCGTGTCTGACTTTCGACTGCTAGCTGCGACTAGATACTCGTGGTAGTTTCGAGTGCTCGTAAACGACTACGTGGTCATAGCTCCGAGTGTTTGTAAATAACCTCATTGTCGTAAGTTCAATTGTGTGGTCGTAAGATGTTCTACATGGTTGTAAGTTCGGCTACATGGTTTTAAGACATTCTGTGTGGTCGTAAGTTCAATTGCATGGTCGTAAGTCATTCTACGTGGTCGTAACGAGTATCAGGTACTCGTAGTCATGGGACTGGGCTTCAACAAATGGTATCAGAGCCTCACCGACCATCTGGTAGATATGTCTTCATCGAGGGCTTGACCAGGAAGGTAGTCTGTGACTCCTCCACGGCAAGACCGTCCACGCTCGTCTACACCTCCTCCGTGCCAACTGCGGCACCATGACGACGGTGGTCGTGCGCCTGTTGTGTAACGCATCATCAGGGAGGCTTCAGGCTCGGTGGTCTACCCCATGCTCACGTGAATGAACTACAATGACTGGGCGCTCATCATGCGAGTGAACCTCCAGGCGCAAGGTCTCTGGGAGGCCATCAAGACCGACAACGCTGACTATCATGACGACTGGCTCACGTTGTCGGCAATTCTCCGCACCATGCCGGTTAAGATGCTGTCGATGCTCGCTGTCAAGAACACAGCGAAGGCTGGCTGGGAGGCTGTGAAGACCATGCGTATGGGCGTCAACCGCATCCGTGAGGCCAATGCCCAGCAACTGTGCAAGAAGTTTGGAAGCATTTCTTTCAAAGACGGTGAGTCCATCGACGACTTCTCGATGAGGATCTCTGGGCTTGCCAACAACCTCCAACTACTCAGCGATCCCGTCCGGGAGGAAGTGATCGTCAAGAAACTCCTGCAGGTTGTCCCATACCGCTATCTTTAAGTGGCTATCTCGATAGAGACACTTCTCGACGTGAGCACTTTCTCGATCGAGAAAGTGTCCAGACGACTTTAAGCGGTGGAGCAGCACTACGCCAACCGCGGAACCGACAACAGGGGAACTCATCTGCTCCTCACAGAGGAGTGGCGAGCACGGGCGCAGGCACACGATCGAGATGGATCACACTCCAACAACAAGTCGCGTGGCAGGCCGCATGGCAACCGTGGACGAGACTCCTCCGGCAATAAAAGGGAGAACCGTTCCCACGGTGGCTCCGACAACCCCAAGAAGGACAAATGCATGTACTGTAGCAAGTTGGGGCATTGGGCTCGCGATTGCCGCAAGAAGAAAGGGAGGAGGCGCATTTGGTGCAGAACACCGACGACATGCCACTGTTGTCCCTATTGCTAGGCGAAGTAACGGTGGTGGGGGAGGACATCATCCGGACGCCCACCAACACAGTACACGATGACGGGAAGGTCTTCCTCAATGGGGAATGCGCCATGTCAGTCTTCCCCCAACAAAGAGCATGAGGAGACCTCCTGGTTTCTCAACACTGGAGCGTCAAACCACATGACGGGGTCTAGCACAGCATTATCTGAACTCGATCGCGGGATCACCGGCTCAGTCATGTTCGGGGACGGCTCGGTGGTTGAAATCTATGGGCACGGCGCCGTGCTGTTCGCTAGGAAAGGGAACCGACATTGTGCTCTCACCAACGTGTACTTCATCCTTCAACTCTGGACCAACGTCATCAACATTGTCCGGTTGGAAGAGGGCAGCAACAGTGTGCTAATTGAAAATGGAGTCTTGCGCATTAGTGATCGGCAGCGCAATCTCATCGCTCAGGTGAAGCGATCACCAAATCGGCTGTACAAGCTTGCTTTGAGAGTGGTGCAGCCAGTTTGTATGAGCCTGCAGGTCACCGACAAGGCATGGCTAAGGTTTTGTTGTCGAGTAGGCTAACCACCTAGTCGATAATTGCCCCCTCTTGCGCCAAAACAATATTAGTAGTGAAATCAAAGTTGAGACTTCACAAATTATTATGCCAGGTCTATCCCATACTAGACATGTGGTTTGCGCGGGATGGCTCAAATCAATGGCGCACAAAATTAAGTCCTTAGATATTACCTAGGTGAAACATCTATATCCCAATGTGCAAACTATACCCCCTTTACTGCACAATCATTCGTCCAAGTGAAAAATATTTTTTGTATAACCAACCCAATGACACTACCCATGTTATGGTACTCAAATTTTATAACTGTGGATGACCACCACGTTCTGATATATCATTAAATCAAAATTAATTAATTAACCAATGTGATGATAACCCAACGTTACTATAAGCATGGCTAAGCAATTTAAGCGTACAACCCATATGACAACTAATATTGCATCACTAGATAATTACCCATCCTATGGTGACATTAGAATCATGGCATTTAAATTATCAAGGAGGAATTAATTAAATAAGGCATTAACTACCAAATACAAGGGTTTATAATAAAATAGCGATGCATGATAATTTAAAATAAAATAATACATAATAAATTTGAAAACTAGGTTCAACATGATCAAAGAACACGACTTACCTTGGTCTTGCTCATTTAATGGCTCTTGATCTTCAAATCTTGCTTCAGCTCGTTCGAATGCGTGATCTAATGAGAGATAAAACGAAATGAAACACAAAACAAATTCAAATAAAATTTAAATGAACTCCAAAAAACTTCAAAACTAGAACCAAAAGATATAGTTCAATTTTAGATGAATTTAGAAAAAAAAATCGGGTCAATCGGAGTTAGGACCGAGAAGAACGGGCTCTTGGAAAAACTAACCTAAAGGAAAAGGCTGAAAATTCGGAAAAACTGCTATGCTGTGAACTTGGTGCACGGAAAGGTTGTTCTACGGTGGACTCAGTGTATAGAATAGTGAACATGTGACTGGGTTGATGACGTGGCTGCTGACTGGCAACTAAGGCTGGCGTGGCAGGTGAGGTGGCGGCTGACTCGGCTCGGTCGGTGCATGGGTCTATGGAATAATGCATCTGACAGGTAGGCCCAAGGTGCAAGCCTCTCGATTCATCGTGAACTGAGTTCACCGAGAAGTCGAAGGGACACACGGGCGTGGGTGCGGTGTGGCATCACGGCTGTCGTCGGCAGGGCACAAGGACCGAGACGACACGGCGGTCTTGCGAGGCGACGGTGGACGACGGCTGGTCAGCGGTGAGGGCGGCAAACGGCGGAAGAAGACGACGGGCGAGGCTCACCGGCGGCGGCACGAAGAAGGGCAGGCGGCGCCCGGTTGGGTAGAGTGGCTCGGTGGCGGGCAGCTGACCAACGAGGGAGACGAACGGCGACCGGCATGGAGAACGACGACGGCAAAGACGGCGAGAGCGAGTGGCTGCGGGGTGCGGAAAACGGAGGCACGGCTCTACTATTTATAGCACGGACGATGAGGCCGACTCGGAGGCGACGAAGAGTACAAGACGGGCACGCATGCCGAAGTGGAGACAACACGGACAACGGTGACGAAGCCCAAAACAAACACAGCAGCGAGGAGTCCGCGAGGAAGACGACTAACAGGTGGGCCCCACCAGTTAGTAGCTCAGAAGGGACGAACGGCCAGGATTACAATGCGACGAAAGGATGCAGCCGATGGTTGACACATGGCGACTATCCAGCGGGCAGGCGCAAATGGGCGACGCGTGGCCAAGGCGAGGTAGGCCGGCTAGGCCGAGCGGTGGGTTAGGTCAGCTGGTGGGCTTCGGCCCACTTGGCCTTTAGGGATTTTTGAGATTTTCCTTTTTCCAAAAATTCAAATAAATCTCCTAAGCTCTAGAAAATAGCAAATAAACCTGAAAAAATCCAAGAAAATTCTAGAGAATTCCTTAAGACACAAGGAACCCAAATACAATACTTTCACCAGACGTTAATATTTAATTTAGTCATTTGAAATCCTTTTAATTCATGACAATTCCATTTAAGTTTTAATTAATTCCAACAAAATCCAACTAGTGAATTTTATTTTTAAAAGCTTCAAAAAAGCTGTAAAAATCAGGATGTTACAGGCTCGGAAATCAATACATAGCAATTACAGTGGCATGTTTGATTTGAGTTTGGATGATAGCAAATCTGGGATAATCATGAGTCACGACCGGAATTACATTGCCAATGAGAACCACAGAAGAATAGCTAACATCCGAGTTCTAGTCTATAGAAGTTATCAAGATCAATGGAGCCACTTATAAGCTGAGGAGGATTACAAATCTGTTCTTTTCCAAGATGTACAAGAATTTTTAGGGGTGAAAATGACAAGGCGATCTCCCGGTTTCTGGGCTTACATTACAGGGGAGCGGATAATCGTGCCAAAAGCCGATCCATGTGTGCTAATTCACAGACACAACGCTCTGGCAGCCTCCTGCCATTTTTGAGACAAGCAAATCATATGAGGTAGGCACGATTGCCAATCCATCAGTTCTACTAAATAGAATCTGTAGCCTATATGTTCAGGGGGAATGGTTGTAGCGGCTTATACCTCGCTGACAATCACCAGTGTATGGAGCGATGCTGGAGGAAATGCCTTCATCGAATGATAATTTGTGGCTGAATTTGTTAAGCTACTAGAATACCCTGATACCAACAGCCTACTGTTAACGAGCATTCAGCACTTCCAGAAGATCCTCGGTTTCATGCTCCTTGAAAACCTGCATTGTTCAGATTCAAAGAGTCAGTTACAAAATGTCAACCAGAACCAAGGTTGCATGGCATGAAGTAACATTAGTTGGGGACATATTCTTAGTCTGTAACACAACCACAAATACTGCTTGGTATTCGTGTCATTTGCAAGGACAAGGAAAACTATCGGTTAAGTAATATTCAGAAAATATCAAGTAGTTCCATGCAGGGCTCACGATTCAGGCCAAGATTATGCGGATTCCAGTAATGCCAGCAGTAGGCAGGAGAGTGATTTCTAGTATGGTCCAGGGGTTCCACAAAAAATATCGACCAGATTCATTCTTGTTCCAGATTCCATGAGCCGATAGGATATGTGACCAATAAAAGCACAGTTAACCTAAGTTCCTTGTACTCCTACAGATAAACCAGACCCATATGAAAACAGTACACAGTATCAATTTGTGGTATCAAACCAGTTCCTCTCATCACAGAAAAAGCAGCAGCTGCCTTAACTTGCATAAATTACAGGGAAGGCACTACACAATTTTCTTCCATTAGGAAGATGGAATGTGAAGTAGGTGTCACCTAATATAAAAGAAAAAAAATCCATTTGGTAAAGCCTTACACAAACAGAAACTACAATTTCTGATACCAAATGGCACGAAATGATTTTTGCCATCCACATCCCAACTAGAACCATGTCAACGCATAGTTATGCCTGTTTACTAGTCAACCATCTGGACATTACCTGTTGTGGACCCATGACTAAATAAGCATGTCGCATATACAAAATTAGAGATATATAGTCTTAACATAATACACTCAGCAAGGTAGCATATGTTACATATGTAGCCAAAGTTGTCTGGCACTAGAAATTATGCATACCAGCTACAAAAGTCAAGATGACTGGGTTTTCCCTTCCTAAGATGGCTCAGTATTGTATGTGAGGTTGTGAATTTGTAATCCATAAATGAAAAATAACCAATGTACTTGTCCAATAATTGCTTGTAAAACTAGTCGATCAGATGTGTAAAATTGAATAGTAAAAGACTACCTCTGAAAAAATAGTTACCATAGTGTGAAGCTGTGAACAAAAAGTAGAATACAAACAGTTTGGCTTTCTGATTCAAGTAATTTCCAGATGATATAACATATAAAGATCAAGATCAATATCCATTTGGTGGTAGAATTGAAAACTCAACCAAGTATCAGACTTTAACATCTATTGTTTATGCAATTTGAAACCATTCTAAAAATATAATTCTACAACGTACCAAAAAATGGTTCACCTATGTGCAATCTTTCTACACAATAATAGCATTACAATGGTCCTTTTTTCCTAAATAACAAACATTAATTTTACAACCAATAATCGCAAAGGGCAATGAGAGACAGGTAAGCATTGATTACTAAGCAATAATAAATGACGGAAAAACTATCTGAGCATCGTTGGCATTAAATACAGTCATCACCTAAAGTTAGTATTTAGCAGTCCCCTACCCACTACACTATTTATAAAGCCCAAGTGGCACCTATGCTTCCTAGTTAACAAGAGCAGAATACACAAAATAGAGGTATGTATAGTATGTAAGCACCTTAACAGGAAGAGTATTGCTGAACCCCTTTTGATGAAGAAAATCACCAGCAACTTGCTGCCAATCAACAGTGTCAACACCTTTACTATTCTCATATTCACCTCCTACCCATATGCATACCGTTCTAACTGCTTCTCCACTTCTGCTGGCATTAGGAGTAACAAAAATCAAAACTGATTTTGGGTCAAGGTCCTTGCGGGCGAATGTGGTTAGATTTTCCATGCTGGGCCAACGGTAGACTAGTAGTTGTATGTTACTGCAAGCCCCTGAGTTACTGTCAGTATGCTCAATTAATCCAGTTTCAGCGTGTGCTGCTGAACTACTGCCATTGCATTTTTCTGGGCAACACACACCAGTAAGCTTTTTCAAACCATTGGTATTACTCTTATTATTTGTGACTTCCTCTGCTCTGCAAAGACTAGACGGTACCATTGGCGGTAATACTAGATCCTTTTGGAGTGATGGCAGCTTCAGAGGCGAAAATCCTCCTCTTCTTTCTGCTATAGATGAGGCCTTGGAAGGAGAGCGTATTGATCCCAGGCCAGGCTTTGAAGATTCCTCATTAGATGACTGGTGAAGGGGAGACCTAGATGATGGCACCAAAGCATGGAGCAGATTAGATGAAGCAGGCGAAAGACCAAGTGATGGTGGGGAGCTAGTTGAAGGTGACAGGGAGGGTGAATCCGAACTATACTTTGAACTGATGGTTGAATCTGATGAAAACGAGCTCGGAGAAAGGAAAGGTGGTGATGTTGATGCCTCCGCAGCCAAGTGTTGTACACGATCCACCCGTGGATCCAAATCCCTGATTAAAGCAGAATCTGAATAAACTCGACCTAGCGATCTAGAGATGAACTTGCACCTCAGTAAACTCCAGCTACTTTCTCTTGCTGGAAGATGGGTCTCGTCCCCAGCCCCAGAAGACGAGAATGCTGGAACAACACCCCCAGTGATTGCTTTGAAGACAAGCTCAAAATCAGCATCATAAGACTCCACTCTCCGGTTTTGCGGACTAGTCTTGGACGCTGAATCAATCTGTTCCTTGCTAATCTTCGTGTTGCTGTCTGAATTAAGAGGTGCACTTGCAAAGGCGTCCCAAAATTCTGGTTGCTCCAGCCCTTCTCTAACAACTTTGATCTGTCCCTGCACCTTCTCATACCTCACCACCTGAAACGCCGCCGCTCTCGCATCCTTCTCCATTACTTGATCACACTTCAGTCCAACCCAAACATAAATCGACGAGAGCACGTGAACAATGAATGCACCCCTAGAGTCCAGGGCGGCAGGTGAGGGCTCATTCAGCATTTTGGGCACTAAATGCAGTGGAGCATAAGGTGAGTGAGGTGCCATCCGGTACATCCGGAGAACTGAGTTTGGGGATAGTGGAATCGCATGCACCCGCTTTTGGCACTGGAGTAGCTGGCAGGCGAACCCCATGTTTGGATTTGCAATCCCCCGGGCAGCCTTCACAAACTGGAACGCATCATCAAAGCTCTGCCCTTCCCTCCACATCAGGTACGCAATCACCAGCGATGTTGACCTTGATACCCCCTGGCAGCAATGTACAAACACGCGGCCACCCTGCTCCCTCACGTCCTCAAAATAATCAAACACATCATACAAGATGCTGGTGATGTCCTCCGTGGGGCTGTCCTGCAGCCAAAGCGTCCGGTAGACGAGGTCCGACTTGAAGTACTCCGGGCAAACGAAGCCGACGCAGTTGAGCACGTGGGTGATCCCGTTCTTGCGCAGGATATCGCGGTTCTTTGCGACGGCATCACCTCCGAGGTAGACATGTTCGGCAACCTTGGAGCACTCCTTGTCGAAGAAGGCGATCTGGTCCTTGCGGCCCTGCGACCGGAGGGAGGAGAGGTCCAGCCGGAGGCCCTCGCCCGGCTTGGCGGAGGCCGGGCCGTCCGCCTTGGACGCGCCGGGGGTGGGGGGGTTGGGCCACTCGCCCACGTCGTCGGAGCCGGCCCTGGGCCACTCGTCCAGGCTGCGGCGGGTGATGGCGAGCGGCTGCAGGGGCGGGAGGCAGGACCGCGCCTTCGCGCTCATCGACCGTGGGGTCAGCGGCGGCGGAGGAGGGACGCGGCAGGGTTGGCTGCCGGTAGCTCCAGTCCCCGGCGCCGGCGCCGCCTCCGGCGGCAGCTCGGCGGCCCGTGAGGCCGACCAAGACACGGAGCGCCAGAACTTCCGGTCGGCAGCGGCGGGGCCGTCGTCGGGGGTGGCCATGGCCACGAATCGGAGCACCCGCGATGCGAAGCTGCGCGAAAACGCACCAAAGGGCGGGATTCTTACGCCATTCCGAGCTCAAAAATCCGGGGGGGAAATCGGGGAAATTCGAACCTGATATGAGCAAGCCGAATCCCGGATTCGAATCTGGTGGCGGCGCAGCAATCTTCGGCGAATCGACGAGCTCGGGGGCGACCAGATCGGGAGATCGAGGCCGAGGCGAGGCGAGCACCACCGGTCTCGGGGAAGCGAAGGGAAGGGCGAGGGGAGGAGGGGGAACTAGTAAATGCCCAAGGGGGGAGGGTTTTGAGGAGGGGGCGGGATCTGGGGCGTCGGATCGGCCCTCCGGCCCGGTGCCGCTTGCCATGCCACGGACGCGCCTGTACTCGATGTTTTGGCTCCAAATTTAATAATCTTGCTTTTAGATTTTTTTTAAAAAAATTTAAGATCTATCTAATAGCACTGGTTTTGTTTAAGTTGGAGTTCAATTAAATTCTTTTTGTATTTATTTGCTTTTATTTATGTGTTGTTTATTTTTCGATGCGACAGTCCGAATAGAATATGAGGACGCAGACAAGCCCCAAATAGAGCAAACTCCGAAGTACAAGACCAACTTGCTTTTAACCTAGGCAAGTCAACATTTTGATCATTTTAACCCTACATTTTATGCAAATTTATATTCATTTAAATTAACAAATTGCATCCTTAATTTGTTATGCAAATGTATGTTAACCTTAAAAATAGTTACATGCCTACTTAATAATGTAGTAATATTATTATGACATTCTTGACACTTGAATCACATGATCCTTATCACCCTACATACTAAGTAGTAACTCTACTAACTACAGTTATACTTAAACGACATACTAGTCTTGCTTAAGTAACAAGGCATCAAATGCCCCAATCATCATCCTTTAAACATGAAAATCTATTTTGGGCAGTCATTAGATGTAAATGGCTGGTTTTTTTAGGATAACTTAGTTTATACTTCTCAAGACCCAAAAATTTGTTGTTACCACATCCGGGCAGATGGTATGATGGTTGGTGTGGATGTAGCACGAGAAATGATGGTTTGTGGCATGTACCGTCCAGATAAGTTAAAGACTTAATCCTGTCATGACCTCCCAAATGTAAAAGAGTACAACCACAAGTCTACAATGGTGTCCACCTGGTTAAATAATTCATATCCACCATTGCTAGTTGCACCATTGGAGTGATCCATGAGTTGTCGCTGATTTTAAGCCGTCGTGGACATGGGTGGTGTCGCTGGTGTAAGCCACAGTGTGGCGCTAGAGGATCTGGGTGTGGCGGACGTAACCACTCTCAGATGAAATCTTACGGGTGTAACTTACACTAGGTGATGCATTGTAAAGGCTTTGTGATAATCTCCTTGATTCACTGTCTACGAAAATATGTGAAACATAGTAAGTTGATTATCTTTTGTGGGCAAATTGTACAGTCTCTGTAGAGTATAAACTATTCGAATAGCCATGCCTATGATCAATGGTAGGTATGGGAACTTGCTCGAATTAGTTTCTATTTTAAAAATCTTTGTAGGTAGGATGAAAACTCGTCGATTGGATGTAACCCTGATTTTGGATTGTTAGTGATGTACCCAAGAGGCAATCATAAACAATTCGGTTTTATAGGCCAAAAGGGGTATTGATCCATATGGGATTAGGGTTCTAATGGGCCTACAACGTGGAAGCCCATTAGCATACTCTATAAATATGTGGAGGCGGGGCTGCAGGTATGACATACTCTCGTCTTTGAAGACCACGCCGCCACCTCCCTGGCCGTATCCGAAACCCTAGCCGGGCGCGCGGTGCTAGCACACCAGCGCACGGCGTTCCATCTCGAATGTGTGGACTCGTGGAGGCGCCACTTTATTCTTCTTGTCTTGATCGGCGAGAAGCGCAAGGCTATTGCTAGGACGCGAGGAGGAGACATTCAGTTCGTGAAACGATCGACTGCTTCTTCTTCATCAACGTACATCTACGTTGGACCGAGCTGCTCCAACTCTTCTTCCGTTGCGCAGCGCATCTAGTGGTAACTATCCATGACTCCCTTACACGCATGTTTTCTGGTTGAACGCGGTAGAAAATCAAATGTCGTAGCTAGTGTAGCCTACCCGTTATCCTTCATGGATTTCCCTGAGTGGATATAACCCAGTGTTGTTAATTTGGTAGATGTAACCCTAGTAGTCAGGGCGGTAGAATGTGTTCTACGCTTAACTTGTTTTTGCAGGGAATGATGTGAATGGTATGGCATAGATGTATATGTGATGCATGTGTGTTTTGGCGGCCTGTGTGTCGTATTAATCACAGCTGGGTTGAGGCTATTCTTTAATTGTATAACGACCTGCGTGTCGATTTGTGATGCTTACGCTCCTCATGTAATTCATTTGCTAGCTATTAGTTGTAATAGTTTAGTTCTTTACCATCTAGTGGCTTCAAGCATGATGACAAAGAGAACACGAAGTGTGGCGAAGGACATCACTGTGGAACCATGGCGATGGCGACCACTACGATTCAAAAGGCCATACCATTCACAGTATAATGTGATTATATGCATGTGATGTTTATTTCCTGTCATATTATTCTTTCATGCCATACCTGTAGAGAATGTATTTTTCATGACAGAATAGCTTCCCTCAGAAAAATTAAGAATTTATTTGATGCCATTCCAATTGCTGCGCCTATAAGAATTACGATCATTGTTTGGTAGGTCTGCCAAAGCAGAGTACCATCAACTATCTTGATCTAATAGGGTGGATGTCGGACATTCATATGCATAGTGTTGGTTTACTTGACAAGGCTATCAAATTGGATTTGGGCCTTGGGGCATGGTGTTGCGAGCCGAGGCATTAGATGCCACCCAACAAACAAGAGTCACATAAGATGTTATTAGCAAGCGTTGCTTACCTACGTCACTAGGTTTCTAGTAGTGATGCCAAAGCTCACTAGAACTTAGATGAACATGGATCTTGACCACTATATGTCGTTAGAGGGAAGACGATTACAAAACATATAGTGGGAGTGTCTTTTATTAAATTGTTTAATGGAAGATCAAACATGAACATAGTGCTGAACTTTGCTTGTTTATTTTCTGTTGTAGATCATGGCTTCTTCTA
The DNA here is from genome assembly GCA_036346575.1 of Dendrocalamus sinicus. Classification (NCBI taxonomy): domain Eukaryota; kingdom Viridiplantae; phylum Streptophyta; class Magnoliopsida; order Poales; family Poaceae; genus Dendrocalamus; species Dendrocalamus sinicus. The sequence goes on from CM070655.1 coordinate 14,275,093, forward strand.
GTAACAATTCCGGTTTTAACTTGCGATCTGTTCTTGAGAAAGAAAAACTTAATGGAACGAATTTTATTGATTGGTACCGCAACCTGAGAATTGTTCTCAGACAAGAAAAAAGGGAATACGTTCTTGAGCAACCCTACCCCGATGAACTCCCTGAGGGTGCAAATGTTGCCACCCGCAAAGCTTATGAGAAGCACTGCAATGATTCACTCGACGTTAGCTGTCTCATGCTTGCTACCGTGTCCTCTGAGCTTCAGAAGCATTATGAGAATGCAGATGCTCACACTATGATTGAAGGACTACGTGACATGTTTGAGAACCAAGCTAGGACCGAGAGGTTTAACATTTCAAAGTCCTTGTTTGCGTGCAAGTGGCGGAAGGTAGTCCATCGGTCCTCATGTGATCAAGATGATTGGTTACATTGAGAGCTTGGAGAAGCTTGGTTCTCCCTTAATCTGATCCGCTACGGATGTTGTTCTCCAATCTCTACCTCCGAGTGTGGCGGTTCATTATGAACTTTCATATGAATAGCATGGAGAAATCATTGATCGAATTGCATGGGATGCTTAAGACAGAGAGAAAGCATTAAGAAAAATACCAATCATGTGATGATGGTTCGAAGGAGAATAAAAGAGGAAGCGTTGGGCGCCCAAGGCAAAGGCAAAGGAAAGGTTCCTAATGAGCACCCTAGCTCTAAGCCAAAGCCAAATGGGAAGGTCAAATCTGCCCTTCTCCCGATAATGAATGCTACCACCGCCATGTCAAGGGGCATTGGTCTAGGAATTGTAAGAAATACTTGGAGGATCTGAAAAGAAGAAGGAAGTGAGACTTCGCCTGGTATAAATGTTATAGAAATTAATCTTGCAATTTCTTCCGTGAATCTTGGGTATTTGATACCGGATCGATGATTCATACTTGCAAATCGTTGCGAGGTCTAAGAAGGACTAGAAGTTTTGCGAGAGAGTTGGACGTGCGTGTCGGCAATGGAGCAAAGGTTCTTTATCTTGGTATCGGCACTTATCACTTGTCATTACCTTCAGGATTGGTTTTGGAATTAAATAATTGTTATTACATTCCAGCATTGAGTAAGAACATCATCTCTTCTTCATGTTTAGAGGAAGATGGCGGTTATGAGTTCGTAATAAAGAACAAACGTTGTTCTATTTATTTGAATGATATACTTTATGCACATTGTCCATTGATGAATGGGTTATATGTTCTTGATCTTGAGGATAAACCTGTCTATAATATTAATGCAAAGAGGCTGCGGCCTAATGATTTGAATCCCACTTTTATTTGGCATTGTCGCTTAGGTCATATAAATGAGAAATGCGTAGAGAAGCTCCATAAAGATGGTCTACTCAACTCATTTGATTTTGAATCATTTGAGACATGCAAGTCTTGTTTACTTGGCAAGATGACAAAGGCGCCTTCACCGGTCATAGTGAGAGGGCAAGTGACTTGTTGGGACTTGTACATACCGATGTATGTGGACCATTGAGCTCAGTAGCCAGAGGTAGTTTTCAGTATTTCATTACTTTTACTGATGACTTTAGTAGATATGGATACATCTACTTAATGAGGCACAAGTCTAAATCGTTTGAAAAGTTCAAAGAATTTTAGAATGAAGTACCAAATCAGCTAGGCAAGACAATTAAAATTCTACGATCTGATCGTGGAGGTGAATATTTGAGCCATGAATTTGGTGAACATCTAAAACAGTGTGGAATTGTTCCACAGCTGACTCCGCCTGGCACGCCTCAGTGGAACGAGGTATCTGAACGGAGGAACCGGACCTTGTTAGACATGGTTCGGTCTATGATGAGCCAATCTGATTTTCCATTGTCCTTTTGGGGATATGCTCTAGAAACTGCTGCGTTTACACTAAACAGAGTCCCATCTAAATCAGTGGAAAAGACATCATACGAGAAATGGACTGGGAAACGTCTTGGATTATCTTTCCTTAAGATTTGGGGATATGAGACTTATGTGAAACGTTTGATGTCTGATAAGCTCCATCCTAAATCTTATAAATGCTTCTTTGTTGGGTATCCTAGGGAAACCAGAGGATATTACTTTTACAATCGGGAAGAAGGCAAAGTGTTTGTCGCTCGGAACGATGTCTTTTTGGAAAAAGAGTTTCTTTCAAAGGATGTTAGTGGGAGCAAGGTGCAGCTTGAAGAAATTCGGAAAACACCTGAAAATGTTTCAGCTCCTATTGAACCTCAACAGGATGTACAAGATGTTGTACAACCGGTTATGGAGGCACCGCCCCCACGTAGGTCTACAAGGGCACGTCGCGCAACTGAAAAGTTCACGCTCCTAACCACGGGACAACGCGACATATTGTTGTTGGACAATGATGAGCCCAAGAGCTACACGGAATCAATGATGGGACCAGACTCTGAAAAAATGGCTTGGAGCTATGAGGTCCGAAATAGAATCCATGCATGATAATCAAGTTTGAAACTTGGTGGATCCACCTGATGGTGTAAAAACTATTAAGTGTAAATGGGTTTTTAAGAATAAGATAGACATGGATGGAAATGTTCACATCTATAAAGCACGATTGGTGGCGAAAGGTTTCAAGCAAATTCAAAGTGTTGATTATGATGAAACGTTTTCGCCCGTCGCTATGCTAAAGTCTATTCGGATCCTCCTAGCGATTGCTGCCTATTTCGACTACGAGATTTGGCAGATGGATGTCAAAACGGCTTTCCTAAATGGAAACCTAAGCGAGGATATGTACATGACACAGCCTGAGGGTTTTGTTGATCTGAAAAATGTTGGGAGAATATGCAAGCTTCAGAAGTCCATTTATGGATTGAAGCAAGCATCTCGGAGTTGGAATCTTGGTTTTGATGAAGTAGTCAAAGGATTTGGCTTCATCAAGAATGAAGAAGAGTCTTGTGTTTACAAGAAGGCTAGTGGGAGCGCACTTGTTTTTCTGGTCTTGTATGTAGATGACATATTATTGATCGGAAATGATATTCCAATGCTTGAAGCTGTGAAGTCTTCTTTGAGAAAAAGTTTCTCAATGAAAGATCTCGGAGAGGCAGCTTACATTTTGGGCATAAAGATCTATAGAGATAGATCGAAGAGGCTAATTGTATTAAGCCAAAGTATATACATTGACAAGGTATTGAAACGGTTCAATATGCAAGATTCCAAGAAATGTTTCTTGCCTATGTCACATGGCATTAGTCTTAGCAAGACTCAGTGTGCTTCAACACTCGATGAGCAAAAGAAGATGAGTGCGATTCCATATGCCTCAGCCATCGGATCCATCATGTATGCTATGCTTTATGCGCGCCGGATGTTTCATATGCTCTAAGTGTTACGACCGGTATCAATCTAGCCCCGGTCTAGCTCACTGGGTGGCTGTAAAGAATATTCTTAAGTATTTTAGAAGGACTAAGGATATGTTCCTTATTTTTGGAGGTGAAGAAGAGCTCGTTGTAAAATGTTACACCGATGCTAGTTTCCAAACTGATAAAGATGATAGCAGATCGCGATGCGGTTTTGTGTTCTCGCCTCAATGGAGGGGCAAGAGCTGGAAAAGTTCCAAGCAAGAGATGGTAGCTGATTCGACAAGCGAGGTGAGTATATTGCAGCTTCTAAAGCTGCAAAGGAAGTCGTTTGGATCGAAAATTTATTTTTGAGTTGGGTGTGATCCCTAGTGTGGCGATCCAGTGGATCTCTATTGTGATAATAGTGGAGCCATTGCGCAAGCAAAGGAGCCTAGGTCACACCAAAAGTCCAAACATACACTTCGGCGCTATCACCTTATCCGTGAGATCATTGATAGAGGTGAAGTGAAGATTTGTAAGGTGCACACGGATTTGAATGTTGCTGATCCGTTGACGAAGCCTCTCCCACAACCAAAGCATGAGGCACACACGAGTGCAATGGGTATTAGATACTTACATGATTGACTCTAGTGTGAGTGGGAGATAATTGCATCAAGTCTATGTTTATGAAATTTTGAATAAGGTGTTATTTGGTTCCTTGAATAATGATTGTATACATTGATTGGCAAGTATGTGACTTGTTCGTGAAACTCTTTTTTTATTTAATGTTATTCTAAAGATCCCTAGTCTTATGTCATTACGTGGGACAACAATGATTTATAGACTAGCACATGTATTGATTGATGATCATGTTTCACGGATCATGGATATAGGAATATCAAATCAATAATGTGGACACATGTTAGAGAACATGGTGTTGGATTGACCCACTCCGAGACATTGCTGGGATTGTTATGTTAATATGTGCCATCAAGCGATCTCGAGTGGTATACCTACTGGATCCTTCGACCTAAAATCGTCATTGTTTCTCACTATGTGTAGTGGTGCGCTTTGGGGTTGCCAAACACTACTCCGTAACTGGGTAGCTATAAAAGTGGTCTTCAGGTGTATCGTGAAACATGGAATGGGATGTGAGCGGATTAAGATGGAATTTGCCCCTCCCACATAACAGGACAGCTATCTCTGGGCCCCTCGATATGGTTGGATTAGAGAAGTGCACGGCCATGCCAAGGTGATTAAAGAGTTAATCACAATGTGACCAAAGGGTTAGTCATGAGTTGTAATCCACCACAAGATCGAGTGAATGGTTGAGCTATCACAAGGGTGGCACGAATCTCGCCTTAAGTTCGACTAGTATCGTGTGGCAAAGGGATCCAAATGTGTGTATATCAAGGTTTAGCTGATATGATATTTATGTGCATTCGGGAGTCAATATGCCCTGCTAGGTGCCACTATTGACTTATAGCTTGAAAAGGGTTTTCAGGTCATGGCTGTCTACACATGAACATAACGGGTCACACACTTAAGGGGTTGGAATTGGAAAGCTTGCCTATATGGTTGTCTCTAGTGCAAGTGGGAGATTGTTAGTGATGTGCCCAAGAGGCAATCATAAACAATTCGGTTTTATAGGCCAAAAGGGGTATTGATCCATATGGGATTAGGGTTCTAATGGGCCTACAACGTGGAAGCCCATTAGCATGCGCTATAAATATGTGGAGGCGGGGCTGCAGGTATGACATACTACTGTGCTGAAGACTCTGGCCGCCACCTCCCCTCGGCCGTATCCCGAAACCCTAGCCGGACGCGCGGTGCTAGCACACCAGCGCACGGCGTTCCATCCCGAATGTGTGGACTCCGTGGAGGCGCCGCTACTGTTGTTGCTGTGCTGATCGGCGAGAAGCGCAAGGCTATTGCTAGGACGCGAGGAGGAGACATTCAGTTCGTGAAACGATCGACTGCTTCTTCTTCATCAACGTACATCTACGTTGGACCGGGCTGCTCTAACTCTTCTTCATTGCGCAATGCATCTAGTGGTAACTATCCATGACTCCCTTACACGCATGTTTTCTGGTTGAACGCGGTAGAAAATCAAATATTGTAGCTAGCGTAGCCTACCCGTTATCCTTCATGGATTTCCCTGAGTGGATATAACCCAGTGTTGTTAATTTGGTAGATGTAACCCTAGTAGTCAAAATTAAGTATATGGTGGACGAAACTATGTAATATGTAGATGGAACTTACACCGCTATAAATATTACACACCTTTCACTCTCTTCATTAAAATATGACTTGATTAAAATGCTAACTCGTAGGACTTTCTTCTTATGATAATTTGAAATATTGTCGTTAGCAAATAAAAGACCTTGAGCCTCCCTTGTCAAGCCTTGCATGATTTAAATACTTACATTCTATGTGTTGGCTCACAGAACACCATTGTATGTGCTCACCCTCGCTCTCAAAACCCTTCAGAACCTGTGGATGAGGGTCACTACTACTACGAGAATTAATTAGCTGATGGTGATGAAGACGGTGGAAATTAGATTAGGCCATGGTAGTCTAGTTCTCACCCTAGTCTGATCGACCAAGTCAGTGTTAATGTGTACCAATATTACCTAAGTCTTTGGTTAATATCAATTGTACACATGCCTTCTCCTTTTGCTTCTGTTTTTGTAATGTAATCGTTTAGCCTGAGTGACCTTATTGCAAACTCAACCCGACATGGTCTAATTAACTCTGATGACTTGTAATATTAATGAATGGTACAGTTTATGTTTGTATAAAATGATTCAGCAATGTATCTGTAAACACTATCTATTGATCTAGGGAATAGTGCAATGATTTCACAGAGAATTCTGGATTGACTAATTCCGGATCTGACAAAAGAAGAGATAAAAATATTGTCCACTATTTAACAGATGATCTTATCATGTCTTCTATTGTATATAACATTACATAGACAACTCATTAATTATATGGAACTATTACACATTACCATATATAACTCATTGTATGGGTTGTATTTAGTCCTATTATAGATAATATAAATATGTATTACATATCATTATTGTCTATATCGTTGTACATGCCCCATCAAACAAAGAAAAGAAAATGTTAGGTACTTAGGTACACCTGTTCTTCGGACACCAATAACCGGATCCGGAAAAATTGTAATGGCCAAATTGCGTGGAGACACAATGGTTGGTTTCTGCTACATTAATCCACTTAAGAGTTATGGTCTATTTCTAATGGGTCGATTATTGTACGTTAGTGCACGATGTAAGACATTCGGTGTGTGAGAAGATGACGATCACTTACTATCGAAGATTGATTGGTCTCATTATCACATTAGCTCATATAGGTGGAAGGATGGTGGCTGATTGTTTCAGCGATGGCGTAAAATGGAGTAGGTTCCGCCGTGTTCTTTTCAGCTTCTAAAAGCTGATTTTTGGTTTTTTTACAATAACTATCTTTTAAACAGAGTATTTTTTTAAGATATGATTGTAGTACATACTTTACTGACTTCATTTATATCGGCAAAAATCGTATGTAAGTTTCTGTTATTCTGTAATCTCTTGTACAAACAGCTCAAAAACTACAAGCCGCAGCTAAAAACCACAAGCCACAGCAAAAAAGAACAGGCCCTAATATATGATTCAGGCTCAACGGAAAATATTGTTGTGTAATGTTGAGGTACTGAAGACTCCACTTCTATTTACTATAGGAAAACAGGCATAGAAATATATGCTTCTAGCATTATAGGCATCATGTACTTTTTGTTTATATAGTATGCTGGTCAAGGCCGATAACCTAAGTTGTTGGCACTTGTTTTATTTATATAACAACACTAATTTGGGTCAATGACTCCCTTGCTTCTCCCCTTGCTTCTCGTGTAAGGAGCTACAGACGTGATTTTCACCGGATCAAGTGTAGTTTTAGGAATTTCTGTAGAAGCGCGTTATTATAGTTCTAGTTCTCAAAAGAAAGGTCTTTAGTAGAGTTTCACTTCAACTAAAATCATCGTTTCGTCAGTAACAAATGCTTCTATTCTCGATCTTTTTCAATAGGCGGTTACACTGTTGATGCCCAGAAAACATATACTGCGAGCCATCAAAGTCTTTTTCCCTGTAGGCTGAAGGAAAAGTGAAGCTCCACTAGACGACACATGCAGACAAGCACACATCGTAGCAGATAGTAGATACACGTCATAATCAAAGACCAGGAAATTTGAGCACTCCAAGTAGATACTCCCATCTGTATTATACAGATTGCGTACAACTCACACGTTACACCGCATTCACTGATTCACACAAGAAGAGAAACATGCAACATGGGAGCACATCAAGGCAAGGCCACCCCTCAAGTCTGCCTCAAGAGTCAGTCACTGGTCACAGTCTAAGAGTCTTTCTCTCCTTTCTAACACAGAAAGTTTCACACACAGATCCTTACTATAGGATACGAGTATTCCTTCCTTCACCTCCACTGCATACCATACGAAAACTGAACAATGGACAGAGAAAAGGCTGTAGATATATATGGCCCAGGAAGGTGACATGGGAGGACAGTGACCTGTAACAAATGACCAAAACTTCTTCTCATCCCTCTAGATCTCCAAGCAGGAACAGGTGGTCGTAAATTACACGCGCCATAAATGCAATCTTGGACCAGCAAGTGCAGCAAAAATTTCAGGTCAAAGCCAAATTCAGGAAAGGATGATGGCTGACAGTGATTGGTCCCAAAATCCAAGTTCAGTCGAGTCAGCAATGGCAGTTGAAATATCCAACTTGAGATCACTTCCCTTTTACCTGTTCAAAGGAGCCTGGCCAATTGGCTAGTTGCAAATCTTGATTATTCCAGATACACGTGGGAGGAATTCAAGAACACGACTGTTAAAAGGCATGTAAGTTTTACTCTTACGTCGATGACAGTCTTTTTCCCGGACAGATTTTTAAAAAAAGAGGTGCAATTTTATTTGAGTTTCAGAGTGAAATAAATAATGAGGGATTATGAACTTTTATTGTCAAATGTATATGTGATAACATAATGCAAGTGAACATACAGAAACGATACAGTACAAGTAACGATATACCATTTTTGTCGAAAGTATAGAAGGTGTATGGAGGCAAATCCTCCTCATGCTTATATTTACTGTGCAGGTCCAGTTTACTGAATAAAGCATGAACTAGGACCAATTGGAGGCCGCCTAGCATAGGCATTTGTGACTGGAGCTGCAGCGATTCCACAATGATCCAGCAAGCATCTGAAGTAGTGTAGCCGGGCCAGGACGGTTGTTTCCAGGTCTTGGACAGATATGGCCTCCAATTGACTCCACATACGCTTTGTAGTAATTTAATAGCGACAAATAAGTTCCTACAAAAATAATTGAAAGAAAATGGGAAATACAATGCAAGCTTCCAAACATGTATTACCTGCTGCTGCAGCTGCTCGTGGTCATATTGTTTGTTGAACATCAGAGGTGTTTGCTGTCTCACCCCAGATGCAAACCTCTCCACCGAGTACCAGCTTTTGCTGCGTGTTATTAATTCCAGCGAGTGGTTCGCTGGTGTAGAAATCTTCCCAGGGAACATCAAGATGATCAAGGTACCATACACCTTGGTTACTCATTATACATCTGAAACCCTTTGCAACAACTCTAGGGCAGACCCCAGGACCCAACCTGAAATATGTGAAGAGTCAACTTATGTACGGAAGGGACATTAGCTTGGATAATGGGTATGAAAGATATGGTTGTCATGGGCTGAAAGAGCTCAAAACAGACTTAGGAATTACCAGTTATGCACAACAGTTAGAGGATTGAGGTTTTCTTTGATAGAGTTGAAGGTTTCTTCCCTGCAAGATGAAGATGGCAACATGCCACAAATAAAAAATAAAGTTCATTACTTTCATTTAAAAAAATCTAAGAAAAAGTAAGGAAGGGTGTAAAAGGCGGACCAATTTACAGGAATCCGATTAAGATTAATCGCTATCTCTTGAGCCTTCAGCACAAAGTATTTCTAAGCATCCTTTGTAGTCATGTTGTGTTCATCAAGCCTGGAATAGGTCGTGCTCAGCAATAAAAGGAAAGGAACATATAGAGGAGAATGATTGATGATAAATCATTTACAAAACCTAGTGCACACTGCACAGACAACATTTCATACCACTGCCTCACATGGGGCGTTACATTCCAGCAACCTGAGATGGATATTAGAATGAGGTTGCGGAAAAATTCAGGAGAAACAAAAAAACACTCAATAACACAATAGAACATTTGTATATCGACATCTATTTTAGCACTATACTGTACCAATTACCATTGTGCTGACCTGCTGATGCATGGAAAAAAATTGCAGCAATGCCCATTTCAGCAAACAGAAGAGAAGTGCCGCCAGCCACTTCGCCAAGTATTTGTCAATTACAGAAAAAGGTCTACTGAATTAGTATGCACCTATCTATGTGGCAATTGCACAGGATCAAATTAAGTTTTCTGGAAAATAGCAAACAGCTTTTTAAAAGGCAAATACAGCTTATAGTTTAAATTGGTACACAAAGATAACATAAATTACATTTATAACGCAGAAAGCTCTGTTAGTTAAAAGCATTATTAGAGACACATAAGATTGTCTTCCTACAAATAAGATGTTTCTCTCTTATGTAGCAGTTTAATTAGAATAAAATTGCCTCACTTTCAGAATTTGCAATATCCTACATCCTTCCTAACAAAGTGCCTGTTGTGGTCGATGGTGGGGTACGGGTCCGAAGATCTGGGACTTGATTTTAGAAGAAGAGTGAGACTAGAAACTTTGTTATTCATTACTCGATTATAAGTGGTGCAGCTCCTCTTTATATAGATGAGGTTAGTCTCTAACAATATGAAAACTAACACAATCTAATACAACTAATCAATTAAAAATAATATCATATCCATACTATCTAAATATTAAGATATCTATTTCTAATATAAAGACCAAGGATAGGGTACTCGCCCTCATCTAGGCACCGGCAGGGTTCTTCTCTGACGTGGTAGAGAAACTTTGAGGACCGGGGATAGGGCACTCGCCCTTATCTAGGCACCGGCAGGGTTCTTCTCTAACGTGGTAGAGAAACTCTGAGACTTGATTTTAGAAGAAGAGGGAGATTAGAAGCTTTGTTTATTCATTACTTGATTATGAATGGTGCGGCTCCTCTTTATATAGATGAAGCTAACCCCTAACAATATGGAAACGGACACAATCTAATGTAACTAATCAACTAAGATAATATCATATCCATACTATCTAATATTAAAATCTATTTCTAATATAAAGATATATATCTATCTATTCCTAATATAAAGATATCTATCTAATTATTCATAATACAAAGATACGCGCACAACTATTCCTAATAAGTCTGCTACAGTGCATGCGAACACTGTTCAAGTGAACAATGCGTGTGGTACTGTTTGTTTGTTGCAGTGTCTCGCTGGATCATAGGCCATACCAGTGCCTTCTATTAGCCAGGAGAGGCAGGCCAACCTGTATATACTTCATCGCCACCCAAGTGAAACAGCCCAAATGGAAAGATTTTTCTCATATCTGAAAAAAGCAGAGTAAATTTTGATATCAGCGAATCGGTTATATTGCAGGAAACACATAATGTTGCATAACTGCCATTGCTAGCAGGGTAATTATTTTGGAACATTATTATGAATATTTGGTGGGCAAATATTGTACAAGAGGATGGTCCGACTCCAGCTGGATAGAGTTATGTACACCTTGCACTGCTCTATTGATCCAGTGGTCAAGATCACCTGCACATGCTTCTAACGAACTCAAATGTCCAATCCAATCTAGGAATTTACAATTATTGATTAAGCCCTACAGAAGGCAGATATAAATTTCTAACAGTGACTAGTTCATGAAATTGTCTAATTAATTAAATTCCTTCATGATTTGGGCATACGGTGGTCAAATATAGACGAAAATTGAATTCATCAGTCCAAATAAGTATTCATTTGTGAAGGACCACTGCTAGATAAAGCACTAAGTACAAATGTGAATAGTGATGCCTATGCTGCATGACCCATTTCACATGTCACATTCAAGGTTTTAATTGTTTCTTTTTCACTTTCCAACAAGACAAGCATTCAAGATTGAACATAAATAGAAAGAGAGATGAGTGTTCGTCCTAGTAATATTGAATTTCTTAAACAAGTTAATTGAATTTGGCAAAAAGGTAAGGAAGGAACTAACCAGACAAAATTCCAGATATCACTTCGAATGTGAAATTACTTGAAACATCTAATGGCTCTGTACAATTAAGAGAAGGCCAGAGCTTTGCATATCCATTTCCCCTGCAGTAATTTAAATGTGTCCATAAGTTTCCCAGAGCAGCAGACGAGCTACTTCATATAACAAAAACCAGAGAACATGACAACTTCCTCAAAATCCTCAAGAAGAACCTAATCTGAAATGCTTGTTTGCCAAGTCACATAACCTATTTACAAAATCCTCAGTTGCTTGGGTATGTACACAAGTATGTCATGTGCACAGTCCAATCACTGAATCAAGCACAAATGTGATAACTACACTCCTGTACACATCATGGGACAAATGCTGGAGACTGGAGCAACCACCTGTTTGGTTAATCAAAACTTTGCAACTCTTAGTGACACTACAAAAACAACAGCTGCTGATTTGTTTATTTGCACAGGAAATAACTAACTAGGTTTCACATAACAAAGCAACGGTGGAGAAACTCTCTTGAGTCTTGACACACAGGCAGAAGTCTAGGGTAACCAAACATAGTAAGAAAGTCTATGTAAACTCACCATGATTTTGCATGACCAGGTACATCAATTTCCGCCATAAAGTCTACATGTAAACTCACCATGATTTTGCATGACCAGGTACGTCAATTTCCGCCATGACATGAATACCTGAGAATCTGAGATAAGTAAAGAATAGTCAAAACACAAAACCTTTGTAGAGCACCAAGTTTGTTAGACAAGCAATAAGGTAACTATGATGAAGAGTTCAAAAATATGTAACTATGTAAGTAACATATGATCCCTTGTGAATTCCAACTACAATAGTGTGATACTACACTCAGTACGATGACAGAAATATATTAACTGGAAGTAAGCAAACCTCTTTTCTTTGCATTACTTTAGCATGGTGAAGTTTCAGATGAGAGATCGCAGTGAAAAACAATTAGAGAACATCTATCAGAAAAGAAGTAAATGAAGAAACTTGAGAGTAGAATATAAAGAGGATAAAGAAAATACAAAAGCCAAATGATAAACTTAGCATACCTGACAACATCATGTATAAACTTAGCATAACTGACAACATCATGTGCATCTTCCACAGTGTAGCGCACAACATCATGTGCATCTTCCACAGTGTAGCGCTCCAATTTTGAATATGAACCCTTCCATAGATTTGGATATGATGGTACCTCCAACGGAAAAGATTGTTCGTCGATGATATGCCAATGAAGAACGTTCTACTGGACACAACTCCAGATTTCATCATATAGCAATGGAGGGAGGGAGAGATTGTTCTGGTAAAATAACTAGCACAATCCAAAAGATAATAAATTACCAGATTAGCAAATGACATGGAGTCAATCATTTGCTTAATCACATCTACTGGGAGGTAATGCCTTGAGGTATCTGCAATAGATGTGACAGAGGGAAAACTAATCATCTTGGCATCCTGCATTTACATTGCAGAGGATTTTTCAGTCATATTGGCATAAGCCTTCGAGTTACCATTGCTTACCTAGTAGCAACCCACGAAAAGCAAAGTGTGGTTCATCTTGAATGTACCATGGGGTGTGGCGCACTTCAACATTTTTGGTATTGTAGTTAAAAACACACAATTGACTGAACGACTGTCAATGAATTCAACAAGGGAAAATGTATTTTCAGGAAAAAGAGATAAAAGTAAAAAAAGGAAAGGAAAGAAGCCATGAAACTATAACACAATAGTAAACAACCACAATACTAAAACAACACTAATTGATCGATAAAAACATTGAATCAAAGGTATCATCAAGGAGTGGTTGTGCAACAGAATCTTATAAAGCATATTTATGTACTATCTAACTAGCTCTTTAAAGATGATGAAATACATGTGTACAATCAGCAGGGTTAAAAATTAAAAAAAATGTAAAAGGGGTCCCTCAAAAGTTGAAGTTAGCACACTAAGGTCGTGCCTCCAATCCACGAATAGCTCCATATATTGTATTAGCCTACAAGTGCAGACAAAATATAGCTTCAGTTACATTATCCTTGTGCATAAAGAAAAAGGTGGAAGAACTTTATAAGTTAATTTATGCATGAAGCATGGTAAAATAAAAATAATGATGTATATAGCTATACAATAATACTTATCTTCAACCATCTCAAAACATGTGCACAAAAAGAATTAACAAAGTATTCAGAGATTATGTTTATCACTATCGCCATATGATCCACAAGCACTAACCACATTTAGTTCTGATTGATAAAATGCACAACAATTTGAACATTTCCTGTGACAAATCGCCGGAAAGATAACCCAAAGTTCAGTGGCTTATGCCCGAAGTTCATTACATGCATGTAAATATAAAATATCAAAGGTGCACAAGATTAACAAGTAACCATCACTGGACATTTCACCGTTTCCACAGTTAAGAACAACAAACCAATTAAACATGGACACAAAGAAAAGTGCAACTTTCAGTTCAAATCCTAACGAAAAAAAGTTCATCCAAAAATAAACTGTGTTCTACCGCTATACATCTGCATTGGTACATTTCACTGTAATTCAACTTGGTTCACAAATACATGTAACAATTCCATATTAAATTATTCCAAAAATCATCACTCAGCTCAGCTCATTCTAAAAGCTCCACAAATCAGCACGAAATTAACCATACTCACTAACAAAACCAATTAGGGAGAAAAGAGACCAGCCTTTACTTCGAATTCTCCCAAACCATTACACCAAAATTATTCCAAAAATAATCTGGAGGAAAAAAAAAACACACCTCTATGGTTGCTCCACCGACGATCGAATTAACGCCGCCAGCCGCGGCCATGTAGGTCGTATAGCTCTCGTCCACTCCCAGCTCCAACTAAATCCAAGAAAATGGAGAAATTCACACTTACGTACTGATCCAGAAGACACAAGTGTCAACCAAGCCTGAATCACTGCGAACGCTCGTACCGTCTCATCGGCGGACGCGACGACGACGGTGAGCTTGGAGACGTCATAGCTTCCCGAGGCGGAGCGCGCGGTGCGGGCCCACGGCGAGAAGATGATCGACTTGTACCTCTCGAACGCCTCGGCGACCGCGGCGGCGCCGCCCCGGGGGCCCTGGGGGTCGAGCGCGAGGTCGGGGTCGACGGCTAGGGTCTGTGTCCCGGATGTGAAGTTCTTCGGCAGAGGCCAGAGGTAGACGGGCTTTCCGGACGCGGTTGAGTTCACCGGAGACGGTGGGGACGAGCTGCGGCGACGGAGGCGACGGCGAGGAGCAGGACGAGACATCAGACAATTGAGGAGTTTTGGGGGCATTTTGGTAGGCAAAATTCATCATATACCCTCTTCATAGATGAAAATCTAGGATATACCCTTCTACATATCCAAATTGATAATATACCCTCCTCCAATCTATTTGCTTTAGAAAACACCCTCTTTATACTAATATGTATATGTACAAGGTATAAGCATGTATTGTACCGTATTTTGGGACCTAATGTATCCATTTTACCTTTTTCTTCAGTAGCAGAAAGTTTTCCATGATGATGACGGTAGTTTTGTTGAAAGTCATTCCATATCAATATGCTTTCCTCATCAAGTTTATTCATCAAAGCCCTCAAACCGGCTTTCAAAGTGCTAATAGTTTGCTCCCAGTACAAGACATAATGAGCTAATAGTTTGCTCCAATACAAAAGGCATTTCTAATACAAGGCATCAACAGTACGAGATCATACAAATTACAAAAGCAAAATAGCTCTAGGAGGTTTCAACAAGACATTAGCTAGCAGTTTTCAACCAATTTCAGTCTTTTCTTTTTAGGGGTCATCTTCTTCATAGGAGGTTTTGATTGTCCTGTTGTGGCAGGCGTCGGCATGTTTGTTGATGCCCCTTGTGAGGTGTTTTCAGCAACTATTGCTAAAGCTAGTTGCCTGTTAAGTTGACATTAAAAAAGGATGATTTAGCAACATAAGTTAGTTGACTATTGCTAAAACACATATAACTTGCACAATTATTAAGTTGTTTTTACCTTCTAGTGATAGGACCTGGACTGTTTTGTAGAGAAGATGGCAAAGTGATGGACTCCCTAAGTGGGGTGCCAACGGTATGATGTACTTCTCCTTGCTGCTTGCTACCCTTTTTCCTACAAGACAAAGTACTAAGTTAAGCAATTATGGCACAAAAATGAGTAAAAAAACATGTCAATTACCTTTTCTTATTAGCATTCAAAGGACATCCATCTGATCTATGTCCAATCTCTCCACATCTCCTACATTTCACTTGTTTTTTGGATGTTGATGACTTGCTTTTCTCTAGAGCCCCTTGAATCCTATTTTTTTTAGGCCTTCCAGATGCTCTCTTATTTAATGGTGGAAGCAATTTAAAGTCTAGCACTACTTTGGGCCATTGACTCCTACCAGTTATGGGTTGCACCACCCTTCATATCTTGCTCTAAATTTTGCAATCGAGTAAAAGTTGTGCACAAAGAACTCTATGTTTGGTCTTCTTTCTGTTGTGATGAATGCTAAAGCATGTGGACAAGACTTTCCAGTTGACTGCCATTCACCACAAGTGCACTCATGTTTGTTGAGGTCCACAACATGTCTATCAACCTCATGGTTGTCATTTACTTCAGTTACCTCAGCAACATCTTATGAAGATGCTCCAACTTTGAGATGATTCAAATCTCTAGTCTTCACATTCAACTTTTGTATAATGGCAGGGAGAATATGACCTTGTAACCGCTCCCCTATCTTTCTCCTCTTGAAGAATAATTCCCTAATCTTGCCTCTCAACTTGTCTGCAAGTTCAACAACTGGTAAGTCCTTAAGCCCCTTAATCCAACTGTTGAAACATTCAGCTAGATTATTGTTAATGTAGTCACACTTGATGTCATTTGAAAATCTATATCTCATCCAAAGAAATTTATGGTGTCTCTGCAAATAATTGCTGACTTCAGGGCATGCCTCAAGTATTATTCCCATGTGGTAGTTAAACTTGTCTTCTCTATATGCTCTTTGCAGCTGGCCACATGTGACCAAATACAGGACCATGGAACTTCTTCACAAAATTTTGCATAAGATTGCGGTGACACTCTCTTTGCTCACATGAAGGGAAGACCTTTTGCACTGCATTCTCAAGACCTTTGCATGCATCAAAACAAATAGCAAGTGTGGGAGGAGTTCCAATTGCTTTCTTTAATTGGTCTAGAAACCATGTCCAATTGTTGGTTGTCTCAGATTCTATGAACCCAAATGCAACCGGAAACATCCAATTGTGGCCATCTAAGGCTGTGATGGCTGCTAAGTGACCTTTCCATTTCCCAGTCAAATGTGTAGAATCCACACTTAGGTATGGTCGACAACCATTAAGAAAACCATCTATGCAAGGCTTCAAAACCATGAAAAAGCTATGAAAATAAATCTTCCCATCTACTTTCTTAGTACAAATCTCTACAACAATGCCGGGTGACCTCAATTCAATCTCAGCTTTGAATCTATACAAGTCCTCAAAACTCTCCTCCCATGTCCCAAAACTTTTGTCAATTGCTCTTTGTCGACCAGCCCACACAGTCTCATACTGCAAAGTGACTTTGTTCTCAATTTCTAGCTTTTCTTGGAGTTCTTTAGCACCTAGGTTTGGATTTCCCCTCAATGCTTTAACAACTTTGCTAGCAACCCAAGCCTGTGACCCCATACTTGTTTGCACTCTGCTGGTCGACGAGCAATTGTGCTCAAATGGCTTCTTTGTCACCTACACATACAACAAGAAAAGGTTAGTAACAAGAAAATAAGTAGTGCTATAAGTTAGCAACAAGCATTTTAAGTTCGTGTTAAATTTTTAGTACCCTGATGGCTCTCCCATCCATAGTTCTATGCGCATTAATTTGCCATAAACACCCTTTGCCCTTACATTTTCCCTTGAACCTTGTCTGATCAGATTGGACAGTGTATATATCAAATTGACCCTTGATTGCAAACTGCCTCATTGCCATCCTAAAAGCCTCCATGGTTGGATATGTATCACCGACATTCATCGTTGGATTCTCTTCATCCATGTACTCAATGTCTTCAACAATATTGTCATCAACCTCCATTGATGCATCATTTATCTCTGCCTCAAGTTCAGGAGGTAAAGGATTCACAATTGGTTCCTTAGACCTTGCCTCCCTCCTCTCGTCCTCAGCCCTCAAACCAATAAACTCATACATCGCATCTTCTTCCAAAACAACATCTCTATCGTCATTTTCATCAACATTAGCATCGATCACAAGTTTAGACCAATCAATTAAACCTTGTGATTCACAAGCATTTATGGAGCAAATTAGTGGGTGACCAACATCGCTAGGACCTTGATTACATATGCTTGGCATAGCATTTGGTACATTTTCCTCTATGCAAGTCATAATAGATCCACTGAAATGATCAATGCTTTTCCCATGAACTTCCACATCCCCAGCCTTGTCCACAACTCTAGCGCGAACACTACTCGTGGTTTCCGAATCAATCCTACCAGAATTTGAAAAGAAAAATCATAAATTTTAGTTAGCGCATCTACTGTCGTTCCACAATCGTACTAGCAAGGACCAAGCTATACACACAAAAATACACATGAAGCTAGAAGCTTACTCCACATAAGCCTCCTTTGGATCCATCCTCCTCCTGCAAGCCCACACTGGAAGTTCTGTATTCCCCTTTTACACAAAATACTACATACACAATAAAGATGTAAGGGAATCAAGTTGGAATGATATAGAGAATTAGTTTTCCAAAAGAAAAATGGGGCATGTCACCAAGTGACACATGTTTTAAGGGCTAACGAAAGGAATGAGGTTGATTTGTGGATGACTTTCCAAGGAAGAGATTGGATATGTTCTGTGCAGACATTCAAGAGCTGCTGTGCACTAATACAGATTTCTTGGCCAAGAACAGCATCTGCGGCGCCGGGGTCAGCCGGAGGCGCCAGGGGGAAGAGAAGGGGAAGGAGGCGTTGCGTTGTGTTGCGGCATGGGATGGAATCGGCGAGTGGCGGGTTGCGGGGAAGGGAAGAGTGCGTTGTGCACTATCGATAGAGGGGTAGATGATCTCACCAGTCACCTACCGCCACTTTGAATCCGCTGCGCCGCCTCGCCTCGAAGCCGACGGGCCGCCTCGCCTCCAAGCCCACGCGCCGCCGCGACACCTCAGCCCAGAGCCGTCGCGCCGCTACCTTGAGGCCGCCGCGCCGCCGGAGCCGCTTCGCCGCCTCGAAGCACCGCCGAAGAATAGGGTAGCCGGGTAACCCTAGCCCGATGGGGAATGGGGTAATGGGGAATGGGGGAATGGGGTAAAATGGGTACATTAGGTCCTAAAATACGGTACAATACATGCTTATACCTTGTACCTATACAGATTAGTATAAAAAGGGTGTTTTGTAAAGCAAATAGATTGGAGGAGGGTATATTATCAGTTTGGATGTGTAGGAGGGTATACCCTAGATTTTCATCTATGAAGAGGGTATATGATGAATTTTGCCATTTTGGTAAGGCGTCTGGATACTTTTAGGATTTTGGTGCTGTCTTTTTTGGTTTCTAAAAGCTGTTTTTCGATTTTTCTATAGTAACTAATTTTTAAACAGAGTATTTTTTTAAACTAAAGTCTATTAGTTAACTATAGTACATACTACACCGATTTCATTTATATCGGCAAAAATCGCACGTGAGTTTCTGTTACTCTGTACTTCTCACACGAACAGCCCAAAAGTCACAAATCGCAGTCTAAAGCCATAAGCTTCAGCCAAAAAGAACAGGCTCTTTAATTGCGGTTCGGGCGTTGGCCAAGAGAATGATGGGCTAAGTCTTCGCTCCTTTTGATTTTTGACTTATTTTTTATTATTTTTAAATTTTTTTCTGATTTTTTGGTTTTTTGAGTTTTTTGTCGGTTTTTTCTCGTATTCGTTTGTATTGTCCGTGATGGACTAACCTATTTTTTATTTTTATTTTTTTTAAATTTGATTACGTCAAATAAGTCACCATCAGTTACAATGTAATTTCAGCCAATTACAGTAAAATTTCAGCCATAAACTACTTTTTTCAGCCCAAATGAGCGGCACCTAAATATATAAAGAAAGAGAAGGTGAGCATTTAATTGTCAGGACCTCCAATAGTTTAAATATTACAAATAAGTCCTCCATTCATGGCATTCTAGGTTTCTAACTTGTTCAAGGTGAATCTAAGTGTTTGGTTGCTTGGATAGGAGATGGATGGGATGATCTCGTTTAGTTTTTTGAGTTGTACTCGTGTTTGGTTGGTGGTTCTGGACAGAGCCATCTCGGATGACTTGAGTCAACGTGAGCGAATATTCATGGTAGATCTCGAATGGAGTGGTGCGACAGAAACGTTCGGACTAGGCCATCTAGGGATCACGTGAACGTTCCTCTCACCTCCGAATAGATCTAAGACCACTTGCTTCTCTCGCTCGCCCCTACCCACCCTTCTCTTGTTTCGCTCGTGTGCATCTCACCACATGCAACGAATGCACAAGCTCAAGTGGATATGACATCCACCTCTAGATACAACACATATAATCTAGAGCCTTCTCCTTGCTCACAAGGTGCAACACATGCATAATTGAGAGAAGAACCTCACACTAGCTTAAAGGAATGAAATGGAGTTTAGCAATCTTATCTCCAACCGGCCACAAGAGGGCATTTATACCCCACACAACGAAACTGGTCATTGGGGACAAAAATCAGGACAATCGGTAGTATCACCGGCAAACAGCCTGTACTACCGCTCCTCTTGTAACAGTTAAAAAGCTAGTCATTACAGCCAGCTATCGATAGTACCGCTCACACAGAGCCCAGTACTACCACACAGTAGTGGTACCACTCTACACATGTGGAGCTACTGTTTTCTAGGGGAGGACAAATCTCCCAAAATATATCTCTCTAGAAAAAAGCCACGAATAGATTGGTCGTACCGCACCACATAGGTCAGTAGTACCGTAGGCCGATCTGACCACTCATATATGGTCGGTACTACTAGTTTTTGACCACGTCGGTCTGACTACTCATATAGGGCCGGTACTACCGGTCTTCGACCAAACAGGTCTCCGACCATGTCAATCTTCAACCACGTCGATCTTCGACCACACAGGTTTTTGACCACGTCGGTCTTCGACCACACAAGTCTTCGACCACACCGACATCAACCAACCGACATGGTAACACCATGATCTCAACACCGGTAATTCCGCCTAACAATACTTCTGCAAGGCAAACAACAGTAGTTCTGATTTTTCTAAAAAGTACATATACTTCAATAAATTTTACAAAACACATTTGCAAATTATAGTATCATGCACACAAGGATCAATCCATGATTCCTGACAAGTTGCAAAATATATTTGCACACTTTTAGAATCATGACACAATGAATAGATATATGGACTCAACATGCTTGCAAAACACATTCGCAAACCTAAGTCATATGCTATAAGAATTATATATGAGCTTCAACCATTTGCAAATATAAGTCTCATAACACAAGGAGTAGAAAAAATTGACTTCAAACACTTGCAAAACACATACTCAATGTATAGTCCCATGTTACAAGGATTTAACGCATGAGCCCCAAGTATTTGCAGAACACATTCGTAAATAATAGCATCATGGCATGGAGAGCTAGAGCAAGTGAGATTGAGCTATCAACACATGATGAGACTCAAGCTACTAGACAAAACTCCTCTTAATAGTATGATAATCCTATACTAGCAATTCGGTTTTTCAATCAAACACCAAGACCAAGAATACATCCTTAGCCCTAGCTAGTCATATCTTTGCCTTGAGCAACCTCTTGAAGCTTGATGATGTACATCTTCACTTCAAATTTAGGTCTTTGTCTTGATATGCATTAACTCATGATACATCATTCACTTGAATTCCATCAATATATGATGGGTTTTATCTTAACTTGATGATCAACTTATGATCATCTTCAATTAAAAATCTTGATCAACTCATGATCATCTTCTCTTCTTGATGCCCTTTAACTCATGAAGCCATCTTCCATCCTGAAACATGTGTTGAAAGAGAACATTGATCAATACTTATGAAACCACAAAACATAGAGTGAACTCCCCCTAAATATGTGAATACAAGAATATATAATTAAAAACATATGCACATATTCAACTTAGACTTTTGGTGGAGTTCAATATATATTTTGGATCCGAGGAATGCAATAAGATATAATAATGTGATGTCAAATGTATACATCTATGATTTTTATCTTTTCATCCAAATGAGATTAAGCAATATCATAATCAATAAATAAGTTAGTCTCACAATCACATTTGCCATTAATCACATCCAAATGAGATTAGGCAGTATCATAGTTAATAAACAAGTTAGCCTTACAATTGTATTGTCATTATCACCAAAACAAACTTAATGGAGTTTGAACTTACAATCTTCCCTTTTTGGTGATTGATGACAAATTCATTAACAATAATAGTATTTAGATGAAAATGAATATGTGATAGAAAATTAAACTATTAATGCATGTCACAAAGCAAATACATGAGAGAATGTGAAAACACAATTATCCAAATGTGTTAAATTTAATTTTCTCTTTGACAAATTATTCTCCAGAACAAATTAATCATAACTCATAAAGCAAATTCTCCCTCCTTTAACAATACTGTTATACAATATTCTCCCCCCGTTTGGCATTGGTTACAAAAAAAGTAAGGAAAAAATATTAAACTAAAATGGAGTCTTGACAAAACAATGAGCTTGACAATTAATCCAACTTGGTCACAAAAAAATATGAAGTAGACACATATGACCAATTTGGGGAGTTTGAATTTAATAAAGACTAATAAATTTTTAATAAAAGTCAAGAATTTCTTAAACTTCACTTTTATGGCCTAAAGGAGCAAAACAACTTGAAACAAGGCTATATTTGCAATTCAATTTGAATTTCTTGGAGTTTGTCACTTTCTTAGCTTTATATGAGTTAGAAATACTATTTCAAGTCAAGATACATAAAGAAATCTGGATCAAATAGCTAAACTCACTATATACAAGAATAAATCATTTTAGGTCAATATTGGTTTTCAGATGAGATTCATATGAGTATAGCTTTTCAATGGTTAGTCTTTTGCAAAAACCTTGAACTAAAGAAGTCTTTGAAATGACCAACCCTTTAAGTTTTGTATTAACCACTATTTAAAATACTCAATAGATTTTGATTTTTGGAGATATGTCTTTTTATTCAAAAAGAAGATCACATGAGATTCTTTTGAGGCCAAATTATCCTTTTAATATAGAGTAGCTAGGTAAAACTTCATCGTCTTCCATCCTGTCATGTAGTAAATATTTACAAGTCACATTCGATACTATTGTTGAATGTTGATGTAACATAGTGATACACTTTGTGATCAAATTTTGTAAAAGGAAAATGAGAACATTATAGATTCAACTAGTGTCTAGCGCTTGGCCCTATCAAGCAGCACCGTGGAACAGGTAGGTTTTTTTACTCCGAGAACATTATATATTCAACTAGTACCTAGTGCATGGCGGTGTATTCTCGCTAGGGGTTACCCTAACCCATCTCATCCACCTGTGTTGACCTAACTAACCACAAAATTAGTTTATCCCATCCACACTCATCCCACCAATCAAACAGTAATTTGTACCATCACATCTTACTAAATCCTGAATCATCCCATTCCATCCATCCTCATCCACACAAACAAACACGCCCTAAGTAGTGAAGCCAACATCGACCATGGAGTGGAGCGCCAAATAAAGATAACACAGGGGATCTTATGCAAGATTACTGACAATAACGGACCAGACAGCACTTTACAGGATCTTATATTCGTCAGTCAGTCTATTTCATCCCAGATCTCTTGGTTGTATGCGTTCACCAAAGTTGGGCATCCTTTGCAGTAGAGACGAGAGATTAGGTGAGCTGCACCTGTCCCAACTCTAAGGCTCGATGTATACTAATCTAATAATAACAACATACGTATTGCTATTCATGTTCTTAACTCTAAAAGAAGTTAAAATAAACTAGACGGCGTGAGTCAATCTGTTTCATCCAAGATATCTTGTATGTGATCACCAAAGTTGGGCATCCTTTGCAGTAGAGACTAGAGAGATTAGGTGAGCTGCACTAAGGCTCGTTGTATAATAATGTAATAATAACATATTGGTTGATATTCATGTT
The DNA here is from genome assembly GCA_036346575.1 of Dendrocalamus sinicus. Lineage (NCBI taxonomy): Eukaryota > Viridiplantae > Streptophyta > Magnoliopsida > Poales > Poaceae > Dendrocalamus > Dendrocalamus sinicus. Next base: position 14,298,843 of record CM070655.1, read on the forward strand.
CTCAACTTAAAAGGATTTTTTAAAATAATTTCAGCTTCTCTAGATTTATCAAACAGTTTTCTAAGTCTAAAATCGTGTACACCATCCACATCAGTACCTTGTTATCTACTGTCATTTCGAAAAACGTGCACAAAAAGTATTAGCCGCACCAAAAAGAACTTGGCCTTAGACTCGTTTGTATAATTTGGAGTTGCATTCATGTGGAACATACTTAATCATGTATATTTATTAAATGTTAATGATAAGGTGATTCTGAGAAATCAGGGCTGTACGGAGCCAAGTTAACAGCGGAGGTGCGCATCCAATCCTTGGAGAAAGACGCCTTTTCCTTTGGCTATCAATGTGATCTGGATTCCGAATCGGCCTGTTCAAAAGCATATGGCCTGGTAGGGGTTTAGATTCAGCCGAGCCCAGCCAAACAGACAGATCAGCAACAAAGCCCAAAAGAGTTTCTATTCTGATCATCCCATGCTAGACTGAAAAGTCACTCGAAAGCACCGAAGAATAGCAGAAGAAACACAGAGGCAACGAAATTGAACAAAGAAAACCACTAACGAAACCAGACGATTGTATTCATCATCTCAAACCAACTCGGACGGACACCCAGCAAGCAAGCAGGACTAGAAAAACACTTGTCACGAAACTAAAGACTGACCGATCGAAGTAAACCACCACTACTCTCTTGAGGAGTTCAATCTCCAACTCTTCTTATTATTATCACCACCGAGCTAAGCGAGGCCACTAGATTTCCCTAAAAACGAACGGCCGACCGAGACGAACTGGCTCCTTAGTTGGGGGCGAAGAAGATCTCCGAGTCGAGCCTCTTGGACCGGAAGAGCTTCTCCATCTCCGGCGTCGTGTTAAACGACGCCTCCAGCACCTCCGGCGAGATCGCCTTCCACACCGACGTCTTCCCCGCCAAGTGGCTGAAGATGGGGCTGCACAAACGAGAAACAGCAATGCATTAGACGATGAATAAATTCAACGCACATTGCACACTGAAATGCAATGCTGGATGACGAACTCACTTGGGAGTGGTGATGATGGAGAACCACTCCATGCCGGAGGCGTCAGCGATCTTGGACACAACGAAGAAGCGGGGCACGATGAAGAGGTAGCCGCCCTCCACGTGGGTCTCGAGCACGCGCTTGCCGTCGGTGCCGACGACCTGCACGCGGCCGCTGCCGCGGACGATGTAGGTCACCTGGTACGCCGAGTCGCACGAGAAGCCCGGGGAGCACATGGAGTGGGCGTCGATCCTGACGAGGTCGGCGCCAAGCCCGACCTCCTTGACCAGCGGCAGGTTCTTCGTGTTGAGCACGACGACGCGGCCGCCGTTCTTGATGTCCACGTCCAGGGGCGCCTCCAGGCAGTTGAGCGCCATGCCCTTACGGTCCTCGGGGGACGGCTCGGGGAGCTTCTGACCAGCCTTGAGCTTGACGATGCCAGCAGCGGGCTGGCTGGAGACGAGCTTGGCGGCATCCTCCTGGGCGAGGTCCCAGGCGCGGGCCACGAACTCGGTGGAGAAGCCAGTGAAGATGCCGTTGGCACCAGTGAGCTGGAAGTTGGTGAATTGGCCGGTCTTGTGGGCCTTGGAGGTGTCGCCGAGGAAGAGGACGATGAGCTCAGTGGTGGCCTCAGGGGTGTTGTGCCACCATGTGACGACACCGAAGGGGAGCGCCAGGGCGTCACCCTCCTTCACGGCGAGCACCTTCTCTTTGGTCGCCTCCGGCAGGACAACGCCACAGGTTCCCTTACCTAGGAAGGATTGAATTGATTCTATCGTTATGTATTTGCAATTCAATCCGATCAACATATCCCAAAGCAACGCCACAGGTTCCCTTACCTAGGAAGGATTGAATTGATTCTATCGCTGGTGTATTTGCAATCAATCCGAATCAATATATCCCAAAGTGTATTCAAAATCATACTATAACACTTGATATTCATTCTTTTTTTTCTACTCAGAATTAGCAACTTCATCTACAGAATGTTTCAGTATATGTTTCTACCTATTGTCTGGAAATGGCAAGCACCTCCCTTTGGTCACCTCCGACAGGAGGGCACAGGTTCCCTTACAGAGGAGTATTGAATTGATTCTAGCATTGATGTATTTGCGATGCAATCCGAATCAATATATCCCGAAGCCCCCTCTCTCTCTCTTTCAAGATAATACTATAACACTTAATATGCATTCTTTTTTTTCTACTTAGAATTAGCAATTCCATCTCCAGAATGTTTCAGTTTATATTCCAGTGTGGATATACCAAGAGAGATCTACGGTCTAATGAGGCTACTATGAAATATTTACTCATGGTGGGGCATGAAAACAGTATCAACAATTAGTAATTCAATGCATCAAAAATTCCCAAACAGAGCAAATGTAGGAGTACAATTCGATCATAAATGGCTTGTACTGGACCGCAGGAGAAGACAAGACCATCGACCAACGAGTGATGTTACTGGAGATTTATGCTGGACCACCAGTATAGTTTATCAGATGTTACTAATTAATTAGACATGGATCTCATACTTTAGTTAAACAATAGGTAGTATTCACATGATGGAAACCACGACAGTACTGCAATCCCAATAGCGTATTAGCAGCAGCAATCACGATGCTTAAACAAAGACGTTTTAAGTCAACATTAGTAACCAAAACAGTGGGATGTAAAACTTAATTCCATAACGTTTTTTCAGAAAATAAGTGAGATCTGATGCAGACATCTAATCTGATAAAACTTTTTTTTAAAAAAAAAGAGTCCAAATTACTACCAAAAGGGTCGCAACAACTCTGTTCAACCCGCAACATCTCGCATTTGCGATCCAAATTCCAAACTAATAGCGCAAATAAATTCGAACAACCTGCTGCAATCCTATTACGAACAAAAAATCGGTAACCACAGAGAGTAATCCCACACCCGACACTTCCGATCACGCGTAACATATCATCTGCTCTGCTCTGGGGACGACGCGATCATGAGAGGGCATGGGCGTGGTATACCTTGGAGGACGTAAGCGACCTTGGCGGAGTCGGAGTAGCTGGGGAGGGAGAGGCCGCCGGCGCAGAGGGAGAGCTTGGCGGCGCCGATGGAGGCGAGCCCGAGCATGGGCAGGTCGGCGGGGCACCACTCGTAGTAGGCGCCGCCCTCGCCGCCGTAGGCCTTCTTGGGCTGCCTCGGGGTCAGATCCACCGCCATCGCAAGCTTACGAGAACCGAACGAGCTGCGAGAAGGTTCTGGAAGGAGGGGGTTGTGGAGTGGAGAGGATTTGGTGTGAGGAGGCGAAGGGGGATCGGGGTGCCCATTTATAGGGGAAAGGCTAATCGTGATTAACCCTGCTAATGGCTAAAATTAAATGAGCTTATCTGCAACGGATGGGCCGTGCTTAGCGGGTGCTTATCGCGAGTTAAAACTACTTTCCCCTTCCCCGCCGAAGATAGCTACGGAGAGAACGCGCACGGGTAGCCGCCAGCCCGGGCCCACCGCCGCCACGCGGTGAGTTTGTGGGGAGTGGGGCCCGCGTACCAGAGGATCACGGTTGTACTCGTCGACGTTTGAACGTTTCTGAGCTGAAAATCTTGGAGAGATGGAATTGGTTGCTGATTCTTGCATATCTGAATTAGGTTAGGCCGATAAGACTGACGAGTACGACATTTGGATTTGGTGATTAGACAGATTTCTTTAGATATCTTTACTACTTAAAAGAAGTTAATGATAGTTTATTTACCATCACTTTATCACTTAAAATGACGTGTCAATAGGTGGGACCGACGATTGATAAGCTTCCCCCACTTACGCCTCTGCCCCTCGCCCTCCTCCCTTCCCACCCACCCATGCCACCTTCCCCTCTCTCCTGCCTGCTCCTCCTCCGTTGCCACTTCACCGCCTCGCCCCTCCCCCTCCTCTTCCTGTTCGCTCGTCCTCTCATCTAATCCACTTCTCGGCACCACCACACACATGCCTCCTCCCCTGACGGCGACACTTAGGGTTAGGGTTCCAGCGATCCAGGGTGGCGATTGTGGAAGAGATCCATGTCTACTGACCCGCCCCGCTCCCGTCGCTGGCATAGCCGCTCGGCGCGGTGGATCCCGAGCTTGCGGCGCCGATGGACCCTCTCAAGGTTTCGCCAATCTAGGGCGGTGATTGCGAGAGAGATCCATGTCCACTAACCTGCCCCCGCTCCCGTATAATATACGCATAACTCTATCCAACCCAAGGTTCCAAACTAGGGTTCTCTCCCCGCGGCCGGTATGGTTCTTCTCCTTGTCTTCTTCATGCGCCATGGTGATTATATTCTTCCCGTTTTTGCTATCCTCACTGCCCTCCCCCTTGGCTTCATCTTGTCGGATCAAAACAGCACTAACCAAAGTTGTAGTGCTACTTGGTGCCACATCGGGGGTATAGGTGCATAAATCTTGTAACCAAACCTACGGAATTGAGAAATTTTTGATGTTGACCTTTGCGCTAGTTGCATAGGTGAATGGATGTTATATACCGATAGTCTAAAGTTGATGAGAATTGTTGCATGCAAGACTGCGTGTCCCCAACATGTAGTTGGTAAATTACAATTCTGTAAAAGCGGTCAGACAATAAATTTAATTCTCTTAATTAATGCTTTTGCTAGTCTATTTTTGGTGTGGATATGCAATACAGAATGCTCAACTTTAATTCACATTGTCATGCAATAATTATCAAATACCTTTGAAGTAAATTCTCTAACATTCTCCATTCTAATGGACTTTATATGATGATCAGGGAAATTATTTTTAATTTGAATTATTTGTGAGATCATCTTTGTAAAATCATTGTTTCTCATAGATAATAAAATGCTTGCGATCATTTCGAGGAAGCATCTATGCACACCATAAAATATTTAAATGGCCCTGGTAGTGGCTATATAGGACTGCAAATGTCTCATTGGATGCGCTCTAGGAATGCTGAGACTTCATCCTTCACTTTCATAGCAGAAGATCTAGTAATTAATTTTTCGGTGGCATATGCAGGGCACACAAAATCTTCTTGATTCAAAAAATTCTTTACATCGATATTATGTCCCTGTGAATTATTAATTATATTTCTCATCATCCTAAGACCTAGGTGGCCTAATCTATCATGCCAGAGATACAAGAGTTTAGAGCTTTTAAATATTATTTTCAGGGCAGTATAGGCTGCAGGTGCATTAATATTAGTGTACTATAGCCCAATCTCAAATGAAGGAAATCTTTTTAATACCCTTTTTTCATTTGCTTCACACTTTGTAATGAGCAGGCATTCTTTACCGTACTCTTCTTCAGTTTCAACATGGAAACCGTTAGCGTGAATATCCTTGAAACTTAGGAGAGTCCTAGTTGATTCTGGGTACAATAAGACTTCTTAAATGACCAAAATTATATCCATTGAGAGTATAATTGTGGCTCTTCCGAAGCCTATTATACAAACATCGCTACTAGCGATTGTTGTAAGGCTGCCAGCATTCTTACTAATCGACTCAAAGAATTTTATCTATCTCAAGATGGTATTTGTTGTGCCGCTGTCAGCTAAGCACACTTCCTCCATAGGACATCACACGTGTTTTAATATAAAATACTTTATTAATATATAGTAGGAAACAATCAACACATAAATAAAATACTTTAAATATCAGAACATATCATGTCATTATTAACTAAATAAATTAATAAATTAATTAATATCATCCAACTATCATGAGAAAATTATTTGAGTACCATCAAATAATCTAACATATTCCTTCCACAAATGAAAAAATGATAATTAAAGTCTAAATACATTCTGTACATTAGACTAAATCTGCTATGAAACCGGAGACTTCAGCTGCTATCTTTTCAAGGGCGAGATGCTCTTCCTGGGAAATCATGGTGGTGACAGGTGCAATGTCAAGAGGGGGTGCTGCTGCAGGAGTAAAGTCAATCTCCATTGGTGCAGGCAGCTGCTGAGAACTCTCCCCCTCAATGAAGGCAAAGTAGGTTTCATGCTGCCCTTTGCCGCCCTTCTTCTTTTTGGCCTAGAAGGCATCGACGATATGTTGCGGCTCTTTACAGATCCGTGACCAGTGCCCCCACTTGCCACACTTGTAGCAGGTTTTGTCTTGCCGACCATAGGGCTTGTCGTCCCGCTTTGGTTTACTGGCCTTACTCTCCTATGGAGCATTTGACTTGCCTTTCTGGGCTGTAACTTTGGCATTCCTTCCCCTTTTCTTTATTATAGGCTTTCGTACCTTGTAAATTCCAGTGTTAGCCTCACGGCCAGCGGAGCTCCCGGGTGGTTGCGCTACATAGTTTTTGCGGAGAACTTCATTCTGAGCCTCTATAACCTGCATAATATCAATCAATTCAACATAGTCCTTGTAATCATCTTGGCGATAGTTGCACACAGACTGCACTGCATTGGGGTGGAAGGTGAAGAGTGTCTTATCAATCTTCTGCTCATCTATGACCTGCTTGCCACAGAGTTAAAGATTTATACAAATTCTGTGCAGAGTAGAGCTGTACTCCCCAACTATCTTGAAGTCAGCAATCTGAGTCGAATCCACTCCTACTCTGCCTAAGGAAGAATTATGTACTTTAGCTTCTTGAACCACTTCTTTAGTGTAGTCCATAAGGCTAGCGCGCTCTTCTCTGCCATGTACATATTCTTGAGAGTGAGATAGGGGTGGTGCCTAAGGAAATGAAGTGTCTAATCATTTTTCTCAGGTGTGGGTTTGGCATCTTCCGATGCACCAATCCCAATGACAGCACGAAGTTTCTTGGCTCCAAGTACAATCTCGACGTCGGAAGCCCAAGTCAAGTAATTTTTGCCATGCTGGGCTGGCTCCTCGAACTCCCGGTTTGTGATACCTGTCATCTACATATGCATGAAAGAAATATATAAAATTACTGCATGTAAATATACATAAAATAAATTGGACAATGGTACAAAAGAGTTTTTGTAATGTTCCAGAATTTTCTATAGTTTTACTGTTAATTTCAATGATTAAAGGCAATTTAAATAATTATGATTAATAAAAATAGTAAATAAATACAGTAAAACATAGACAGTAATAATAACAGTGTTAAACATGCTTCAAATGTTAAAAATGATCTAAAATTTGAATTCTCGAGGCTCCTTTTCGCTGGAATATGAATTTTCATTGAATTCTGCAACTTTCGATGGCTTATTCGCTAATTTTCAATTCTGAGAAAAATTTTCGTGTAGTTTTTTTATTTTCCAAGGATCCATTTGCAAAATCCAAGTGCTAGTCTCCCCTCCTTTTTTCTTTCTTTCCTTCCTGGGCTAGGCCCATTTCTCCAGCTCAATCGACCGATTCAAAGGGGATGGGGTAGGGTTTCACCTATCCTTGTTCACTTTTGTGGTGGCACGTGCGGGAAAAAAGGCCGGTGGCCATGACGCGAAGGCCGTGCAGGGCGACGCAGGCAGGGACCCTTTGCGGGGGGCGGCACGGTGCGGCTCCGAGCTGACGATAGTGCATAGGGGCGGAGGTGTGGTGGTGTGCCATGCGGGGCAAGCGGCACGCCATTCAGGCCGAGCGGCGGCAGCACGGTTCTAGACCGAGTAGCGGCAGCGCAGAGCTTGGTCGGCGTCGACGCGCGGTACATCATCACACTCAACGCAGCAATGGCCATGCGGGGCCGGCCGGTGAGGCAGCGCTCCTCGGGAAGGCAAACGGCAGTGCCTTTGTGGTCATCGGGGGCAGCGCGTCGCTTGAGGCCAAATAGCGATGGCAACGCTTCGCCCGAGTCTGTGCGGCGTCGCTGCTTCGAGTCTGACTGGGACGCTTGTAGGGACAGCGGTAGCGACCTGTGTCTCATGCGGGTGGTAGGCGGCTGCGCGGCTATGTGCCGACGGCATGGCTCGGCGATCGTGTGTTGACGGCGGCGCGGTGGCTCAACGCGATGCAGTCGTACAGGGCCACCAGCATGGCGCCTCAACGGCGTGGCTCTACAAGGCCAGTGGTGCGACGCAGCGTGGCCGTGCGGGGCCGTCTTTGTTATTTTATTCTTTTCGATTTACAGTGCAATCAACATCTACTCTTTCATGTAATCTACCGATTAGCGACTTCAAGACTACTCGCAATAGATTAGAGCGGATTTGCACCATAGAAAATAATCTAGAAAGTGAAATTTACGAAATTGAAAGCAATCAAGATAGGTAATTTAATCTACGAATGATTACCTTGTGATCCACCAAAGCGATTCGTGCTGATAACGTGTTAAGGAATTGTCGCTGGTGAGTCCAATCCGAACGATTCTTTCTAGTCAAGAGATATGGATCAATCACAAAATAACACGAGAAAATACAAGATTGAACATATAGAGATATAAGGGAACTCTTTCTTTTTTATTGATTTCTCTTCCATAAGTACAATTTATAATAATTAGAATTGCTATTTATAGACTAAATAAAGAGTATCTATCAATATGCCAGACTTATATATCCAAATCCAGGCTTCTCAATAGTTCTATCCGCCACTGGCTTGCCCCATTATTCTCTCCTACATGCTTGCACCGCCTATCCGTGGTCACCGATGGCTCTTGCCTCCGCAGGTGTGAGTGGGGAAGTCGATGCGCAGGTGTGAGTGGGGAAGTCGATGAGAAAGGGACAGAGAGGCCGATGAGAGTGGATCTACAAATGGAAGGTCGCCGAGGACTACCCCTCGCCAGATCCAGCGGAGACTATGGCTGCTCAAAATGGCTTTTTAGTGGCTTATGGCTAAAAGCAATGTAGCTGGCTGAAATTACATTGTAGCTGATAGTGGCTTATTTGGCGTAATTAAATTTAAAAATAGAAAAAACATGTTAACCCATCATGGACAGTACAAATGAATACGGGAAAAAAAGAACCGACAAAAAAAGCTAAAAAAGCCAAAAAAACTAGAAAAAGATAAAATTATTTAATAATGAAAAATAAACCAAAAGTCAGAAGTCTAAGCCATTTTGAGCCGGGCCAGGGGCATCCAACGTTTTCTGCCTGCAGAATCCTGCGGGGAAACGAAAGGCGTCCCACGACTATGGTGCGGCTCCCACGACTATGGTGCGGGTTGTCGTGTCGACAGGCGCATCCAAGAGCACGGATTCGGAATTGCAATCTGTTAGGAATCGTCTCGGTGGTGATCTCTGTGCTCCTTGTGTCACAAGATAGCAGCAGATGTGCTAGTAGATGGATGATATTAACCACGCCTGTTTTCCTAAAAAAAATCCTAACAGCATCTGGCAATAGTTTAGAGATACGACAACGTACCCATCAGACGATTTCGACCTTTCCGTCTGTGATGAAGCACGATTTGGAGGAAGGAATCCATGATTAGACATTTCGAATCGGTTCAAAGCTCCACAATGAGTATTTTTTTTCTCCTCATGAAAGAGAAAGAGGTTGCACACGGCACACATCACCATCACAAGCACACAACTCAGCACTAGGAAATGCCTTGCACGCTGTCCCATTTCCTCACATCGGAGGCACCATTCGCCTGAGGAAACATGGTGTTAGTTCACAAGAAATACTGCTCTCCTTCACAGCAGAACTCTATACTGAAATATGTTCATATACACGCAATACCGCAAAGGACTATGCTCCAACTGCAGGCTGCAGCTCCATTATTGGGGGCATATTCTTTTCAGCTTATGCCTCTCAAACAAACAAACGGAACGACTTCTGTGTCGTCGTTTCGAAACAGTTTATCGGGATAGTAGTTTAGAAACGGTTTATCAGTTTTCGGTTCGTTCTCGTTCGTATGAGCAGTCGCACTAAGGTCAAAAGACATAAGTCACAGCTATAAATCGTAGCTTAAAAAAAACAGACCGTTGATATAAAAGGTTTCATTACAGTATATGCACTCTTGTAAAGAACACAACGCCAAAGGTACCCGCGGTTTCTACTAAAACCGGCACAGCAAGAGGTAGCTCATACGAAAGCTGCACACTTGCAACAACCATAACAAGGTTCTCGACAGATGGTGCTGCATTATTTCAACTCAATCATGCACTCAAGCTACAGAAGCCTACCCCCCACTACTGACAAGGACCGATCAGATAAATGGATGGCGTCAAGTAGCACCAAAGCGTGAGGGGGCAGGCGCTTACGCATTCACTTTTGGTGCCCATCCAGCAATCAGGTGCTCCTTAGTTGGCTTAGTCTTGACGAATGATTCGCGGCTAAAAAGAGCCTGCACTAAAACAATGCAAATCTCAATAATTTGATTCTTGGCAAGTTTCAGAAATGATAGGAAAAAAATGTGTCAGTTCACTTGGGCAATCGTGCACCTTGGTGTACGCATGGACGCTGGTTAGGTTTTCTGGGATCTTCCAGCCTTTGAAATGTTCCAAACCAACCTGGAGATGGAAGAGCTTTGGTCCCAGGCTGAGATCAGCAGCTGCCACGTTCTCCCCGTTGATATAGGGGCCCTGCAATTGCCAAAAGGTATGACCATCAATCATGATGTAGAGAAAGGTTTAGTTAAATCAACTTAGATAGTCAAACTGAGCAAGGCCCACACCTAGCACGAGAAGGCACTTAGACAAAGTGAAATGATTGCAATGTGTCATATCCAGGCAGGCTAAGTGCTTAGTGAAACTTGGATAAGTCAATGATTGTGGAAGCATGCATTATGTCTATTCCCTTGAAGAAAGCAATAGACAGAGCAACTGCTTAAACACTGAAACTTACATGAGCTTTCAGATGCTCCTCGAGTGCCTGCAGCTCATTAAGAAGTGCCTTCTCCGAACCGTCATTTGGATCCTTGCTCTTCAAGAACTTGACAAAGGTTGGGAAAATCTTTGATCCCCTGTTATCACAAGTCAACCAAATTGAAGCATCATACACAAATAGAGCATAACAAGAAATGGCACGACGACATCAAAACTTATTTTGTTTGAAAAGGAGACAACATCGAAACTGAAGATGTATTATTTTCGGACAGAAAGAAATCAAGTTATTACTACCATAAAGCATTTCACTAAACTATCGAAATCAAGCACTTGAAAGATCCTATTTAGCTAATTCCCAACAAATGCATAACTTCCATATTATAGGACATCAGGCCCCAAGTGTCTGTGAAACTAACAATCACAAGTTTCAAGTCCAAAAGGCCTCTAGAAGTATAGTTGACTAGCAGCACAAATTATAAACTGCCAAATATATGAAGTACAAAAAAGAAGATATCACTGAAACGAATGCAAGTTTCTGCTTATGAATAAACCTTGCAATTTGGTGGGGTTTTACACTGTGGCATTAGCAGGGAAACTTACACTGATGCATACTCAGGAGGGGTGACAAGAGACGGAGTTGGGAACTTCTCCTCAATGACTTGAGTGATCACATCAGAATCAGCAATCCATTTGCCATCACCGCTGTTAAACACAGGCACCATCCCCTCTGGGTTGATCTTCAGAAACCTGAAAGTCATCAGACTATGTTAGTTAAGAATTTTACAAACAGGGCGAAGCACCAAGTTCCAATTTCCAAAGTGCTAAATAACACCCTTAGCTCCCTGAAAGTCTCAGTTTCGAAACTGCAAAATATCCATCTTCTTAATCAGATCTTTGTTAGTACTGAAATTAATATCATGGAAATGGGTAACAACAACTTCGCAGATGAAAGCATGCAAGCATGTGCTAGTTTATCTGTCCATTCTTCATCAGAAAGGGAGCGTACCTTTTCTCAATTTTCAAGAGGTAGCAAGTACCATGAAATTTACATGAGAAAGGATCATAACTCCAAAGGCGTCAACTTCCCTTTTGTTTTACAGATACAATGCAGGAAAAACGCACACAAAATGGAGCTGACTCTTCAATACAGAAACAAAGGAACTCCAGACTGCTTTGTACATTTGACTAACAATTTATGACAGTTAAGTGTTATGGTTTGTGTTGGGGAAGGATAGTTTGGCGAAGATCGCCCTCAACCCTTGCGGCCAAGGCTCTGATCCAACTGTGAGTTTGGTTGAATTGATCTTTATTGCCTTCTTCCGAATACAGTCGGTCACCTTTATAAGTGAGGTGCCGTCTAGACAATAGAAAGTATTAAGGAGTCCTTCTAAACAAAGATTACTTAATATAGCTCTATCATATTAAGAATACTTCTAAAAATAGCCTGCAGATACTTATCTAATTCGGATCCTCTGCCGACCCCAGTTCTGTTTCTTCTGCTGCCTCCGCTTCTTCTGTTGCCGCAGCCATTGTACCTACTGTTGCTGCAGCATGCGTTGTATCGCATACAGCATTGGCCGCCACTGTATCGCGTACAGCATTGCCGCCGCTGCCGCTGCTTGGTGTCATGGTTGTCATGGTGTCACCTAGGCGACGCCAAGTCATCCTGGCGGCCGGAGGGGAACGACGAGGCTACTCGCCTAGCCTGCTCCCGTCGTTGGCGCCGATTTTCGGTCTACTCCCGCCGCCGGTGCCGATCTCCAGCTTGCTTCCACCGCCGGCTTCCCTCTCCAACCTGCTCCCACTGCAGACGTCCCTCTCCATTGCGACTGCCGTGCCGGCCCTCTCCGCCGATGCAGTAGGGAGGCTGGATGCATGACAGCGGGAGGCCGAAGGTGAGCTGTGGCCGGGAGCTGGAGGCAGAAGGCGGGGAGGGGAGGCAGCGGGGGGAGGAGGCCTAGAGGGGAGGCGGTGGGAAGAGGAGGCGCCGGGCGCGGGGAGGGTGGTGGTAGGAAGGGGAGGCGGTGGGGGAGCAAGCGGCGGGAAGGCGCCAGGGGGAGAGAGCGGGAGGAGATGGGGGACTGAAGAGAGCAGGAGAGAAGTCCAGCTGGCGGCTAGGGTTAGAAGGCATTTTTTTTGTCTTTTTACGATTAAGTCCTCGGAGTTCCTAAAAATTATGAACAAACCCCTCCAATGGATTTCTTCTGATTTAGACCTCCTGAGACATGGTTATTTAGATAATTTGTGCTATTATGTTGCATGGTTATTTAATTTTCGGTCATACAAGATATTATTTATCGTCTAACTACTATGAACAAACCGAGTGTATAAAGCATCCACTCCAATGTGCTTGGTGAACTCATACTTCATTGGATCGCGAGTAATACTGATAGCAACTGTACAGTCAGACATAAGTGTCGTAGGTCCCCTCACAGGTACACCAAAGTCTGCAAATAGCCACCTCAACCAAGTAATCTTTGTTATCACTGCTACCATAGCTCTTAACTCAGCCTCTGCACTCGAATGGAAAACTGCAATCTACTTCTTTGTCTTCCAAGCAATCAAGAAGCCAAGAAAAACACAGTACGCAGAAAGAGAACAACGATAAGAAGGATCACTAGCCCAGGTCGCATCAGAGTACACCTAAAGCTGTAGTGAGGTGGAGCTAGAGAAAAACAAGCGACGAGAGATTGTCCCACACAAGTAGTGAAGAACATAAAGGAGGTGACTGTAGTGAAGATGAGTAGGACTAGCTATGAACTGACTCAAGATATGAACAACATAAGCAATATCAGGGCGAGTGCTAACAAGATATACCAGACTCCCGACAAGATGGCGATAACGGGTAGGATCCTCAAGAAGATCACTATCAGTAGCATGAAGCTGAAGGGAGAGCTCCATAGGAGTCTTAGCAGTGCGAGTGTCAGTCAGACCAAACCGATCAAGAAGATCCTAGACATACTTCTGCTGGGAGAGGTAATAACCCTCAGGCGTGGAAGAAACCTCAATCCCAAGGATGTACGTAAGCAAACCAAGATCAGTCATTAGAAACTGCTCACTGAGATGCTTCTTCACGTATGTAATGAATAAGGAATCGTCACCAGTAATGAGCATATCATCCATATATAGAAGTAGTGTCCTACCTCGAGGTGAGACATGGACAAAAAGAGCAGGATCGTGGGCATTGACAGTGAAACCGGTAGCGGTAATCACTGAGGTGAAGCGCGCAAACTAGGCACGAGGGGCATGTTTGAGGCCACAAAAAGCACAACGAGGACGACAAACATAGCCATCTGGAATATAATACCCAGGTGGTGACTACATGTAAACCTCCTTATGCAAAACACCATTAAGGAAGGTACTCTTTAACATCTAACTAAGAGATAGACCACTGGCGAACAGAAGCAACCGTAACAAGAGTGCGAACACTGGTCATATAGGCAACAGGGGCAAATGTCTCATCGTAATTACGACCATACTGTTGGAAGCCACGAGCCACAAGACGAACCTTGTAGCACTCAATAGTATCATCAGACCTGGTCTTAATCTTGTACACCCACTTGCACGTGATAGGATTAGCATGCACAGGTGTCGGTATAATATCCCAAGTCTCCGTTCAACTAAGAGCATCAAGCTCTTCTGCCATAGCGAGCTACCACTCAGAATGAGAAGCAACCTCACGATAAGAGCTGGGCTCAATGCCAGAAAGAGCATGAGCAGTCGAAGTAAAACCAAGACAATCAGGAGGTCAAAGGGATGTTCGGTCACGAAAGACGTAACGAGGAGCATCATCAGAGGAATCAGACGTCGGTGTCAGTAAAATACCAAAAGATGAGTCTGGTGAAGAACGACGTCTAGAGTAGTGCACCCCCAGAGAAACGAGATGGTGGTGCTCTAGGAGCAAGAGACGGTGCTGAAAAAAACAACACAGAAGGTGAAGGTATAGAAGGAACCACTGGAGACAGGCTAGAGGAAGGTTGTAAAAGAGGAGAAATGGTTGAAGAGTCAGGGAAAGGCAACCTGGAGATCGTCTCGATGGTGGAAGCAGGACGAGGAGCTGAATCTCGATAGAAGAAAGGTCGAGATTCATCAAAAACGTCTCGTGAGATACTAATACGTCGAGCAGAAGGATCATAGCAGCGATAACCCATATGCTCAGAACTGTACCCAAGGAACACACACTCAACTGACTAGGTTGACAGTTTGGTGCGCTCATGAGGCTGCAGTAGGACAAAACAGGTGAAGCCAAAAACACGAAGGTGACTGTACTGAGGAGCTCTAGAGTAGAGACGCTCTATAGGACTGATATCCTTAAAAGTAGTGGAAGGCTGTATATTGATGAGATATGCAGCAGTAGAAACAGCCTCCGCCCAAAACTATGGTGGAACGTGAGAAGAAAGAAGAGTGCGAGTAGTCTCAAGCAAATGATGATGCTTGCGTTCAGCAACTCCATTCTGAGCACAATGTTCAAGAAGGCGCTAGGCGATAGGCGGGCGGCAAGGTGGGGCCTAGCGCGTAGAGGGCCTAGGTGGCCGAATTAAAAATGAGGATAGCAGGTGAAAATAAACAGTTGTGTATATATATTTGCTATTTAGATGAAAAAATTGTTACCTTGAGCAACAATGATTAGTGTTACCAGGACTCGGACATGGGTGTCGGAGTCCGACTCGGATTCGAGTATCCGATTCGGCAAATTTTAGAAATTAAGATTCTAGAATTCGCCTAATATATATATTTAGGGAGGTCTAGATTGAAAGAAATCAATTGAGAAAAAAGTCTATTCATAATTTTTAAAAACCCTGAGGACTAAATCACAAAAAAATAAAAAATTAACCCAACCCTAACTCGTTCCCATTCCCCCAACCCCGTCGTCTATCTAACCCTAACCCCTTCCCATCCCACCCCAACCCCACGCTATCTCTGCGTTGTTCCCTCCGCAGTCCGCACCGCCTCCGCATCGCCCCTTTGCACCGCCTCCGCCCGCTTCTTCACGCGCCCATCCCGCTGTTCCCCCCACCGCCCTCTCGCGTCACCTCTCGCGCGCCTCCCCCGCCGCCTGACGTCTCCCTCACCGGCGGCCACGGGAGTGGCGGCGGCGAGATCTGGCGTGGGGAGTCCAGATCCGGCAGCGGCGGCCACGAGAACGGCGGACGGGCGAGGGGAAGATGTCCCCTTTGCCAGAGGGGAGACGAGGCAGAGAAGATGGCGGACGCCCGGAGGGGAGATGGTGAAGGGGAGGGGAGGAGGAGGAACACACCTAGGCGAGGCAGAATACGGCGAGGTGTCATTTACCAGTGATGCAGAATCCGGCGAGTCAACGGCGGCGGCCTCGTGTGTGGTGACTCTTTTCCCCTCCCTCGGTTTATATACTCCCTCCTCTATTCCTTGGCGTCATGTGGCCATCGTGCCCGCCCGGTCATCCGCCGCGCCTAGGTCACCTGGTCCCGCCTCACCGCCCAGCCACCTGACTAGGGGCCAAGGCCGAGCGGCACCCTGCCACCCAGCGCCTAGGCGGCCGCCTTCTTGAACAGTGTCTGAGCATGGGCACCAAGTCAAGAAGATTGGTAAAGAGTGCCCTGCTCAGAAAGAAATTGTCTGAAAGCATTAGAACAGTACTCTCTAGCAGAATCATAGCGAAAAGTCTCGATAATGCATTGGGTCAAATCCCCTTGAAAATATAGCCCAAGAATCAGAGTCCAAATCCACCCTATAAGCTTGTTTCCACGGAGTACATTAGAAATAGTAAACCCCCGTGTGGAAGTAAACCAAGAGATTTTTGAATTCCCAAGCCCCTAGGATTTGTCGCACTCCAAATATCACACTGGACTTTGTTCCTTTAAAAAACATCTCCCAATCTACCAGAAACATATTTACTTCTTGCTCTGGTTTTTATCTTGAGCACTCTTGTGTCAACTTTCAGTTCCAATGCATGCTCCATACAAGCAACACTTCTTTGTGGAGAAGTTTCGAAGCTCTTATGTACAAGGTTACTGCTTATAATCAGAATTTGGAGGAATCTTTCTTTGTGGAGAAGTTTGTGTTCAGATTGCGTGAAGAATGGAGAACTACGGTGGAAATCCAATTGCCAGAAAGAGTGGGGCGGGCAAGCATGATGGCAATGATATAGGAGATGTGTGAAAACCATAAGGGGCGTATTAACAAGTTCAATTTCAATACAAAGGTAGCAGTTCCAGGGGCAAAGAACGAGGCAGGAGCACCTCGTGTGGTGTTGGAAGATATATGGAAGGCAAAGAAATTGAGGGATTACCGCAGAACAAATGGTTTGTGTTTTACATGTGGGGAGAAATATTCACAAGATCATCAATGCAAGAAGAGCGCTGAGGGGCAAGTGCATGCTAGTGTCATAGAAAAGCCTCGAGAAGTACTTACAGAAGTGACTTTGAAATTACTAGAATGGATGGATTCAGTTTCAGAGGGTGAATCCTGTAGATTATCACTGAATACTCTGTCAGGGGCAGCGGACACTGAAACAATCGGATTGCGTGCTATGGTTGGAAATCATGTCATGCTAGTCTTGGTGGATTCCAGGAGCTCTCATAGTTTTGTTAATGAAACGTTCTTGCAGCGAGTTCAATGTACCACAATTCCTATCCCGGAAGTGCAAGTTAAGGTGGTCAATGGTGAAAAGCTCACATGCAACAGAATGGTAAAAGAATTTGAGTGGTGGGTGCAGGGGCACACATTTCAAACGGACATGAGTGTTAGACCTGGGAGCTTAAGACGCCATTTTAGGAATGGATTGGTTAAAACCCCAGAGTCCCATGATGTGCCATTGGGGGGAAGTTAATTGAATTTATGCATCGAGGATCATTAATCAAGTTACAGGGAGTGAAATACGCAGAAACCATGGTTTTGTCTAAAATGCATATTGAACAACTAGCCAAGTGGAGCAGGGGCAATGAAGTCTGGGCATTGGCAGTTGTGGAACACACCAGCAATAAAGAGCTAAAGGAAGTTCCTGCTGAAATCACTGAGTGCTGAAAGAGTTCAATGATGTGTTTGGGGAACCTAAGGGTTTGCCACCTCACCACCAATATGACCATGCTATACCATTAGTGCCCGGAGCAATTCCAGTGAATGCAAGGCCGTATCGCTATTCTCCTTTACATAAAGATGAGATTGAACGACAAGTGAGAGATGCTAGCAGCAGGTATTATTCAACCAAGTGTAGGTCCTTTCGCTTCACCTGCACTGTTGGTGCAAAAAAAGATGGAAGCTGGCGCTTTTGTGTGGACTATCAGAGGTTAAACACTCTCACCATCAAGAATAAATTTCCGATGCTGATAGTGGAGGAATTATTGGATGAACTGGCGGGTACCAAGTATTTCTCCAAGCTGGACCTTTGTTCCGGATATCATCAAATCCGAATGGTAGAAGCGGATGAGGAGAAAACAGCATTCAAGATCAAAACACATCAAGGACAATACCAATTCAAGGTTATGACGTTCGGTTTAACCAACGATGGATTTCATTGAGGGACTCCCTCAATCTGATAGATATGATACTCTTATGGTGGTGGTGGATAGATTTTCAAAATATGCTCACTTCGTGGCATTGAAACATCCTTTCACTGCTCAACAAGTTGCTAAGGTATTCTTGGAGTACGTGGCCAAGCTACACAGGATACCTCGCTCAATTGTCAGTGATTGTGATAAAATTTTCACCAGTCAGTTTTGGAAGGAATTATTTCAAGTGTTCCACACCAAGCTGATGTATAGCACGGCATATCACCCACAAACGGATGGGCAAAGTGAGCGAGTCAATCAATGCCTCGAGATATATTTGCGGTGTTCAGTTCATCAGTCACCAGCGAAATGGAAGAGGTGGCTTGCTATGCAGAGTTCTGGTACAACACCAGCCATCACTCGTCATTGGGGCGTTCTCCTTTCAAGGCGTTGTATGGCCATGATCCTCACCATAGTCTAGTACCAGACTGGGAGGAGAGTTCACACAGCTCAGTAAATGATTTGGTGCAAGACAGAGAAACGCATAATGCTATGCTCAAGCAGCAGTTGGCAGAGAATCCTATCCCCTTTCTGTCGTTCTATCCCCTCCTCTAGTTCTTCTCTTGTATCTCAAAATTGTTGTTCTTGTATCGCGTGTGTATCTCGATTTCCACTCACATCGTTCGGTTGGGGGAACCGGCGATTACGAGTCGTCACAGTCCAGTAGGCAGCGGATGAAAAAAAAGGGGAAATTTTAGGGGTGGGGGAGTATCGGAGACGGACCAGTCGGGCTTGTTGCTGAGGTCGATAAGCTTCATCTCGTAGGCCATCTTCTTCTCCTCCAGCGCGAGCAGCACCCTCTGGGCGAAGGGACCTGCAGGTTCAAAATCGTCCAAGCAAACACGGATCAACACCAAATAGTTAGGGTTCTGTGCCGAATCGGGCGGCAAATTGGAGACCGCGACGAGGCGAACCCGGAGAGGCATGGAACGGGGAGGGCACTCACAGTCGCCGAGCTGGTCAGGGGCTCCGGCGGCGGCCTTAACGCACACCTCGATGGCCATGGCGACGGCGAGTTTAATTAATCTGTGTTCTTCTCAGCAATTTTTTTTTCTCTCGATTTACGGCGAGTTTTTGGCGATGAGAAGACCGGGAGGCTGCAGTGCGCATTTATAGGGGAGGAGAGCTCGCCGGAGACGCGGGGGAGAAGCGTGTGGATGACACGTGGGACCACCGCTCGGTCCGCGATCTGGAGCCTCCGGGAATCGCAGTGAGGTTGCCCCGATGCGGCCGTTTATGGGCGCGCAGGAGCCGCGTGTACCGCAAATTAGTGGCCTAATTTCATTTCCTTTCGAGATCAGGACGTAAGCCTCGCTTATTTCAGTTTAAACTTCTAATTTTTAATTTATTTTTGCTATTTATAAAATTTATTTTTTTTAGTTTTTTTTAACTTTTTTTTTTGGTTTTTTTCCGTATTTATTTACATTGTCCGTGATGGATTAATATATTTTTCTATTTTTAAAATTTTTTAAATTTAATTACATCAAATAAGTCACGAATTTCAATCATAAATCATATTTTTTTTTGCCCAACTGAGCAGACTGTAATTCTGGTGCTTTGTGCTTTTTCTGAAAAGAACATAGAACAAAATTCAGGCTCGCCTTTTCAGCTTTCAACTGCTCTTTATCCCTGCTCGATTGTTGGCAAAATAGTATGGTACTGGTTGAAGCGTAAAGCTACCAACGGGCGGGATATGGTTGACATGTTTTTGATAGGTTAGTTTCTTTTAGTTCTTTAAGATCTCCTAGGTTAGATCTAGCGGGGTGCTTGTTTCTCTAGGGTTCTTGAGGTAATCCGAGAGGGAGAGAGAGTACTAACCGTCCGACGTGAGAGGAGGAGGTTGGCCATCGCGGTACGCTCGGTGAAGCTCTGCACGGCAATGACGGTCGGGAAGAGGAGCGGCGTTTCCACGCGGCCGGCGTCTCCCGAGCGGCGGTGATCTCTCGCGCGGATGGCGGTGGGTCTTCCGTCATTGCCGAGCGCCTCTTAGATCGGGTCTAGGGTTTTGTCGGTGGTCTGCGCGCGCACGGTGAACCTTGGTATGCGTGCGCGCCGCCCCACCTCTTTATATGGCGCCGCGACAGGCCCACCACCAAATGGCCGGGCGCCCGATCGTATGCTGAGCAGGGATTTGGCGTTGGGCCAAATCCCGAGATCATTCTAACATTCTCCCCTTGATCTCAATCTATACTTTATCTTTAATTACTTTTGACTTTACACATTCCATCACAGTTAGTGCATAGAACATGTCTCATCGTCACGGTCAATCGCCGATAGATTCAATGACTACAATACACCTCTGCTCAAATAGTTACTTTAATCTTTTGGGCCATCTTTTAGTCCAGAATCATAGGCTTTCCCTTAAACTCATGCCGCTACATGTTCTTTGAACACGTTGGGTGGTAAGCCTTTAGTAGGCGGATCCGCCAACATCTTTCAGTACTTATATGCTCAAGACTTATAATTTGATCCCGAACTTTATCTTTCACAACATAGTACTTTTATGTCAATGTGTTTGGCAAAGACCACTTGACTTATTGTTGTGGGCATACATTATCATGCGGGTTCATTATTGCAAGACAACTTAAGTGATCTATTGATGTCGTCAACCACTTTTAAACCGGTATGAACTTCTTTAGCCGCTCACCGCCTCAGTAGCCTCATAACATGCTACAAACTCGGCATACATTGTGGACGATGTAGTGACGGTTTGCTTTGAGCTTTTCCATGATATAGCTCCTCCCGCGAGTGAACACATATCCGGATGTAGACTTTCTATCATCTCCGCAAAATCGAATCAGATACCCCACTATATGGAGTAAATCGATCTTACAGTATGTCAACATGAGGCCTTTTGTTCCTTGCAAATAACGCAAGACTTTCTTTATCAATTTCAATGTTCTATTCCAGATTGCTCGAATCGCCAAGTAACTCGGTAACAAATGCTAAGTCGTATGTGTGCACACTTGAGCATACCGTAAGCTTCCGATACCAAGCATATGGAACCGCTTTCATTTGATTGATCTCATCTCGTTCTGGGCATTGAAAATCCCCATATCCGCCGCCCTTGACTATAGGTGCAGGTGAAGGACTACATTTATGCATACCAAATTTCTTTAAGACTTTCTCTATGTATGACTTTTGTGACATCCCAATGTCCCCTTGTTTCTATCCCTGAATTTCGATCCCTAGAACGAACGAAGCTTCACCAAGATCTTTCATATCAAAGTTTGAGGACAAAACTTCTTTGTCTCCGTGAGTGCACTAACATCACTACTAGCTAGCGGGATATCATCCACATACGTGATTAGGAAGATAAACTTCCCATCTTTAAACTTTGCATAAACACGCTTGTCCTCTACATTCTCTTTAAACCCAAATTTTCTTATTGTACTGTCAAACTTCAAGTACCACTGTCTTGAAGCTTGCTTTAACCCATAAATCGATTTCTTTAGGCGGCATCCCATTCTTTCATTTCCTTCCACGACAAAACCTTTCGGTTGTGCCATGTAAACATTTTCCTCCAAATCCCCATTAAGAAATGTCGTCTTTACATCCATCTGATGTAACTCTAAATCATAATGTGCTACTAATGCCATTATGATTCTGAAGGAATCTTTACATGAGACTAGAGAAAAGGTCTCATTGTAATCAATCGCTTCTATTTGCGTAAATCCTTTTGACACAAGTCGCGCTTTGTATCTTTCTATATTCCCTTGGGAGTCAAGCTTTGTCTTGTAGACCCATTTACAGCCTACTGTTTTGGCTCCTTTAGGAATAATTTCCAAGTCCCAGACTTTATTAGTCTTCATGGACCTCATCTCCTCTTCCAGGGCCTCAAGCCATTTTGAGGAATTTTCGCTTCTCATGGCTTCTTCAAATGAGGTGGGATCATCCTCCATTTGAAATTTCTCAGATGATAAATCTGATAATCATCGAAATAGCTGATCTTCTTACTCTTTGAGACCTCCTGGGGCCTCCTCACTTGGTACATCTTCTGCTTGAGGTCGCTGTTGCTCCCCTCATCTGTGGCAATAGGTTCAGTAGGATCCTCAAAAACAAGTTCCTCATTATCATTCATTGTTGCCACAGAGGAACAATAATAGGTGTTGGCACCACAGTGTCTTGCACCGTCGGTGCAATGACAAAGCAGTAGTGTGAAGAATGGCTCTTGAATCATCTGAGTGGGCGCATACACCCGCTTCTCTTCAAGATCAATCTCACGAGCTACCATACTTCCTCTCATCATTTCATCCTCTAAGAAGACAAGGTGTCTCGTTTCTACAAACTTTGTATATCCATGCGGGCGGAGAAACGAAAACCTTTTGACTTTTCGTGGTAGCCAATGAAATGGCAACTTCATCGCTTTGGGATCAAGCTTCCCAAGGTTTGGGTTAAATACTTTAGCCTCAGCAGACTCCCACACACGTAAGTGGTTTAGTGAGGAACTCTTCCGCCCACAACTCGCATTTGTTTTGGGCACGACTTACTAGGCACTCTGTTGAGAATATGAATTGCGGTTTTCAACGCCCCATCCATAAACTCAATGGCGGTGTGGAATAGCTCATCATGCTTCGCACCATATCCATCGTAGTACGGTTGCGTCTTTCACTACTCCATTTTGCCGAGGTTCGCCTGTAGAATATCGGGCCACTATTCTATTTTCCTGTAAAAACCTTGCAAAGGTCCAGAACTTGTCCATATGGGGTATGTCGATCGTAGTACTCCCCACGATCGATCGGACTATCTTAATCTTTAAATCGTGTTGGTTTTCAATTTCAGCCTTAAATATCTTGAATTTATCCAAGGCTTCATTTCTTTCTTTGATTGGATAAATATATCCATAACGGGAGTAATCATCCGTGAATGTTATGAACAAGTCATATCCATCCACACTTTTCACAGGAAAATGACCACAAATATCTGTGTGAATAATTTGTAGAACTCCTGTGCTTCTTTTAGCGTCTTTTTTAATTTTCTTTACATATTTTCCTTTAATGCATTCTCTGCATTGTTCTAAGTTTGAGAACTCTAATGGAGGAAGAATATCATTCTTAACTAGTCTTTCTATTCTCCCCCTCGAAATATGGCCTAAACGACAGTGCCATAATTTCGACGACTCATCTAGAGTTCTCTTTCGTTTTCATTTACATTCGTGAGACGAGGATTCAATCACTTTCGCACGCGACGCTCCCATTATCGCATACGACATTCACATCATCACATAATGATAACAGATAAAGCTCATTCTGTAAGATGGCAAGACCAACACATTCTTTATTAAACATTATTTCACACTTGCCATTTCCAAAATTACAATCATAACCATCTTTGTCCAAATTTGAAACACTAATCAAATTCCTCAGTAAAGAGGAACAAAAGGACATCTCTAAGTAAAAGATTGGAGCCATTAGCTAACTCTAATGAAAGATCGCCAATGGCTTCAACTTCACTTGGACTCCATTTGCAACTTTAATGCATCTTTCGTTTCTTTGCGTAGTCCTCGTCGAACGTAATCCTCAGAAGGAATTAGCAACATGAACAGTTGTTCTGAGTCAATCCACCAAGTGGATTTGAATATTGCACATATAGGCATTCATTTATAAAGGTAATAATGTTCTCACCTTTCTTTGCCATTATCATCTTTAAGTAATCGTGATGTTCTTCTTGTAGTGTCCCGTCTTCTTGAAGTGAAGACACCGATCTTTGTCTCACACAAATTTATTCTGTTGAGGTGATGGATGAGGCTTTTCCTTGTTCTTTGAGAAGGATGTACTTGTTGAAGTTCTTTTTCTTGTTATCCTTCACATAGTTGATAGATCCACCATGTGAGGATTTAATTCTTTCCTCCTCTTGCACACACATAGCTATGCACTTTTCCAAGTCCCATTTCTGGTTGCATATTGTAGTTGACAACAAATGTGTCAAACTCTTTGGGCAAGGAAGCAAAACCAAATGAATAAGGAACTCATCCTTGAGAGCCAAATCCATTGGTTTAAGCTTGATGCCAAGTTGCTCATCCTCGTATGTGCTCTCTTATGCCATCGCCACCACCGTAGTACCTTTACACACAAGTCGCTTAATCACTGTGTAGCATAAGTCTTTGAAGAGCCAAGAACCGACTCTTTATTCTCTTAAGGTACTCTGTGACAAGTGTCACACTCTGTGATTGAGCCCACAATAGCAGTGCTCAATCGTGTTCTTTATCACAGCCATACATTTCTTATTGGCTGTGGTCCATTTCTTATGCTCAAGGTCATAAGACATCCGTAAGGGAGCATGATCCTCTGTCTTTTCTCGCCAAGCAAGATCATCCTCATTTTGATCCTCACCGGTGCCATAGGCTCAGTGGGACGTCTTGTAGTGAGGACCCACCCACCTCACCAAGATAAACGCTAAGTCTATCTTTTCTTCCACTCTCCATAATTATCTCCTTTAAGAGTGGGGATCCCTCTGATACAACTCATCAAGTTGTATCCTCCTGAAAAATATTTCAAATAAAGTGAGAACGTAACATCAAAATTATATGCCTTATTTCCAACGTTGGTCAAAAATACGACATACAATTTAAAACAATTTTATCTATACATTAAATCTATATCACCGCTAAGCGTAAATAGAAATAATGCATAAAATCATTAATTAAAATTATAATATTTGTTATTATCAACGCTGGTCGAAAATAACAATATCATAATTATCTGGGATTTATATCTATTTTTCCAAAATTAAATTCTCCCGTTGGTTCGAATTTAATAATGAAAATCAATCAACATTAACTTTTGCAGCGGAAACTGTAATTATTCTAAAAATAATTCATTATTCAGAAGCATTATACTGTACACATTTAATCTCTGAAAAAATTAACACGTTGGTGCAAAAAATTTACAGAGATTTGGATCAAATTTCAATCAAATTCATCAAAAATACTTCTGAAATTAATTAAACACTCTTTTCCGGGTTTACTGCTCATCCGGCATTTCACTGTTCGCCGGGCCCACGCCCACGCCGCTTCGCTCAGCGGCCTCGGCTTTGCTCACGCGCCCCGGCCGGCCTCGCGCGCGCGCCCACGCCACCACGCGCCCGCGCCGCTCGCCACCACCGGTGCGCGCGCACTCTCGCCCCACGCCCGGCCGCAACTCATCTCGGCCGCCCACGCGCGATCCAACGGCCGAAACTCTCGCTGCTGCTGCCTTCGGCGCCCATGGTGCCTCGCGCGATCCTTTCACCCGCCGATTCGCATCCGACGGCTCTCGCTCGCGGCGCGCATTCTCGCGCAACCGGGCTCGGCCGTGAATCCTCTCGCCCGCCTGGGCCGAAAGGCAGCCGGCCGCGCTCGGCGCCATCTGTACCGTCCATCGCCATCCGACGGCTGCGAGCGAAAATCGCCCGAACAAAAACGCGCTCGCGCGAAACCCTAACCCTAACCATTCTCTCTCTCCTCTCCCTCGCGCGAGCGAACTCGGCGGCGACTACGTCCACACCGCCGGAGAAGAAGACGGCGCTGCCGCGGGCCCTCTCGCCGACGTGCGCGCTCCCCTGAGAGGGAGCGCGCCGTCGAGCGGCTCCGTGTCGGTGCCCGTTCAAGCGCGCGTCGACGGTGGCCCGTACGTGGAGCGCAGGCGAGCCCAAGGCTCGGCCGATCTCCCGCATGCCAGCGACGACGACGGCGGCCCGACGACGACGGCCAGGTGAGTTTCTTTTCAGATCTAGGGTTAGGGTTTGACCCGATCCCCTTCTCTGTTCTTTTGCCATTTTCTAGGGTTAGGGGGTTTCCTCTGTTCTTTCTTTTCTCCGTCTAGATATACACCTAGGTGCTCTGATACCATTGATAGGTTAGTTTCTTTTAGTTCTTTAGGATCTCCTAGGTTAGATCTAGCGGGGTGCTTGTTTCTCTAGGGTTCTTGAGGTAATCCGAGAGGGAGAGAGAGAGGTACTAACCGTCCGACGAGAGAGAGGGTTGGCCATCGCGGTACGCTGGTGAAGCTCACGCACGGCAATGACGGTCGGGGAAGAGGAGCGGCGTCTCTCGGCGGCGGCGTCTCCGAGCGCGGTGATCTCCTGGCGGCGGATGGCGGTGGGTGTCGACCAGATTTTACAATCCGAATCATCAGTGTTTAATCGCACTATTCCTGGATCGATAGATAGCGCATACGCCATTCTGATTCGAATATCAAAGTACATATCATGCGGAAATGTAAATATAATAGTAGACTTACTCATGGGCCGATTAGGCGAAATCAATAAATTGCAGCAATGAAGAACGAAGCACACAGGTGGGACCTTCAGACATGCCCACAGCACCAACCGGAGGTTCGCGCCTAGTTCTTGACATCTTCATCTTCTCGCCATCTTGTCCAACCTTGTTGCCGAGGCGCGGTGAGGTGACTCTTGATTCTGAATTTTTGTCGCAAAGCGAGCATGAGCACTCCACCCCGTGCTCATGAGCCAATACACGAATGCAAATAAATAGTATGCATGGCATAACAAAGGAAAGGCTCGGGTTATTTTATTTGCCAAAATTTTGCTTTTAGCGGCATTATTATTCTTAATTAATCAAAGTTTTATTATTACTACCTAACTCCACACTACAGTTACCAAAATCAACTTAATCCACCGAAAATGTACTCTATTTATTGATTGCTGTCTAAAACTCCAAACAGCAAGTATCATCATTTTCAAATCCACCGATATCATTTGTATTCAATCCTTTTTGTCATTGATTTCAACCCATAATCCAATAATCCATCTCATTTTTCTATTATCTATCACTAGCTAATCCTCAGATATACATCCACCAAAAATTCAATTTACCAAGATTATAATCCACTAATGACTCCTCTAATCTCCTCGAAATTTAATTGTTCCTCTAGTAATTGATCAACTCCTATTAATTCCCTATATTAACAACATCTTCCAAGGATTAACAATTACTATTATATATCCACCAAGAATATCATTAATCAAGAATTATAATCCAATACTTGTAATATTCCACCAAATCCTCGAAAATTCATTTGATTCATCTAGTAATGAATCTATTAATTCTAATATTGACATCTCCCAAGAATTTATCGTGTCACAATCCAATATTTATCTGTGTAATTCCTAAATCTCCAAAAATCATTTAAATCCTCTATCTAGCCTATCATTTAGCTAGACTTCACCAATTTATTTCCTCCGTAACCCACACTATCATTTCCTATTCAAGATCGACATGAATCCACCAATGCCTTTATATCTACTCTACAAACATTCCTCTCTTTACTCATGACCTGTTTATTCCACCCATATTTTATTTCGTAAGAATAGAAATGCCACTATTTGAAATATAATACATAAAATTTCCGAGACCTAGCGCTTTGAACAAAAGCATAATGTTCAAGGGATATTAACATGATTTTCCGTATTTAAAGCATTACCTCATATGCACACTATTACCATGGCATCACACCATCTTTCAAATTATAGCCGCTTAACTTACCACTGGGGCGACACCCAGACAATTCCAAACGAGGCGATCCATCGCCCTTCCACTTTTCCATTCCCATTTCATAAAGCATTTGAAATAGAACTATATCCATTAAGATCCCATGTCCGCCCTTGACCGTGGGCACGGCTATTCGAATAGTTTTGACTCGCAGAGTTTGTACACTTTCACCACAAGAGACAATCAACTCATTGCCCCACACGATTCCTTAGTCATGTGGTTGAGCGGACCATCACAAGAACTGCTCAAAGTACCTCGCCTTCCATCATTTCACCCTATGGGTCGCTCCCACTTGCGGTGGGTCCCATACGTTGTGCGGGATGTCCTCCTTACGACGCGTCTAGCACCGGCTCCCCACCCCTCGCTAGCCCGCCACGTGAACTTCACCTTTCACGGTGTCCCATTCAAGCCGCCTCACGCACCGCCACTTGCACATCCTCACACCACCTCCGGAAGGATGACTTTCGTGTCCCACATTTACTAAGCCAAGCTATACTTTACGACTTGTGGTTGTACTGCTTACACGGTTGGCATGACAAGATTCACCCTTAGTGGTATCTCGGCGCCTACCACTAACCCACTTGTGCTTCCACCGCACCACACATACTCATACTCATACACACCTCGAACCAATCCGCCTGGACATTAAAGCATGTTGAGATTTTGGGAGCATAAAATATCCATAACCAATATACTACTCATTTCCACCATGACCGCCCAAACCGATTTCTCATGAATAAAAGTGATGCTTGGGACAATTTCTTGCCCCGAGTTCCTAATCAATACT
The DNA here is from genome assembly GCA_036346575.1 of Dendrocalamus sinicus. Lineage (NCBI taxonomy): Eukaryota > Viridiplantae > Streptophyta > Magnoliopsida > Poales > Poaceae > Dendrocalamus > Dendrocalamus sinicus. Next base: position 14,327,309 of record CM070655.1, read on the forward strand.
AAGCATGGCATACGATTACGGACTTATTTTTGGAATGTTACTAATATATTTTTGCTAGGGCGACAAGGTTCACACATTCAAATACTCAAAGGAGGGGGGTAATATTATTCAAGGTAAACAATGGCATATAACTAGAATGTCAAATTTAGCATGCATTTTTATAAAACTAATAGCAATGCAATTTGTTAATTTAAAACAAAGTAATTTGCAGAAAGGTAGGTTCAACATGATCAAAGTATTGACTCGCCTGGGTTACAGTGATCGGGTCCTTGATTATCCGGGTCTTCTAGTGCTGCGGCTTCGATTTCCTCTTCTTGAGCCTCGTAAGCTATTTTAATCGTGCGCAAAATTTGGATAAAAAGAAAACACCAAATCAACAAAATATCACCAAGAACTCAAACGAGCTCTAAAAATTATGATTTCAGTTTCATTGGATAGATCCTGTTTTTACATAAATTTAGAAATTTGTCTCATTCAATTTGGAGTTAAAATGTATAAGTTATGATTATTTGAAGTTCTCACTTCTGTTAATTCCAAATATTCTCAAATTTACGATGGGTTCCATCGCATTTTCAGATTTATTTTAATTTTCCTTTTATTTACGTTACGTGCTATTGACATGTGGGTCCTGTTCTCGCTCATGGGGTCCACATGTCGGTGTGGGCTTAGTGTAGATGTGCCATCGACCGGTGGGGCCACGGCCATCGTGGCGACCACATCTGCAGTGGATCGACATGTGGGCCCACACATCGCTTGGGGAAATTAAAAGAAATCGCTCGACCGCAGCGCGGAGCGGGCTCAACGCGCGCGCGGAGCGAGGGGAGAAGAGATTAACGCCGAAGCCACTCGCCGCCGAGCGATGCTTACCATATAAGGGCAACAAATCCTTTTGAGTCAGCTCGCCGAGGGGGCCGGGAAGAGGAAGTCGGGAGCGACGGTGGCCGGCGGTGAGCGGTGGTCGGGAGCCTCAGGAGCTTCGTGATATGTAAACTCCGCGTGAAGGTGAGTCTTCTGGTGTAGGCGGCCGAGGGCGACGGTGACCGGAGAGGGCTGGCGGCGAGCGACGGCGGCGGCTCGGGGATGCGGTCGTCGCCGGCGAAGCTCACGCGATGGGAGGCCCGGTGAGGGAGGGGGTTGGCTTCGCCTGGCTTCTACGCAGCTCTGGGAGCGAGGAGGGGTTCGGGGACGGCCGGAATCGGTGACGGCTTGGTCGCCGGCCGTGGGGAAGACGAGGGCGTGGGCGGGGTTTGAGGGCGTTAGAGTTCAATTGCTCGCGGGAAAGGGAGTAGGAGTGTTGCGACGCGAGTGCGAATCCCGTGAGGGCTTTTATAGCCGGAAGGAGGTGCGGCGAGGTGGCACCTGCCCGCCCGTGCATGCCGGGCGAGGGGATGGAGGCAATCTTCACCGAGATCTCGAGGAGAGAGGTGGCGGGAGATGCTTTGAACTGGCCTTGAGGTGTAAGGGAGAGAGAGGAGATTTGCCGCGCCGCTGCGGAGAGAGTCAAGCGAGAGAGGGAGAGCAGCGGCAGCGGCGCGTGGAGAAGAAGAGGGAGGAGGAAGAAGCGCGCGGCGGGGTCCACCACCAGTGGAAAGAGGCGCGGCGCGGCGGGCCACCGTCCGACGCGGAGAGCGCGCGCGGCGCGGGGCCACCGGCCAATGGGGACGGCGCGCGAGGGAGCGGGCAATGGGCGCGGGTCGCAGGCGCGTCTTGCTCACACGTGGGCTGGCCTCGGCGCGGCGCGCGAGAAGTCGGGCTGGGTGATGGCGGCCTACTGGGCTATTTCCATTTCATTTTTTTTCTTTTTCTTTTGTTTTATTTTGTTTTTGCATTTAATTTCTGCATGTATATATACATTTTCACATATATCTTGGGTATATACCTATATATATTTTCATCTCCTCTTATTTTTGTGTATGTACACATATACATATACATATTTGTTAACATAACATTTCTATTTTGTATACTCCTTTACTATTTATTCCATAATTTTTAGAGGTGAGAATTTTAGGGTTAACCAAATATTCTCCATTGAAATTTTATAGATCATCTTTTCAGATTCTTAATTTAGATTTTAACTCTCTACTATTTGAACGTGTTTGTTCCTTTCTTGAAATTTTTATTTTTACCAAACTCCAGAAAAACACCATAAAATCCAACTTCAAACAAAATATAATACCAATATAATTGAAAAAGCTTCATATTTTCAAAAACAAAATTTTGGGATGTTACAGTGGGTCTTCCCGTCGCTGGAGCGCCCCCTCTTAGATCGGGTCTAGGGTTTTGTCGGTGGGTCTGGCGGCGGCACGGTGAACCTTGGTCTGCGTGCCGCCCCGGCCCCCACCTCTTTATATGGCGTCGGCGACAGGCCCACCACCAAATACCGGGCGCCCGATCGTATGCTGAGAGCAGGGGATTTGGCCGTTGGGCCAAATCCCCTAAGATCATTCTAACAGTTTTCTAATAAAACTTCAGTGAAATCCTTACATTTCATCGGACCCGTGCAAATGGGTCGCACAAGCCCGATTCGGCATGGATCTGATCCGGCACGGTCTGTTAGCCACGACTCGTTTAGTCTATCAGCTTGAATAGACCATTTTATGTCAGCCCGTGGGCCAAGGCGATGGCCCAAGAACGGTGTAGTGGGGGTTTATGTCATGTCAGACTGACATGCATCCATTTAGCTCAATGGACCAGATAGGCACGGCTAGATCGTTTCAGCCCGATTAGCCCGTTTTACCTGAAGTTACGAGTACGCGGCTGAAACAAGAAGGCGTGGTCGAAGCGGGCACAATGTGATTGTAGCCAGACTCAGAATATGGTCGTAAAGACTGCAAGGTAGTTGTAAAAACTGCTAGGTGATCATAGACTGCAACATAACATATATATCTTTTGTACTTCTGTCTCCATATATATCTTGTTGATCGACGTAATATGGCAATCGACAAACTCATGCATGCCCAAGTTGTGATGTTGTCAAATGTCACCTGAATCAAGACGATTCTTCCCACGGAGATTAACAAACTGCCTGTACCTCCTGTCTCAGCTGTTTGTATGATCCGCGGCCGCAGTGAGCATACACGCCATATTCGAGCCGGCTCTTGAAGGCACGTAGATCTTCCGATTTATAGGACTACTAACTTTTTGGCGACTCAGTGGCACGAGTTGACCGCATAGCGCAGTGGATTAGCGCGTCTGACTTCGGATCAGAAGGTCGTGGGTTCGACTCCCACTGTGGTCGTTTATTTTTTTTTGTTTTGTTCAGACTTCTCACCCACTGAAGTCCAGTTCCAGCTCCGGCCTTGTGCCGGAGTGACACGCCACGCCTTCCGCAGCGCCACCGTCCATTTCTCTTCGGCGTCGCCACCCACGGCGACCGCATGGCCTCCGCCTCCGACCTCGGCACTGGCACGGCGTACAGGCTCCTCCTCTCCTGCCGTGACGACCTCCCTTGCACTGATGGGACTGACCGACCTTGCACTTGCAGATATGGAACCAACAACTCGACGAGAACCCGTCGCTGTTTTGTTTAATGGAACCAAGCTTCGGGTGTGCGGCTCTTGTTCTGTATCTGATGCAATTAGAGCAACTTTAGTAGGGCTTCTACTTGAGCCCTCATCCTACTTTTAAGGGCCGAGAGGCAAAAAACTCACTCTAGCAGGGCCCCTACTTGAACCCTCAAAAGTAGAGACCCTCAAATCTCCCCCTCGAGCCCTCATTCCTGGGGTCTGGAGGGAGCCCCTACTTTTGAGGGCTCAAGTAGGGGCCCTGCTAGAGTGAGTTTTTTTGCCCCTCGGCCCTCAAAAGTAGGATGAGGATGAGGGTGGGTCCTATGTGTATCCCCTCTAAGAATGAATTTGAGGGTCCTGTTTTGAGGGCTCCTACTGGAGTGTAGCTCAAAAAACAGAGCGCTCAAAAGTAGGGAGAGTCCTCAAATAAAAAGTAGGAGCCCTGTTTTGAGGACTACTGCTGGAGTTGCTCTTAGGGGTGAAAAGTGGATACGAATTATCTTTATTATTCGATTACCGCTTTTGATAGGATACGAATATGGTATATATTTTTCCATCCGATTAACAATTTATATCCTATTCGTATTCGAATTCGCATAAAAAAATATGGATACGAATATGGTATTGACTTTTACCATCCGAAATGTTATTTTATCCGGACTATTCGTATCCGTATCCGTATTCGATGAGCAATATACATATTTTATTACAATACGACTAACTCCTTAGACAAGTTTTTTTAGTTGAGCGTGACTTTGTGTTTCTTTATGTGAAATAAATGAATTAGAATGATTAAGCGTGATTTTACGAGAATAAAATGTCATTAATATCTTCATATTACATAAGTCATGAGAATATTTAGATTCGACCGAATTGAGTAGATATTTGATTCGAATTCGTATTCGTTACAATATTTTATTTGTATTCGTATTCGAGAATATTCGGATTCGTTTACAAATACAAATACGAATATGGTTTGGGCAATATTCGATCTGTATCCGATCCATTTTCACCCCTAGATGCAATGCACCTTTTTTCTTCTTCCTGGGTACTTGTCACTTGAATAATGTTGTTTGCTAGTGACACGCCGTCTAATGAGTTTATGGGTGCGTTCTTTTCGACTGGTTGGATTCGTCTTCAGTTGATTCTCCAACATGTAGCATAATGCATGAATATATTTGGCTAGGTGATGTTCTCACTAAGGGTCTTCATCTTGATAAAGAATCCTTCCCCGCCAATTACAACCCGATGCCCATCATAATTCAATTTGGGTCATTCTCGCCGGTTAAGATTTTTTCGGTTGAGATTTTTGAGTATGGTTTTAAAATGCATCTCCATCAGATATGGGAATTGACATAACCCCAAGCTATTAAATATGATGAGACCTGCAAGTGTGCAATTGACATAACCCCAAGCTATTAAATATGATGAGACCTGCAAGTGTGCAAGTAAAAAAAACAATGTGCCTCAGAGGGGATGCGGAGGGAGGGGATGCCGAGGGGGGTTTAAATAGGGTCGGGGAGGGGTAGGCCGGCGCTAATTTGTCGCCGGAGATGGCATGGGTGGTGGTGGTAGTTGCAGAGGAACGTGCAGGAATGGGGGAGGAGGCGGGCGTAGGAAGTGCAGCGCATGAAAGGAGAGAGGGTGGGGCGGCGCACGTGCGGGAGAGAGAGGCGGCTGGGTAGGGTAGGGGTGGTGCAACGGCCTAGCGGTGACGCCGAGAGGAAGAAGACGAGGGGGGAAGAAGGGGAGTGGGTGGCTAACCTGTGGGCTGGGCGGGAGAGAGATTGGACAGTGGGGTCCACCGGGGAAAGAGAGAGGAAGAAGAGAAAAGGGGAGGTAAACGGTGGAGATGGACTGGGCGGTGACATGGGCGGATCTGGGCTGGCCACATGTCGCTCGGAGAGAGGGGTGGGAGAATTTAAATTTAAATTTTTGATTTTCAAAAAATCCGAGAAAATTCAAAAAGGCTCAGAAATATGCCAAATAAATTCCAAAAATTTTAGAAAAATTCATAGAAATTCTTGGAACCATTTTCAACTTATTAAAAATATTTCTAACTTAATTTGGTATTATATTTTATACCAAATATATTTTTTATTTTTAAAATCAGATTTTTAAACTCCAGGAAAACCAGAAAACCCAGATAAAAGCCAAACCAGTCCAAATAATTAATTTAAAATAGTATTTTTTTAGAAATTAAAAATAACCTTTATTTAACATTATTTTTAGGTTTTTGGTTAAATTACTTTTTAAAATCAAGGCCTTTTAAAAGCAAAAAATTAGGGCAAATCAAAATTAAAACTCAGGTAACCAAAATACTTATTTTTAAATTATTTTTTACTATTTTTATAAAAACCTGCGCTGTTACAATCAACCTCGCCAAGTCTTTGATGGACGTAGAGTTTAAGATGATTCCTCGATACAGCCGGGAATTAGCGGTTCTGTGTGCCACGTACCGGAGGTTATGTGACGTTTGCCAGCGCGTCACTGCTGGTACCCCCAATCTGGCTATCTGCTACGTGCTCCTGTAACTGTAGAGTTGGGAGCACTTTTCTATTGGATTTCCGACCATCGTGATGTCAGTGTACCTGTTCGGCGAGTTCGTCGACCTGACAGACGAGCCCACTATGGGTATATGGTGAATTGCTGCCCATCTACGGTGGGCGAAGGGCAAACCGTCGAAGTGTTACTTACTGTGACACAATGAATTTGAGTTATTACACGACAACGATGTCACATGAGATTCATAGAGATTTTATGTATATATATCGTCGGCAATGCCTCGACGGATCTAGAAACGGCTGCTCGTATCACCCCGTGACGGAGGGATCGTGTATCGTAACCAGCACCGTACAGAAACGGCTCCTCGTATCTCCCCGAGACGGAGGGAGCGGGAAGGTAAGCTTCGAGGCGAGCAAGCGCACAGGATGGTGCTGCTGCACGTGAAGTGGGCGGCCTCCTCGTCACCGTCGTCGTCGCCGGAGGGGGAGGGGGAGGAGATGGAGTTCCTCTACGAGTGCGCTGCCTCCGCCACCGTTGCGGACGTGGCGGCCGCCGTCGCGGGCATCGCCGGCCTGCAGGCCCGCCTCCTCTCCCTCTGCCGCCGCCTCCGAGGTAGAGATTTCGCGAGACTTTGCTGCCTTAGCTTCTGCGACGAGCAGATCGAATCGAACTGACGCGCTGTGGTTGCCTTTGTTTTGTTGCAGAGAGGTGTGCGGGTGCGCGTGCGGCGGGGGAGCTCGAGAGGGCTCTGTCGGAGGCCGAGGCCTACGCCTCCAAGGTCAGCTTCTCGCTTTGTTCAGGAGTTTCTCGTCGAATCAGATGTGACTGCACCTGTTTGTCGATTTGTTTGTGGGAATTGGATCATAGCATTGTGGTCTGTGGCTTTGGGGGTTCACTATGCCACTAGCCTTAGAATTGAACTCCATAGAATAAATGGAAAAGGATATGGGTGTGCAGTGTGCTACGATGCAAATTTCACGGTTTGGAGAGGACTTCCATTATGCAATTACTGTTTTTGAACAAACCCATCAAACAATCATTGCCTGGTTGGAATTTGATTCAGAATTTTACATGATTCTTGCTCTGCGTTTCTGAATGTTAGTGTGTTAGATTGGGAAAGGAAAGCTAAACTTAGCATTCTGTTTCTCGTCGTCATCAATTAAGCAAAACATTGTGAGGGTTGTTGTACTGTAGGATGTCGAATCAATTTAGCATATATACGCCAGTTGTAATCAATTTTTAGAGCCTACAGCTTGACATGACAGTTCCTTCCCGGGGCGTTTTTGCTGGAGATTTTGATGTGTCTGAATCTTATTCCAGGAGCAAGTGCGGCATAACAGATTCTTGTCCCCTCGTGCTCTAAGGAAACATATCAATAACATTGAAAAGACAGCTGCTACCGCTCTACAAGAATCTCCAGAAGCATTGTGCCTGCAACAGCCAACATTAGGTAATACATGAATTTAGACAGCGTACATGCGATTTTCAAAATAAGATAATGTACATGTGGTAGTCCTGGAGAAAACTTGAATGCCCTCTTGATGGGTTATTCCCATCTTTTGTAGTGTCGCTGAACTATCTTAATCTTTGTTAAGTGTATCAACCTTGATGATGACTAGTTCCAATTCTCAAGTTGACAAAATTTTCCTTTGAGTTTACATTTATTTCTTCCCTATTTCATTTAAACATGTGATACTTGCTTACTGTCAACTCTTTCTTGTAAGCAATATCCAGACAAGCATGAGAGCGTTCAACTTTGGTGGGCTGGAAAAGAGCTAGCCATGGGCGAGAAGCTATGTGACTATATTGGTGTTAATGACAAAACAAAGGTGTAGAGTTAGTTTATGCAGATTGCTTCAATTCATTTGCTGTAGTGCAAGGCAATTGCTTCAATCCATGATTGTTTTTTTAAAAAAAACATTTTTGTATTAATTTATGCAGATTGTCATCAGGCTAAGACAAGCTCCCGATGAGCCTTGAGTGTGTTTCTACCCTTCATTGATGTTGCAGAGTAAATTTTCTTTTGGGTAGTATATGCAAGTTATCCCCTTGTAAGGTGTTTTTCATTTTCATGAACAAGCACATTCTTCAATTGTAACACTACCAACTTACCAACTACCAAGTACCAACTGACAACCTGTATAAACACCTTAAAACTATGGTAGTTGCTTTTGAGAATTTCAGTTGCAGAAACTTAGAAATATCTTGTAATGCAACTATAAGAAAAATACAAAATAGAAATGTGTTGCATGTGCTCTTCTTTAAAGCAATTTACTTTGTGAGACGTGATGTTTATTTGATAGCAGGAATCCTATGTTTGAGCTCAAATTACCCTCTTTGTATAGCCTCCTTGCACAAACTTAGAATGGGGCATATCTAGTGAAAACCAATGGCTATATGCAATTGAAGCGCTTTTCTTTTGAGAAGATGTTTAACACAATAGTAGGAATGTTGTGTTTGAGAGTTCAAACTGTTGTGAATAGTCCCACATCAGTTATGGAAAGGAAAAAAACACAACTTATAAGTGTGAGAAGACCACACCACAACTGAGTTTTTCTCCCTGCTTGCGTTTGCCATCTTTGCTGTGTCCAATAGTGATCGAGTGAGTTCAACTAACCCTGATCTAACACAAACTACTCTAGTGTTCTATCCTCAGATGGCATCACACCATATCCTGGATTTTCACCTTGGAGAATTTAAGGGATTCAAATTATCAAGCTTGAAAAAGGTTTTGAAAATTGAATTTATCATGTTTCGTTTTGCTTTTAATCTAGGGAAACAAAAATCCGTTTGTCACCAGGAGATAAGGTTAGTCAAGAAGTAGTTCCCGAAACTAAATTGAAGGAAATAAATCAAAAGAACTAAGGGTTTAACCAATGTCCATGCTTAGGTTCATAGTAGAGACTAGGGTCAGTGTTAGCTTAGCTTCCGAGTTTATTATCTGTGTGGAAATTTGAACACGATAGTACGTTAATCATTGACTGCTTCTTAATGCCTGAAGGTATGTGGGTATGGATTTGTGAAGGATAGACTTGAACATCATTCAACTTCTTATGTCCAATAAGATTAGCTAAGAAAAATTTGTATTTCTTGCTAAATGATCGCCTATCTAATAGCTTTTTGAAGCTGGGGGACCATGAAATCAGATGATAGCCAAACTCATTCTGCAATAGCGTTTGTTATTCATAATGTTGTTATTATTGGATTTTGTCTGTTAAGAAACTACAGAGTCGTGCTCAGAAAAGTAGTCCAACGTGTCTAGCATTGCAGCCTACCGGGGCTAACATGCTCTGCACCCCTTGTCTTTGATCTGGCTCAACTTTGGCTATTGTATTAGCTTCTGACTTCTGGGGCTCATTTGTCTTCAAATGCACATCTCTTAAGTTCCTATGAACAAACACATACCGAGGAGCAAAATGACATTTTTTTGGATATCTAGGTTTCTTTGTTAGTAGACTATGTACCACATTGCAGGAAGGTAGAAGACACCATAAACAGATGCGTTTGATTCTTTGCTTATCTCATTTCGAACACTTGACAAGCACAGTGATACTGAGACAAAGGTCTTTCTACGGTCATGATTTTATCTGTCGTAGCTTCAGAAAACAAAGTATTTGAATTGCTGCAATCATCGAGCCTCCAATTGTGAAATCCTACACGTGGCTTATGGTCGATGGCTGAATTCACTTCTTGGCGCTTTGCATAGCATAACCATCATTCAGCAGTCAGGAATTAGCAAATGTTTCCCGTGGGAACCAACACTGTTGACGAACCGGCCAAGGTGTGGTTTTGGCATGTCTCACTAAGGATTTACCTGTCCTATCAACAAAATTTTATATGTTCTTACGTTTTGCAGTTTGGATCTTGGAATCAAACAAGTGATGAGGTTGGTGCCTCCTGTCTACAGGCAGTTCTAAATCCTGTTTGTCAGATTTCTTGTCTTTTACTGCTCTTTATCACATGAGTTAAGTAGTAAGTTGCATGACATGAAGCATTGAAGCCTATCCGGCCTTGCAGTTGCATTTTACTACCATCAACATAAAGTATCATATCTTGGTCGATTTGATCAGTGAAGCGTTTATGCACTCTTTCCGTAGCTTTGACCTGTCAGTCAAACTATCTGCTGCTCCTTCTAGCTGCTGCTGCTGCAAAGCTACCAGATGCTAACAGCCTCACAGTAATTCCATTGTTCTTCTGCTCCATCTGTGCCACACTTCATGGTGGTTCAGGGAATTTTTTTTATAAATAATCTATTTTTTATTCGAAATAACAGAAAAATATCTATACGAAATTATTTTTACAGAAATAGGCTCCAGTCAACAAGCCGTCGGGCAACTGGGCCTATCACCCAACAATCACGCGATACGCAAGAAATTCATTGGCCGTTGGACGAATTGATTGCAGTCGCCAAATTGAAATGCATATAAAAGGATCGTGCGGTCGAGTGGGCGCTCGGCTGCGTGGTGAACAAAGGCGACAGAAAGAAAAGAAGCAGAGAGGAGAGGAAAGAAAAGGAGAGGAGAGAAAAGGAGAGGGACGAGGAGAGGAGAGAGGAGGAGAGAAGAGGGAGGAAGAAGGAGAGATTTTATGACTTTTGTGAGTTAATTTTTTTTATATATTGTAGTTTAAATTTTGTATATGAAGTAGATAGTTTATTTAGTGTTAGTATCCGTAGAAAATTGTAGAAGTAGTAAAGAATTGTACAATTTTGGTATAGAAAATTTAATCAATGTAGTTTTAGAAAATTAGCAGTCGTAGTAACATGTAGTTGTAGAAAATTTAGTGAATATAGTTGTAAAAAATTAGCATCCTTAGCAAATTAACATGCATACAAAATTGTAGTTATAGAAAATTTAGTCAACGTAATTCTCCATAGAAATTTATAGTTATTCAAAATTCAGTCAATATTTTTGTAAGAATTTAATAATTTACTTTGTTTAAAACAATAATACATAACATTTATGATTAATTACGAATAAATGTAATGTCGTTAGCACATTGAAAAAACATGTGTACTGTTATCATGTAAATGAACCTAGCTGCTCGTGCAACAAGCCGAAGCTGTTACACAAGCCATGCTCTCATGTCCTCGCTGCATGCGTAACTGTGGGCATGGATCCTTCGAACTTCATGTCGGAGTACTTCTTCAAGGAGAGGGTGATGCATGTGTAGTGTGGTGAGCTCAGGGGGTTCAAGGTTGTTGGGAACTTCGTCACCTTGGGTATTGCAGGGAGGACCTGGATTCTAGATGTTGACATACTAAAGGGTGGGAAGGGTCGGTGATAGAATCGGCATATTACAAATGATATGGATGAAGCGCAAGCCGGAGCACCTAGTGCATGCTGCGGATGATGCAGTCAGGAGGGGTACACAGCTAGACGATGTAAGGCATGTGTTGATCACTAGGCAGACCGGCATGGTTTCTATAACTAGTAGTTAGATACTACAAATAAATGTCCCTTGTAATCTGTACTTTGTTAGTTAGCACTTTTGACGTGCATACTGTCATACTAATTGTATCATACGTTGCATGTACCGTTTGTACAATTGTTATGTTACTTCACCCTTTTCAGTAATGTAGTTGGTACTAGTATAGTGTCCGTGCTAACGCCACGGTGGCATTTTAGGGATGCACATGAAATCAACCAAATGAATTTTTGAATGGCCATACATGTTTTGTTCCCTGCTTTCAAAGCCAATTTTTGAATGGCCATACATATTTTGTTTGGATAATTGGGTTGCTGCTGGCAACAAAGTCCATCCATGAATGAAAGCCAAACATATACATCAGATTATTTTGGTCAATCACTACAAATAATTGAAGACATCCAAATGGCACATAATATAGCCACTTGCATATAGTATATAAGTTAATCGCAGATATCGTGCTTGGGAATTAATAAATTCATCCTGCAAGGTCAGAACATATGCACATAATACATGCAGAATTTGTAGATCTATTGTTACACATTATACATACCTATTCAAACAAAGATCGAGCCCTCATGATTTTGAGCTTCACGATAGAGGTAAAATAATCGCAAAGGAACAAATAAGGTTAGCACTTGCATCTTGATTTTGAGCCTCTCATATGACAACAAAGATTAAATATGCAGAATTTATTAAGATTTATTAAGAAATTTTCCTGCAAAGCAATTAAAAGGAAAAAAGCTCAAAGTGAAAGAAAGCTACAATTTTGCTTAGTCAGATCTCCTCTTAGATGAACAGACAGAGAACGAGCAACATTCTTCACACCTGAGCAGTGAGTCACAATCCCAAATATTTTCAGAAGCTGCCCAATGTTGCATGCCTTCACTTGCCTAATGGTGAGCAGAGTCACCTTGGAGAATGCATTTATGTAAACCTCACTACAATGCCAAAACAAAATCAATTTTAGATAAACATCAGCAGAGCTTGATAATTGGACAGACAAATTATTGGACTGCATTTCCAGTTGTGGGAATATAATTAGCTAGCTCCAAGAATAATTAGGTAGCATAACAATAATCCAAAACGCAAGCTCGCAGGACATTTCACCAAATCTGTTGTAGCACACAATTACACATTATTCATGTTTTAAAAACCTGTCATGCTGCTCCTACTTTGATGCGAGTCAAGTGCTAAGATTGGCAAAGCGTAAGGTGAAGAAAATTTGCATGAATTGTTAGACCGTGACCGTTTTGAGCCATTGATCACACTTTAAACCACATTTAGAAATCACATCCACAATATTTCTAAGGCACATTAGTAATAAAAAAATATGCCCTAAAAATATTCTCGACAAATTTGTTCAATGAACTGATGAAAAATTCTACATGCTCAAGTTTCGCTTTTCCGAATCCAAGTTTTACCAGTTGCACTTGGCTGTCCCGAGGCACAATAATGGACATGGTGAACCCAAGGAATAGAAATAATACAACAACTGAAGAACTCAAAGAGGCGATGCACAAACGAACTCTAAAGACATTTACGTAACCATCACATTAATTATGGTGACTTCATGTAAGATGATTATTTAAGCGAAAGGGCAAAGGCGATAGGCGAGGTACAATGGTTCATGGTCGATAGGCGAGATACAATGGTTCATTGCTATGCGAAAAATGGACTCAAGATGAAAAGCATAACAGACCTCATCGATATTTAAGGGACCTATGTGTTTCCCAACTTAACATCTGTCAGATAAAACTATCATACACACACCTCATTCCTACCTGAGAGTCAAATAAATCATGTCAAAATTAAGAAAAAAAATTACGTTACCAATTTAATAGAAAAGATTATAAGATTACTGTCAATCAGTTGGTAAGGGAAAGGCTCTGTCAGAAGCCAATTAAAAGTAGTGGTCGATACTGGTAAAGTTTCCCTCATATCACAACTATAAAAGAACACAATTGCTACTATCATCCTTGAGAAATCATAAAGTAACAAAGCGATAGGAGATGCCAAATTTGAGCTCACCTCATAGTAATCCTCATCTTGTTAATCGTAGCTATACTTCCATGTCAAGTAGATGAATATCGAGTTGCGTAAGAGCAATACGGAAATACTGCATTGGAAACAAAACAATATCATTTAGCTATAGATGTAATCTACTGTGATCCTACATTTAGCGGCAGCAAGTGAAACAAGCATCACTAAATTTATGAAGTGTTTCATAGTCTGTATTATACTAAAAGTAATCCTTTTAATCACAGATGTTCCATTCTACCTATCCATATGTAGTGAAAGTGAAATGCATAAACATTTGAATCTATGGGAAAGAAAACATGGACACTAATCATAAGGGAATCTGTAAGCTTGACTACAAATAGGAAGATTACTTATTGACAATCAAATTCTTATAAAGATGCAAGCACAAATACCAAGAATTTGTTAGATCTGTCGCGTGAACTGGCACCAACTGTATATGCATAAAGACAAAGGGAACACAATGAGGGAAAACATTAGACCAAATAATCTTATCAATAGCGTATTGAATTAATGAGCTGGCTGACGGAAGGTAAAAACGGAAGCATACTAAATGAATCCTTACAAAGGGAAATTAACCAAGCTATAATTTCATGGCATGCATAAACTTAAGTTATAAGTAAAGTTATCACCAATGCAAGTATGCTCTGTAATAGAAAAGAAATAGTCATCATAGTCTTGACAATACAATCTAGGATGTGAGAGTAATTTCATATATATTGTAAAGTTTAATTTGTTCAAGAAATTAGCTTCTTGATCGCCCTATCTATGTTTTCTTTCGTGAAGTTCCAACAATAAATGTAACAAGGTAGTCGGTCCTACAATTCAAATATGAGCATCGTGAGAAACAAATCTACAAGCTATTAAACTTGTTAGGTTAGCTCGAACACTAAAGTTAACTTTGATACTCCATAAAGGTGAGTGTGCGAAGCTAGATGCCATTAACCAACTTTGTTGGAACATGAAGGGCACGGTACCAAAATTTGGGTATCAAAATCAGCAAGGAAACACGCTATAGCACAAGCCGAACATGTATATAAAATAAGGAAATACTGAGATTGGAATTCACAACAGACTGAAATCTTCAAGATATGACAAAGATGGATCAAATGTGTAAGAACAATCATTATTGAAAAATTGTGTGAGAAGAACAATACACAGCATAAGAACTTACATGTTGAAAAAGAGCAAATTAGCTTCTTGATCGCCCTATCTATGGTTTTTTCTTCATGTAAACATCTAACATAGATGTTTACATGTTTGTGAGAAGGAGACAGGAAATAAGAACAATCATTACTGAAAAAACTTTGTGACAAGAACAAAAGAACAATACACAGGCATAAGAATTAACATGATGAAAAAGGGTAAGCATATGCTAATTATATGAGAATAGTGCGAGCCGCCGCCGACGCGAAGCCCGAGGCCGTACCTCCACCAGTGGTTGCACGCCGATGAGCTCCCTCCGGCCGCCGAACACCGCCTCCCCCGAGGGCGGGGCCGCCTGGCTGTGGAGCAGGTAATTGTTGGGTGGATGTAGGATAATTTGAACTGGTGGATTATTAGTTTAGATTAACGTATTAATATCAAGTAACAACAGGCAGGCAAGGAGGATTAGGAACAGTGGAGCATCAACCCCATTTGAGGTCGCTGTCTTGAGCATCAACCCGCGCCCTGGCCCTTGCTGGCGATCTGCTCCCTGTACTCCATGAGAAGTGACCCAAAATACACCTCAAATAACATCGTACTGATTACACACGAATCATCAACATACCAATTCATCTTCCTCGATTAGGGATCCGAGCATTAGCATTACATCGCTCGTGACACACCATAGACATTTTTAAAAAGTAGATGCACATAATCGATGTTGTAACAATCGGAATGCCCCACCAAGAACGATTAGACGATGACCACACGCACGCACGCTGATTGATGATCCAATCGACAATCCACGTAACCGATTGTACCAAAGGGCCATCCGCTTACGCCGATCTAGCCCGATCAGATCCGGACCAACCCCACCGCGACGAGCAAATGGCAAGATCAAACAAACAACATGCACGGATTGGGAAGGCAAAAGATCGAGGAGGACGCACCTAGCGGTGTTACCGAACTTGTCGTACATGAAGCGGGTGATGATGCTGGTCTTGCCGACGGATCGTCGCCAGAACACCACCTCTACTTGGCGAGGGCCGCACGGGGCCATCTCTCTCCTCCTCGTCTTCCCTTCTCCGGCATAAGACGGCGCAAATCGGATCGAGCAAAGGCGGGTGGATCGAGAGGCGCTGCGAGGGCCGGCCGCACCAGATCCGTGACGCCGAGCGCACGCCGTTTCCCAGCGAAAGGCGGCGAGGACAAGCAGAGGAGGCGATCGGCCGAGACGACGCCGCCGCCGGGCGGGGGTACGGTGCCGAGGGCGGGCCACGCGGGGAGAGGCCGCCGATCGCTGCCGTAGATCTAGGGCTTCCCACCCGACCCGACCATAACCGCCGCCGTGACTCCAAGCCCTCCGATGGACGAGGACGCGCGGGCTTGCGGTGGTCGCGGCGGCGTGAAGACTCCTCACGGTGGTGGTGGCGGCGGCGGGGGGGGACGGCGCGGGCGAGACGGAGGCGAGGCGCCATCAAAGGAGGAGTTGATTGGTTCTGGGATTTGGGGCGGATGATAAGGATCGGTGAGAGACCGCGGCAGAGCGGGAGGAGGAGCGAGGCGGAGTGCAGCGGAGGAGTGGGAGGTGGGAGGCGGCGCGCGGTGTGGGGTTGGGGACGGGGGGAATTTTCGCGAGGTGGGATCGAGAGCGGGCGATGGCGCAGGAGGAGCGGTGGAGAATGTCCCACGCGTGGCGGATAACGGAGGAGAGCGGACGCGGAGAGGTACCGCACATCCATTGAAGGATGACCGTCGGATATGGTTGAGTAAGGAGAGAGAATAGAGGAGAGTTAATCTGGTACGGACGTTTTTAGGATGGTGTAATTATGAGTGCATATTGTGGTGTGGACGTAGTTAAGGTCATGACTGTGGAGCAGGTAATTGTTGGGTGGATGTAGGATAATTTTAACTGGTGGATTAATAGTGTAGATACAATACCTTGTAAGAAACGGAAGCTTATTTTTTAATTTTTCACTTTCTCCAATTCAATGAAGCATAGGTTGCACCGCTCCCGCCTAAGATGAACAAACAAGTAAAATCACATTACATAATCTAGCAATGGCATATTAGGAGAGCAGTTGACTGAACCAATACCTTTGCTCTGCTTGAAGATCTACACCCACAGAAGATGGACCATTGATCTTTGTTGAATGTATTCATCGCCCAAAAGTTCGACAAATTTCACCAACAATTCTAATGAAACGCCTAGATGCCTGCATAGATTTAATTCATGAGAAATAATGTGGATTGTAATGTAATAAATAAATAAATGGATGACAAGTAAGACGACATGGCACTTGGCATGGCACAACACATATATTAATCAATCAAAACTTTGGTGCTAATAATGATCATTTCTCCTTTATAGATGGATCCTGAAACCACAACAAAGAGACTTGAAGCAACTTGCAAAAGAGTCCATTTCATGAACGATATTGCTTGGTTCGAAAAAGCTAGAGTGCAAGTATGCATGCAATTGGCGTAATAATGTAAAACTACAAAAATGTATGAATATAACAATGAGTGCATGTTTGAACAAAGAACAAAATCACCAAGAAAGTCGGCATGTACTGCAAACTTATTATGATGGTAAGGGAATACATTGAGCGAGCTTTGCATTGAAGCAAAATCAAAAGGATTTGAAAAGCTCAAGCATCTCCTCGTGGAACCCTTGACTTTCATTGGTTGATCCTTCGATTTTGGACCTTTGCTCTCATCTCAAAGCAGTGGATCAAAACAGAAACATACATCACATGGTAGCTAGTTTTGACAAAGAATGCAAGTGAAATTGCCAATAAAAGAAGCTAAACAAAGAAGATCTGGATAAATTCTCCATTGTTAAGAGGACGAAATAGCCTCTCGCTTTTCTTTTTTTTTACAATGGAGGGAAACAATAGTATTCTGTTGAGATGCATGCACAAACACAAGCACCACAATTTTCCCACCGAACTTACATATGGAAAGTGGCAAATGCTACTAAGAATGGAGATAAGTTGGTTCAAATGCACCACGTGATGTCCAATTTGAATGTAGCACTCATCACCGACAAATACATAAACAAACTCCAAGCTACATCACGATTGTTGGCAATAACAAGCTATAACAAATCAAACGAGGTTGAGCTTTTGTAAACCTCCATCTTTTCGCTTATCGGGATGAAGAATAAGAACAGAAAAAACTACCATGATATCGATATCATCAATTTTGATTCAATCTACAATAAATTAGTCATGCTCTACATCGCGACAAACAGAGCAAATGTATAATGAGCACGAAAACAAGTTGAACGGAAACTTTCCTTCTCATCAAGGGTTGAAGAAATTAATTCTCCACGTAAAAGGAAGAGATAGCCAAACATTCAATTGAGTGAATTCTACCATAACTTCCTGTGAATAAGCTACGCTGCCAAAACAAGTTAAGGTCCTCAACTCTTCATTTCAATAGGTATTCGTCCAGCAGGAGTAACATTGATGAATGATGATCCATTGAGTTTATCTTTGGTTTAATTTTTAAGGGGTAGAATGGATTAAGTCAGGCTCTTTGTCCGCCCATAACATCAATGCACATGAATTGGACAATAGAAGCCATCGGAGAAACGATATCATATTACTACAGAACAAGCACATGATGTGCTAATTCAAATATTTGGAACCAAGAAAAAAACAGAACCATCTATTCACATAATGAACGTTGACATAACCACTCGAGTAATAGGGCATCTCTTAAATTAACTACATGTTACAAGTTGTACCATATAGCATCATTTTTCCTTATTTTATTTATATAACATATCCAGATTCCATATTGGTTAAAGACAATTACTATACCATCAAGTAACAACTACTAAACATAAGTGATGTGAATAATAAATTTCACGAAAAGAACAGAAAGGAACAGAATGCTATAAAAGCTTATGGTTTGTCTTAGACATACAGATGAATACAACCGGCCTCTAGGAGCCACCGGCGGCAATTGCTTGTTGTTGGTTCTTCATAGCTAGGGACTGATCCTGCCTTCCCGCTTAGAAACAAGCGATCTTGCTCTTCCTACACGATACTTTAAGATTCGGACTCACGTAACATATTACAGCAAGTACCAAAGGATATCAAAATATATACCGCTCTTGAAACTTCAAGATAGCATGATTATCTCTTGGCTTACGTATTCTAGAAACATCTGTAAAAGAGTAACAAATTCTCAAAACAGATTCATACAACTTAGTTAGAATAAATGTAAATTGCCAGAAATTTTAAAATGGTGACACATGATTACCCAAAAGAAAATTTTCTTGCCAAAATAGTGGGATAATTAATAACTCAATAATGAAAATTGTCATCTTGTGTGCAACATTTAGGTCACCACCGTGAGAGTCCTCATTGACCAACAGAGGCGAGAGATTAACTCAATTGCACACATCATACAACCTAGAGCCCTAGATATGTACCCAATGATGTGCACAAGCACGAAAATGACCAAATCGCTTATATCCTATTCTCTACCAAAGGTTCAAATATTATGCCCAAGCTCAAGATTTGGAGAATGACAAGCATTGCAGACATTATGCCATTTCCAAATTCCTATTCTCGAATATGACAACGTGACAAGCATCCGATTTATATCTATTGGACTCGAAAGTCTATCGTTGGAACCTAAAGACATTCCTCATTATTTCATTGGAGCTATTACCTAAAATCTTAACTGGTAAGGCTTTCATAATTTCAATCACCTCACATTTTGTAAGTCTACAAAATATCCATGGAAATAGCAACCGAACAAGGCATACCAAGAATTGGTGCTTTGTCTAAGACAGTTGCTAGATCGAGACGCACATCGCGAAAAGTATTTCAATGCAACAAATTTGATTTTCAATTCCCCTTTTACCTGCATAGTCGATAAAAGGAAAGGAAAAAATACATATTAGAGTAAGAATCCTATCCAAGATTAGCAAAATCTGGACCTCTGATGATATTGCATTTGGTTCTTGGGAAAAAGAAAACATACCAAGAAACGATTAGTAATCTTTTCGACCTCCGTACTATAATAGGGGAAATGAGCGAAAATCCCACCTAAGCAAGCATGCTGCACAGTTCTCTTTTCGTCCTCCGTGGGTGTGAATTATGTCTTGATTGCAGTCGGAGAGGATGGGCAGAATACGCACGTGTCGGATGGCATCTAGATGCTGACATTGCGACAGCTTTGGATCAAGAAAGGTCGCCCAACATGAGGCATTTGCTGGAATAGCATCTAATGAAATACTGAGCATGAAGTGAACACAATACAGAAGAAACAACTCAAATCAAGCCGCTTCAAACGACTTTCAAGTATTCTCCTCAATTATACTAAAGTCGGTTCCGGATATCTTTATGTCCTCAAATCTTACAAGTCACATGGCCTATTAGCCAAATATATCAACTTACGGGTTTTCTCCAACCAAGCCCATGGTATTCGGAGAAAAGACCAAAAACTTCTAGAACATTCGAGTCCCATAGATCAAACTTTAGTGTTTGATAAAGATATAGATCTAGGGTGTTTAGCAAGAAACAGGTTTTCGAGAACCTGTCCAATTTGCAGACTAAAATTTGAATTTCTCAATACATTTGGCTCAAAGTTATCAAAATTTACCATGGATCCACTGTCTTTACAAAATATTCAAACAAGTCCAAACTATGTCAAGCGTGCCACAATAAGACCGAAGTTAAGAATTAATTCAATATAACTGAATTAGCTACGTGTCCATGATTCAAATTACCTCAAAGTCCAAACAAAGACCCGCACGTAACCTTTTATAAGTTATAACCCAAAACCAAATATCACCGCAGTCAGCCCAACAAGACTTTTTTAACTCAAAGATTCTGAAAAAACTACAGAGAAATATGCATATCTAGGGGAACAACACAAACCCTAAAACTTACAATTTTCCTACAAAATTCACCTATACAACTCGAACAAGCTTAGCCGAGATCACAGTCATCGATTTCCCGAACATGATCTATACAAGATACATGTACTAATTTCCATAATCTCAATAATGCCCTAATTAAGATTTAGGGCAGGAGAAGGGGGGCAGGCCTGTCTCTCATCCCTTCCAAAATCATCTCAGCAGCGTTCATTTCCCCAAGCTAACTAAATCCTTTGTCGAATCAAGTAACCACACATAGGGGCTATGAATATCAAGAAGCTCCCGGATCAATAGAGGAACGGGGCCGGGGGAGGAGTACCTGCCGAAGGCGCGGAGGTCGTCGAAGTGGCGGTGCATGGCGGCCTCCTCCTGGGCGACGGCGCGCGTCTGTCGGCGTCTTCTGCTGCGCTGGCTGCGCGGGGCGCGTCGCCGGCGATGAAGAGCGCCTCGAGGCGGTCCGCGCCGAGCCGGATGTTCGCAATGTGCCTTCTGCGCACCCGGCCGCTCCATCGCTGCGCCACTTGCTGGCGGCGTGTCCCCGCGGCCGCCTCGTCTTTGGTGCGCCGCCGAGCGCGGAGGTGGGGAAGGAGGAGGCGGCGGCGAGGGGGGGGGGAGGAGGAGGTGGCGGCGCGGAGCGGAGGGGGGGGAGGAGGCGGCGACGGCGGCGGCGGAGGAGCGGCGGAGATATCGAGGGGAGGAGGCGCACGGATTCGGTGGTGGGAGGCGGAGGCGGCGGAGGAGGAGGAGGAGGAGGCGGCGGAGAAATCGAGGCTAAATAGGCTACGCTACAATAAGACCAGATCCGCACCAATTCCATCTTAAGACGAACTTCCCGAGCCCAAGAAGCCTACCGATCTCGCTGCTCGCGCCTCAAACCCTAGATCCGGTGCCCCGAGGAAGGATAGCAGCCCACAGGCCGCTGCTGCATTGCCGGCGGCGTCCGCATCGTCGAGGAAGAGGTCCTCGGGCATGCGGAACGCGCCGTGCGCGGCGACGATGGCGCCGCCGACGAGCAGCCCGGAAATGATGAGCGACGCGACGGACGTGAAGAAGAAGGCGACGAACCGCCTTCGGGGGAGGCGGCGGAGCGCGCGCCGGGAGGCGGGGGAGGCGGGGCCTTCGGGGAGGCAGGGGATGAACGATCCGCGGGTGACGATCGACCTGCATGCATACCACAAAGAGATGAAAACGCGGGAGGGGTACTGCACATCCATTGAAGGATGACCGTCGGATATGGTTGAGTAAGGAGAGAGAACAGAGAAGAGTTAATTTGGTGCGTACGTTTTTATGATGGTGTAATTCTGGGTGCATATTGTGGTGTGGACGTAGTAAAGGTCATGACTGTGGAGCAGGTAATTGTTGGGTGGATGTAGGATAATTTGAAGTGGTGGATTATTAGTTTAGATTGTGCTGATAGCCTAGTATTGTTTCCTTCATTTATTTACAAGTTCTATTTATTGTTGCTTTACATGCGATGTTTTTTGTTCCGCATAAATGCTAACTTGAATTTATTTTGCAAGTATGGCTCGTGAGCTTCATGGATCGGACTGGCCTTATGACATGTTGGACGAGCACGTCGACCAGTTGCATCGTACTTCCCGCGTGTCCCGCCTCCAGGGAGCGCCGAGGAGCCAACTAACTTGGGAGTGGTCCAGACACGCACACCTCGAGTGGCCTGTGTTGGCCCAGGCACCCGGCGAAACCTCACTCATTGTTTGCGCTCTGGTATTCTCAAGAAAGAAGACGATGAACAGTATGGTATTTTCGACGTGCAACAGCTCACGTCTCTTTTCTTCTTTCGTTGGCCCCAACTCTTACAATGCTTTATATAGACTCAACTCACACCTGTGGTGGCCTAGTGCTGATCCGCTTTACTCGGTCCACTACCTTCTGATGCCACCACTCATACATCCATGCAAAATGCAACCAACTAAGACCTTTTCTCAAACCACTAGCTAATGCATGGATACTCAACTACACACAACGACTAGATAAATATGCAGCACTCCAACTCATGCACTAACCTAGTCATGCGGCAACTAAATCTAAAACGTGCACATGAAAGTATGGCCGATTCCATCAGCAGCACTACTCCTAACCACATGCAACAAGATTATTTCCAACAGCCTGGAGGCTAGACTACTATTGGACAGCCAAGTGTGCACGCTGGCAACATTGTATTATTGCCATAAGTAGATTATGTGCTGACCTTTACTTGCTTCGCAGGCTGTGTGATGCTGGACTACTCCCTCTTTCCCGAATGGTGCAGGCCACTGACGAGAACGAACTGGCCTTGCATGCGGGCGGGGACGACGGCGCGGAGCGATCGTGACGCTTTTCATTTGACCGCTCTCTGCTGACAGGTTTGGTGGACCGCTGGAGGCCGTAGACGCACACTTTCTACCTCCTATTTAGGGAGATGACTCCTACTCTACAGGACGTGTCCCGCTGGAGGCCCCAGTCGGCTAGCGTGCGGACTTGCTCGATAGACTCTAGGGAGTCCTTTCGCCTGACGCCGCGAAGGAGTATTTCGTCTTCCCGTTGGCTCAAACACACGGGTTGGTTAGTCGCACATAATGCTCTATGTTATGCATGTAATCAAACCCTACGCGGCATGTTACTCCCAACTGTACAATAAAGTCTATTTTAATTCAGACAAGCTTATTTCCTCGTCTTTTCGCATTTAATTATTTCTGTAGCAAATCATCCAACAACATTAACAAACCAATTCTCCTCTGTGTACGAATTCCCGGTAACATCACAATATCACTTACCCTCGTACTTATCGATCGTGCTTATTTCAATCATTCTTTAAAAAAAGTTTCACAAATTTTTTTGCACTACAACAACATATAATGACCGTAAACTCTTATTGCAAATCCAATAGATTATCTCCCATTCATAATCTACGAAAATCACAAATGGATTACCTCTCTTGTTTGCAGTCGCTGCACAGTGTAGTCGCCTAGCCACTAGGCGACAAGCTGCAGTCGCCGAAGCGTTAGGCGACTGCAACATATTGCCCAATGGCTCACGGACAGCTTTCGTGTGGCGCGTCCATTCGGCGATAGGCTTTAGTCGCCTGACGGTTAGACGACTGGAGCCTATTTCTGTAAAATATGTTCGCACGGGTATATTTTTGTTATTTTGAATAAAAAATGGATTATTTACACACAAAAAATTCGTGGTTCAGGTTGCAAATAGTTTGATGACCGCGTAAGCACAGTCTATTTCTGATTTGCCGTTTGATCTATGAAATCACTCATGTTCAGGACACGACAATCGTTCTACATGATCACGACCTAGTTATTCGCTAAGGATGCACACGAGCCAAAGCAGTGCTGTCAGCATATGGCTCCTTTCACTTTTTCCAGTTGTTTGTTGCGATTGGAAATCTATCCAACTTTCCTCTCCTCTTGAGCAACAGAAAGGTGAAAACTTTTTTCTTGGCCACTTTATTAGGCACCCTTTTCTTCTCCTCTCCTCTGAGAAGATTCTTTGGTTGCATTAGGCCAGGGTTTGTTACAGGCAAATGGTTTGCTCCATCCAAGGTGCTGCTGTTAAGCCTGCAACAGTCACTCGCAGACAGAGAGATGGTGAAAGGAAGGAATCTCTCATGTCTATATGCTCTCTTCCTTTCTCTCTGCCTCACAGCTCGTGCTCATCTGGGCCTGTTTGTGCTTGCATGAGTCATGACCCATCCCAATCAGAAGATAGACAAGCCATGGTGGGGGAGAACTGGGAACTGGCAATCATCACCCCAAAGCTGTTTTCCTTTTGGCAAGCCTATTGTGTTGTGTGCGTGTGTCAGTCAGTGGCCAATGCAAATCATCCTGCAACTGTTTCAGGTACCCCATATGGTATCTCCAATTCATAAGTAGCACTCCACTCGTAGTAGCAAATCATCTTGGCTGGCAGGATACAATAGAAATGTTCAAATAATGGTGTCTTGAGTAGCTTGATTCTTTTTGGACAATGTCATTCCTAATCTACATAGCAGACTACAAGTAGTTCTTGTTTGCTCATCACTGCCTTTTCTTCTGCCAAGTCTTCTGTGGATACTCCATTTGGCTGTGCATTCTCTGGTAAGATTCCTTGAGAGCATGCTGTTTGGAAAAAGCCTAAGCATTCGCCGGCCATGTGTAAGCTCAACCAAAAGCAAGCATTTCTCGTGGAGTACAGCACAAAACCTTTGTTTTGAAGCGAAGGGACGGCGAGATGCAGACATGCAGAGTGCAGGAGAGCGTGGCGTGGAGGCTTGCCAGGCGTCTACTTTGGAGCCTGGACTTTGGCGTGCCATGGTAGGAGTACTCCGTGGACTCTACTACACCACAGCCTTCTGCAAGGCTCCATGGATGGAGGCATGGAGTGTGCGAGGTACGTGGAAGTATGCATCATCCAATTTATAACCAGATTGATTTTGTAGGAGGTATGGCCAAGTAGTGTACTTTTGAGTGGAATCAAATCTGCCACCAAGTCAGTGCCACCCTAGCACCATTTATCAGTGCAGTACAATACCCCACAATAGTACCACTAGCATATAGGTGTAAGCACTGCAATGCAAAGCCTCCCAACGATCACCCACACCAAACAGAGCAGCAGCAGGGGAAGAAAATTGGGGACGCAGATGGAGATGGAAAAGAATGAAACAGAAGATCAAGCTGAAAACAGCTGAACAGGCATCATACAGCTAGGATAAATCCTTTGATCCAAGCACATAAAAAAGGACAGGAACCAAGGCAAATCAAAGAGAGTTCTTCCTCACAACGTACAATTCACAGCACAATGCTCACCTTCACAGGCATCTCCCCGAAACCAAAAAAGAACAAGGAAAAAAAAAGGCTTCCTTTGATCAATATGGCATCAACCCCTGCACATCTCCTGCCTCTCTTGCGCTGCATCGTTTGCAGCGGCGACAGAGGAGACCCTGGGAGTATTGGCCACCGAGTAGAACAGCACGTCGCTCACGCTCCTCCTCGCGGAGATCATCCCCTGCTGCTGCTGCTGAGACCTCTTGCAGTGGGCAATGGCTCCCTGGATGGCCCCCTCCTCCGACCGGGCGCTGCTGCTCCGCTTCAGCGCCGGCGTTGTTGTCCGGAGGAAGAACCCGTTCGCGTTGCCGCAGGACGGCGTCGACGACGATGAGGACGACGAGGACGAGCACAGTGGCGAGGCCCCCGGCGGCGGCGCAGCCTTCGTCGCCACCAGGCGCACCCGCCGGATGATGCCGGAGAAGGACTTGCGGTGGCTGCAGAGCCCTTCTTGATCCAGCACACTCCCCCTCCCGTCGCCGCTGTTGCCATTGCCAACGCCAATGTCGGTTGGCTTAGCCAAGAACAGGGATTTGATGTACTCCCTCGACGTCCACCTCTTCATCAGCTTCAACCTCTTGGACCAAGAATATTTCTTGGCACACACCTTGGTCATGTCTTCTTCTACCTCCGCATCCGCACAAGCAAGAGCGCCCGCATTGGCCGGCTTCTTGATCTCCTGCACCTGCACCTGCTGCTCCTGCAGCAGCTTCTGCACGAGCTGGAGCCGGGGCGGCAGGTGCAGGGGTAGGAGGTTGCCCCTGTAGAACAGCTCGTCGGCCGGTGACGCGAAGGCGGCCTCCCTGTGCTTGCTGGCGCCGCCGCCGGTGGCCGCGCTCTGGAACTCGAACTCCCGGTGGCCGCAGTGGGGCGAGGAGGGGGGCAGGGGCAAGCTGCTGGTGGTGAGGTCCATGTCGATGAAGTCTTCTTGGATCACCATTGTGGGGGCCCTCGCCATTGTTGCAAGCTGCAATCTTTGGATGGTGTAGAGTAGATTAGATGACAAATGAGCTGCGCGAGGCGGCGGTGTGAGATGGTTTATAAGGTTGTGTTTGGTAGGGGAGGAGAGGAGAGATACATACAAGGGCACAAGCACAACAAATGCAAATGCAGACAGTAATGGCACGAGAGGGGCATGGGGTTTTGTGCTTAAGGTGGCATTGGAGGTTCCGTCCGTCTCTCTTCCAACAGAAACGACCGTGATGAAATCATTTTTGCTTTGTTTGGCTCGTTTTGGCCTTTTTAGTTCTCGGTTTTCTTTGGTTTCTCGTCTTTACATCTTCTTTTCCTTTCTCCTGTTTGGCGGTGAGGAGGCAAGCGTGATACTGACAATTTTTGGGATCTAACTCTCGTTGGTTTGTTACCAACCACCGGTTATGCATCCATTCATTTTACAATAAATACTCTGTTCTGCAATACAAATCGAAAGTTTATCATGCGCACAGATTAAACCATAGAGACATTAAATTTAAAATAAAATTAATACCATTAGACCATGTATATCCTTATTAAGTAATATATTACAACTACTTATTTATTTTTTCAGTATTAAAGTAAGAGTATAGGGTAGAAATATTGTAATAACTATATCTTTTATCTCCACAATAGATTTACACTTTAGAGACGGCATTTTCCAGAAATGAGGACTTCATTGAGGGGCGGAGGGAGTAATAACCTTGCTCGTTTAGGGCAAGAAGGGTGGTGTTCCTTTCATTAAGAATTTTGAGCTTATAGACAAACAGGCTTGTTCAGGATCTCTTGCTCATGCATCAGACATCACAGTAGCAGCAGTAGTAAGAGCAACTCCAGCAGGGCCCCTACTTGAGCCCTCAAACCTCATATTTGAGGGCTTGAGGCAAAAATAGAGGTCCAGCAGGGCCCCTACTAGAGCCCTCAAATTTGAGGAGCCCCTCAAATCCCCCTCCCACCCCTCATTCCTAGGGGCTCCCCCTCCACCCCTCATTTTCCTGTTTTTTTCCCGCACCGTGAAACTTCTCCCCGCTCCCCCTTTGCATCTTTCCCGCCGCCTCCTCGCCCGACTCCTCCCGCGCCCGTCCCCTCCCTCCCACTCCGCCAGTCCGCCTCCCTCCTTGCTCCTTCCCCCGCCGCCGCCCCTCCTCCCCCCGCCTCCGCCGCCTCCCTTCCCGGCGCCTCCACCCCCACCGCCCGCCTCCTTTCCCGCCATCCCCGACTCCCCGCCTTCCCACCGCCCCCTTCCCCTCGCGCCTCGCCTCCACCGCGCCGCGCCTCCCCCTCCTCCCCCCTGCCCCCCGACTCGCCTTCCCACCGCCCCTTCCCCCCCGCGCCTCGCCCCTCCGCCGCCTCGCCTCCGCTTCCTTCTCGCGCCTCCGCCTCCCGCCGCCCCCGACTCCTGCCTTCCCACCGCCCCTTCCTTCCCCCGCGCCTCGCCCCTCCACCGCGCCCGCCTCCCGCCGCCTCTTCCCGGCGCCTCGCTTCTTCCCCGCCGTCCCGACTCCTGCTTTCCCACCGCCCCTTCCTTCCCCGCGCCTCGCCTCCGCGCTCGCCTCGCCTCCGCCTCTCCCGCCCCCTCGCCTCGCTTCCCACCGCCCTCTTCCCTTCCCGGCGCCTCGCCCCTCCACCGCCGCCTCTGCCCCTCCGCCGCCTCTTCCCGGCCCCGCCTCTCTTCGGCGGCTCTCTCGAGCGGGCGGCGTGGGAGGGTGAGTGGGTGGCGTCGGCGCACGCATAGCGGCCGGGCCGAGGCGCGGTGTGCTCGGGCGGCGCGGCGAGACACCGCCACGGCGTCGCCTCGAGATCCCCATCCCATTCCCTGTGTTCCCCCCGATGCCCCTTGCGCACCTCGCGCCGCCGCGCCTCCGCCGCGCCTGCTGTCGTCGGCGGCTGCGGTGGTGGAGTGGGACAGCGGCGGCGAGGAGGTGCGTGGCGAGGAGGCGGGAGATGCGGCGGCGGTGGCGTGCGAGGGGCGGCGGCAGTGCAATCTGGCAAGCGGCGGCCGAGCGATGAGAATTTTGAGAATGACGAGTGGGCCCTACATGTCATTCTCACTTGGATTGAATTTGAGGGCCCCGATTTGAGGGCTTGCTGAGTTCAACTCAAAAAACAGGGCCCTCAAAAGTAGGGGAAGCCCTCAAATCAAAAGTAGGGGCTCTGATTTGAGGGCTCCTGCTGGAGTTGCTCTAAAATGTTACGGGTGAAAAGTCATATCCACGGCGGTGCAGGCGGACAGGAGCGCGACGTAAGCCTTAGGGCGTCTCCAACAGCTGGCTATTTAGTTAGGGCATGTTTGGTTCATGACCGAAGTTGCCTAGCCACAAGTTAGGCGTGCCACGCTTTTAGGTAGTTGTTTGGTTCATCGACGCAATCGTGGCATGCCACACTTTCTTAGCACCCGCCCCACACGTCATAGACTCAATTTCTTGCCAAACTTTGCCACAAGTGTGGCTTCGATTTTGTTAGCCACACTTTCTGTGGCAGCCACACATTGCCTAAGCTTAGGTATGGCATGCTTAGGCACCAACCAAACAGGCCCTTAGCTAGATCTGATGTGGCAAGAAAAAAGTAGGAGAGAGAGTAGTCACTAGCGACGAGCAAATAGCTGATCTATTTCACGTAGTCCAAGAACATGAGAGAGGAGCATGTGGGTCCAACAGTATAAAATAGTCTTTGCTTTTGTCTCTCACCTCCACGTCAGCTGACTATATAGCTAGTACTAGCTATTACCATTGCGGACGCCCTTATGAATAACGCCATTGAATTCAACGCAGGTTCCTGTTCTGCCCAAGGAAAGGAAAGGCCAGGAGAAGTAGGAGCAGCAGCATCGCAGCAAGGCGAGCAAGCGAGCAAAGCGAAGGATGGAGGAGGGCGTGTATTGGCTCAGCGTTTGATAAAGGGGGCGGTCAAAAGACGTCGAGGATTAAAGATGGGGGCAGTTAAGACGGCAGTAAATGAGCGGTAGTAGTAACACCCTCTCCTCTGTCTGCATTGGATGGCAAGCTTTTCCAAAGCCTACCAACCGAACCCCATCTCACAGGCTCAGCATTTTCCCTTATCTTGACTGGCTCACAGAATGCTGGCCACCAACCGGAAGTGAGTTTGTTCATTTTGACTGACTCACAAAATGCTGGCCACCAACCGGAGGTAAGGTTGTTCAGGGCTGTTCTTTCCGGTTTTAAAAACTATTTTTAATTTTTTTCTATAGTAACTAGATTTTAAATAAAGTATCTTTTTAAAATAAAGTCTATAAGTTGATTATATTACACATTATAGCGATTTCATTTTTATCGATTAAAACCATATTCAAATTTCTATTATTCCATACTTTCTCTCATAAATAGTTCAAAAATTATAAACCACAGTTATAAGTTATAAACCGTAGCTAAAAATAACAGATCTAAAGATTGGCTCACAAAGTGCTGGCCACCAACCGGAGGTGAGTTTGTTCATTTTGACTGGCTCACAAGATGCAGGCCACCAACCGGAGGTGAGTTTGTTCATTCTGATTGGCTCTTAGCTCGCTGTTACAGTGGGCTTACTATACTGGTAAAAAGTTGCAGGCATTCATTCGGTCACAGGGGGGTGCAACTGTTTGACCAGCCTTCGGCTCTGGTCCAAAAAGAGGTTCGAGCTTGAACAGTGCTCTCAGCCCAAAGGGGCCCTAGATATGCGTGCAATGGGTGCAGTCAGCTGCGTGCCTCGCTCCCACATGCTGTGCAAAAACCATTTGTTTTCTTCAGTCCATCGTTTTCTAGGCTTAATTAATTGTTGTTACCGCCTACTGTCCGGTTTAGAGCAAGTATAATAAGAGGCTGTTAGAAGGCTGTATACTGAAATGGAAGAGAGAGAGGATGAGAGAGAAGAGAGATGGGCTGTAAGTTTACAGCCAGCTGAAGCACAAGAACCCAGAAACTTTGTGAGAGAAAGGTGGGTCATACACCTTCACTCACTGGTAAACTACTATATAAATGAGTGATAAGTGGTCAGAAGTGTCCATACACCACCAAGGTCAGATGATTTAGCCTTGCCTGTGCCTTCGAGCAAGTATTATAAGAGGTCAGAAGCTAGTCATCTTTGAGGTGGAGGAGAGAGAGGAGGAGAGAGAAGAGATGTTGGCTATAAGCTTTACACCACCAAAGCACAAGAACCAAGAAACTTTGTGAGAGGGAGGGTAGGTCATACACCTTCACCGGGTCAGAACTACTATATGAGTAGGCTGATAAGTGAGCTGTAAGTATTCATATAGCCAGCTGAAGGCTGTATTATAAGACTTGCTCTCAAGACGGAGTGGTACTAACTAGTGGGAGGTGTGTGTCCGCCTATTGTCATCCAGTGTTCGAGTCCGTATTCCATTTGAATTTGTATGCCCATTTGTTCAACTAATGGTCTATGATTTATGGTTTTTTGTAAATAAATAGGATAGTTTTTCTATCGTCATTTGAAACGGTTTATTTAGACAGATTTTTAAAGCGACTTATCAGTATTCGATTCGTTTACACAAACGCTCGTGAGGGCCAAAACCCATCAACCTTAACCGAAAAGAACACACATATGTTTATTCTTCTTAGTTACATGACACCTAGTTCCTTATCCAACATTTGCATTTGTTCAAAGTAAAAGACCAAGACAGATAAACCTGAAATTAATAGGAACGCATAGCTACAAATATAAGGCATTCAATTCCTTTATTGTTATGTAAACTTAAAGCTAAAAAGTCGTGTTTTGAAGTGCACGAGAGCGTTGTCTTGCAGGACAAATGTTTGTCGGCATCTCCAAGACTCCAAACAGCAACAACTGCATTTTTTCCTTGTGTAAAAAGATTGACAGGCGTAGCTTAGTTTGGTAATAATTGAGCCCATAAGATTGAGATTCCACTATGATTCGAGATCAATGACAACGCAAGCGATCCAATTCTTATATGGTTTTAGCAGCCTGTGACCGTGCGACTTGGGAACAAAACATGATACTCTCTCGAACACCTTTTCCTCCCCTCCTTTCATTTCAAGCAAAAGAGAGACCTATGTTGTAGCGCCCAAGTAACACAATGATTTGCCCACTTGTCCTAGATTCGATGTGGATATGATATCTACTGCAGTGCTAATTTGGTCACGCTCGTTTCAGCTTCAACTTCTGATTTTTGGCTTATTTTTTATTATTTATAAATTTCGTTTTTTCTGAACTTTTGGTTTTTTTAAGCTTTTTTGCTTGTTCTTTTTTTCTGTATCCGTTTGCATTGTACGTGATGAGCTAGCATATTTTTTTATTTTTTAATTTTTTAAAATTTAATTACGCCAATAAGCCACCTTCAGCTACAGTGAAATTTCAGTCGCTACAGTGTAATTTCAGCTATAAACCACGGCTTTTCAGCCCAACCGAGCGGCGCCCAGCTGGAAACTAACGACTCTTATTTTCTTTCTTTCGTATGAGTTGTGTGTATAGAACGCTCTAGTGGTCTAAAAACAGTCTAAGTAATATAAGTAAATTGGTAATACCCCATTATAGATATGCAAAGAAGACAAGCGAAGGCAAGTGATGCAAAACGAAATGAAACCCCACGTGATCCAACCTACTCCAAATAGAGTAGAGTAGAACATTTTTTCAGTAGTAGAACCTAGATGATTTGCTGATTTGATAAGGTGTCCATCATATATATAGTCATAGACATACTCATTCACAAGACTATCCTAAAATAGTAAATCCCTATTCTCTTAGTAGTAGTAATAGAGAATCACAAGGACACGAGCAAAGCCAAAAGCAAGAAAAGATCCATCATCAATCTGTAGCACTGGTGATCATATGTAGCTAGAGAAGTTATTGGGTACTCTTACATATAGTCCTGTTGAACTGTGCCTAATATCATCCGTGTCCTGTGGTAAGCTCAGTCAGTGTGTTTGAATCAGCCTGGTCTTGCTCAAACGAGTTTCAGCTTCTGACTTCTAACTTTTTAATTTTGTCTTTTTTAGCTTTTTATCTTTTTTTC
Organism: Dendrocalamus sinicus; assembly: GCA_036346575.1. Classification (NCBI taxonomy): domain Eukaryota; kingdom Viridiplantae; phylum Streptophyta; class Magnoliopsida; order Poales; family Poaceae; genus Dendrocalamus; species Dendrocalamus sinicus. Next base: position 14,359,601 of record CM070655.1, read on the forward strand.
CTTTTGCATTGTCTGTGATAATATAACTTTTCTTTTTAATTTTTTAAATTTAATTACGCTGAAAAGACTAACAGTAACTTAAGTGCATTTTCAATAGTTACAGTATAAAAAAAACTTAAAATTATAGGTTTATAAGCTTAAATGAGCACCAAACCTAAGGGATGTTTAGACAGTGAGAGACGAGGGATGGAAATAGGATTTAGGGTATGAGGTGAGATAAACTCTACCGTTGGATCCAGAGAACGAAGGACAGATTTATCCCACGGTACATTCTTATCTCATTTTTATCCCTGGTATCTTATTATCCAAACGGCCCTAAAGGCTAAAGCTAAATAAAGGCCACGTTACTGAGCAGTAGTACAATAGTAGCATGAATATTCATGGACGAGCAGGGAAGAGAGAGCACTTTCCGTTTTCGATTCACGTGAGTACGTGTCTGCATGTGCGTACGCCTGTCTCTCGCTGTGTGCGCGCGTGCTTTCTACTGTGTGCCCTTTCGGGGCCCACATGTTCACGTGAGAAGAAGGATGGTTTCTAGCCGAGATTCTACTGTGTTTGGGCCCACATATACAAAGGCCCACGTGGATTCCAGAAAGAGGCAAAGTTCGGCCCTTGTTTTCTTAGTGGGCTTGCTAATGGCTACTGGGCCTTTTTCCCTGGGGGGTTGAGAGAAAATTGCATTGGTAGCTACTCTCTCAGTCGGACTCCAAATGGTTTTAACTTCGGATTTATTTTGACTTTTGATTTATTTAAGTCAAAAATTATTTGTAACATGTTGGTTTCTAATTTTAAATTTTTTGGTTTTTTGCTTTTCTTTTTCCTTTACTTTTATGCATTGTTTATGTTGATATAACGGATTTTTTTTCATTTTTCCCTATTTTCCCTTATTTTTTCTGAGAAAAAACTAATAACCGCTGTAGTATAATTTTAGCCGGAAGATTAAGCCATGAGCCGGTTAGAGCGGAGCCTAGATGCGTACATATGTTGATTTTTGCTCATCTGATGCTCGGAGACTTTGATCCGTGGTTCTTGTTTGTCTTTTTTTTTTGGTTTTTTTAGTTTTTTTGAGCTTTTTTTTTTGTTGATTCTTGTTTTTAGTATTCGTTTGTATTGTTCGTGATGGCTTAACATGCTTTTCTATTTTAATTTTAAAATATAATTATACTAAATAAACTATCATTAGTATAATGTAATTTTAACTAATTGTAGTGAAATTTTAGTTATAAATCAATTTTTTAGCCTGAATAAGCGACACGTAAAACTCAAACAATACGACAGCACTGATAGGTAAAACAAGCATGGGACAAGTTATCAGTTAACTGCTCCCCAAGCATGCGATTGATGTGGTTTCTTTCTCTGTACTGTCCCAGGTAACCTCAGCTGACTGCCCCCCGATACTTTCTGTCCACACCCTACTTCTCAACATGACACGGCAGTTTATATAATTAAACGTCATGGGGGGTTCTGAATGGTCTTTGAGGTTATGGAGATGAGTAGTGGCTCAGGCTCTGCTTCTACTGTTTGATCTTCAGGTTCGAACAAAAAAAAAAAAAATCGGGTGTCCTTGGAGCTGGTGTACTTGTGATTATTTGTCTCACATCAGGGCTCACCTCTCTCGCTGCCTGCAGGAAGCTGAATGGAAGCTATACTCCAACAAAGCCATAAATGAGTGTTGCGGGATTACATTACACCCTTGAGAAGCATCAGCTTGACAATCAATTAATGGCAGAAGAAGCTGGAACGTCAAATGAGCCTGATCGCGACCTCTCCGACCGACGTGTCGATGAGCCGTGTTTTCTCTCAGCTCATCAAAGCTGACGGGTGGTGAAGGTGCATCAGACATTCAGATGATCTGTGGGTGGGGTGCAACTGGTAGAGGCGACGAAGCCACGAAGGTGGTTGGCTCTGTTTTCTTAGCGTATGGTTTTTAGATTGTTTATAAAATGATATAAAGTAAAAGGGTTTAATGTGTGGTTTTAATTAATATAAATAAAGTCGCTATAATATATACTACAATTAATTATAGATTTTGTCTTTTTTTAGAAGCTAAAAAAAGAGGGTTGTTATCTGTTTGTGAAAGTCTACTTGAGAGATCATGTTGTGAACTATGGCCTCACTTTGTCAGAGCAAGTCTTATAATACAGCCTTCAGCTGGTTGTATGGATACTTATAGCCCACTTATCAGCCTACTCATATAGTAGTTACAAACAAATGAAGGTCAGATGACCTATCCCTTCCTCTCACAAAGTTTCTTGGTTCTTGTGCTTGGTGGTTGGTGTAAGCTTCACCCACCTCTCTTCTCTCTCCTCTTCTCTCTCCTCCACCTCAGCAGACAGCCAGCTTACAGCCTCTTAGGGCATCTCCAATGGTTATAGCTAGCAACTAACTATAAGACTTCCACATCATCTATATAGTACACACTAAAGCTAGTATTCTAAAGAACTATCTATAAGGATAGCTATTTGATGCTTACATGCACACACAGAATTTATTGAGGCTGCCTCGTTTAGCGTTATAGACTAGTGCTTAAGGAAGAGCTGGCTCGATTTTTTTGCATACTCTCTTTCCTCCACATAGGATATATGCTGATGTGTACATGCATATAGATAGCTGACTCAGACCATTGGAGATGCCCTTATAATACTTGCTCTCATGGGCTATAGCCATTGTGAGCCAGCACTAAAACACATACCTCTTTTCCTGTACCGAATATATTCTGCCGTGGCAATATGTAATGTATCCGGCAAAATGATGGATGTCTGAAGCTTACTACCCCTCGGTTCTTCTTTAGACTTTTAGAACGTGTACAATTTTTTAAAACTTTAATCATTAATATGCACGAAAATATTTAAATTTGTCATATAAAAACGATATCACTGTATTGGTGTCATAAAAAATACTTTCATATTATTATATTTTTAATAATTTTTACTAATTTCTTTGCAGAAAGTGATGCATATGTTTTCGATCGGATGGTTCACACTGAAGGCAGTTCCTACACGAGCATCACACCACAAAACAAAATACATGAACGCAGTATTATTGGGCAGTCAAAAGCTATCAGAACAAATCTTGCTTCTTCTCAGATGCACCAAAGTACTGACAAGGATAGCATATCAGCAGAAACATATCAACAGTAAGCAGATGTAGTTAGGTTAACCCCTGTATGCCACAATAATATATGATTATTTGCATTCCTGTTTGGCAGCTGCATTGCAGCTAAGAACTGGGAAGTAGCATTTGAACTAAATATGCTATCTATGTAATTCACAGGATAAAAGGTTGCCAACTAACCACTAAAAATGAGAATAGGGCTGCTAGTTTGTTGTGATTAGAGTTTAGCATTAGGAGAAAAAGGAATGAAAAAACAGATGATCACTGTTTGAGAACTCTCTCCTGCACTTTCTTGTATTGAACGGGTGTCTGTTGAATAAACATCATTTGGCGATCACTGTTACATGATCTGAACAAATTGATTTAGTTACTGAGGTGTCTGAACCTCAATGTTAGCCTTTACTCGCCCTTCTGCTTCTTTGATCGCCTCTTGGGACCTGAAGGGCTTGTACACCTGCCCACAAACTTGAGAACCTCGTCGATGAGCACTACTGGGAATGCAACCAGCAGCACCAGTAGCCACTCGTTCAAGCTGAGCGGCACGATGCCAAAAACTTGCGCGAGGAACGGCACGTAGAGGATCAAGAAATGGAGCCCAAACGACACTGACATCGCAAGGAGAAGCCACGGGTTGACCCAAGGGGGCATCTTGAGCAGGCTAGTGTCTTCAGAGAGAGCGTTGAGTGAGTTGAACATCTCAATTGCAACAAGGACAGACAAAGAGAGTGTTGTAGCCTTCACTTTGCCAGCCTGGAAGTAATCGCACGGGTTGTCGAAGGTGAAAGCTCTGGCTCCAGCGGTGAAAGGCGCAACTGTGAAGTTGTTCCAAGTAGAGCACTGACCCCAGTTTGAGAGCTGTGAGTAACTGACAAGGGTGTGACCATCTCCAGTGAGGTCAATGCCCATGAAAGATCCATGCGTGTACCATATGACAAAGATGCCCACAGTGGCAATCCCCACATAAAGGCCAATGATCTGCAAGTAAGGTATATCTCATGAGAAACTAATCTCAAAAGGTAAGATTTGCAAAAGAAGACCAAACAGATAAGTCCTAACTCCTAACTATCAGAAAATCAGAAAGATCATTTTACCAGGTAACGAAACAAAATCCAGGGAGTGATCAGTGAATCATCGCTCCTTCTTGGCGGTTTCTTCATTATGTCCTTGTCAGGTGGATTGAAACCTAACGCAGTTGCAGGGGGGCCATCAGTGACGAGGTTTACCCATAGAAGTTGAACAGGTATCAACCCCTCAGGAATACCCAAGGCAGAAGTTAGGAAAATCGAGGCAACTTCACCAATGTTTGAGGAAATCATGTATCTGCAGCAGTGAAGCAAGACAGTCAAGACTAGAACTGATAAAACATGTATGCAATTGCAATCGTGTAGTCATGCTACATCCAGGAAGATAAGCTTTATCAAGTGTCTACAACATTAGGCTGTTTCTTTCTTTCTGCCAAACTAGAACTGATAAAACCAAGTGGTGACAACTGACAAGAACTACAATGTATGCAAGAAACCACAAAACTACAGCAACTACCATCAATAAGTGCGACGTGAGAACAACAATCAAAATAGGCTCTGAGATCACAAACCTGATGAAAGCTTTCATGTTGTTGTAAATAGATCTCCCTTCACCAACTGCAGCAACTATGGTACTAAAATTGTCATCAGCTAGTACCATGTCAGAGGCCTCCTTTGCAACCTGAAACAAATAAGATTTGTCAGATACCACCCCAAACTATAAACTGAAGAAGACATGGTTCTGCAGATATTACTCTTTTCCTGTGGACACTAGAACCTCGAAATTCATGTTCTATACAACAAAATGAATGTTGTTCTAATAGAATTTAATTTAAACAGTATTATTTGGTTAGCTGAAAAGTAGCTGCATACAAGGGCAAAGGCTAGCCACTAAATACATTTCTATAGGTCTTCTGAAGTAGAAAGGCTGAAAGGAAAATGACAAAACAATTCAAACGTCAGTGTACTCAGTGTCCTGGAAACTAAAGAAACAGTTTGAAAGGCAGAATTTAGTATATACCTCAGTGCCTGTAATACCCATTGCTACACCAATGTCAGCCAGTTTTAGAGCAGGGGCATCATTGACTCCATCTCCAGTCATAGCAACAACTTCACCATCTTCTTTCAACAGTCTCACAATCTCTTGCTTGTGCCTAGGCTCTGCCCTAGAGAACAGAAGGCCACCTTTCCTTTGCAGGAGTGTCTTCTTGTCCTCAAGTGCCATGAATTCCTTCCCTGTAAAGCTCTTTAAGCTAATGTCTTCGTCAGGTGAAAATACACCAATTTCACGGCATATTGCCTCAGCAGTTTCTTTGTTGTCTCCTGTTATCACCATAACACGGATGCCAGCAGCTCTGCAATCTTCAACAGCATCAAAGACCTCTTCCCTCGGAGGATCCTATCATAGTTAAAACATCAACGAGAAAGACCCGTTAATATCGTACGAAGAATATATAGTGCCAATAAAGGCAAATTACACAAGTTGTGCAAATCCTGGTCCCCAGGGAATAGCTTTCTGTAGATGCCATATTGTAAAGTGTAGAAACAAGATTGATTCAAAACATATTCCCAATTAGGAGCATCATCTTACCCTTAGGCCAACAAGACCAGTGAATATTAGGTCGGTCTCAATTGCAGCATAATTGGCTGGATCCAGCAAAAGCTTGTGAGCAGGATGGTTTTCACCATCATATGTTGCAAATGCTCCTAGATCCTCCTTGTACGCAAAACCAAGGCAGCGCAGAGCTTTAGTTGACATTTCATGGAGGCTTGCCAAAATAATTTTCCTTGATTTCTCATCTAATGGCATGACTGAACCATCCTGCAGCTGGATGTGGCTACTCCTCTCCAGTAAGGTTTCAACAGCTCCCTGCCATAAATGACACTCCAGGGAACATGTTAAAAAAAAGAAAACTACAGGGAAATCTTTGATCCAACGAATCAGTGGGAAATGACAATATAGCAACAAATACGGCATTAGCACCTTCACAAGTAGAGCATTGCTTCCTGATTTGGACATAACAATGACTCCCATTGATTTCCTTGCACGGTCGAACTCAAGGGTAGCTATCCTTTTGGCAATATTGCTCCACCATTGGCAGCAGCCTGACAGCAAACAATATCATAATCCACTCAGTATTTGATTGCAAGCATGTCTTAATTAAGGACCACGTATTAGGAAATAGGAAGTTATACTAAGCTAAGCTCAAAAGCATGGCCTGCTTACATAATGTCTCAGATGGATCCAAGGATAATCCATTCTTCCCTTCAGGTATTCCCATTTTCTCAACGAGGACCTAGAAGAAACCAACAAAAAGGTTTATCATGAGAGCTTAACAACAGAACGTTTCCCAACATCAGTATTGTCTGAATTTGGACCGGCACATGCCAGAACACTATTTGAGTGGCCACCATTCCCAAAACTGTTCACAACATGATTGAATTTGAAGTATGTTTAACTGGTGGATTCACTGAGCACCATACTCTTGGATTAAGATACTTCAGTATTTAACAAAATAAGAATAGCATGCGACTTTGCCAATCCTCACCTTCAAAGCCGCCTCAGTCGGCATTCCAGTAGCAACATACTGATGAGAAGAATGTGTCACACTGGCATCATTGCACACAGCGGCAACCTTTGCAATCGTCTCAAGGTTCGCGTCCATCCTCCGTGCAGGCCAATCATGAATTTTCCCGTCCCAGGGATCATACGTCGTCCCGTCCACCTTGAAGCTCCTAACTTTCCCTGCAGCATCACCGATCGCCACGAGTTTTGCCACTGACATCTGGTTCGTGGTCAGCGTCCCAGTCTTGTCGGAGCAAATCACTGTGGTGCAGCCCAGGGTCTCCACACTCGGCAGCTTCCTCACAAGCGCGTTCTTGGCGGCCATCTTCCTCGTTCCAAGTGCAAGGCACGTGGTGATCACGGCAGGCAGGCCTTCAGGTATGGCGGCGACGGCGAGTGCCACCGCGATCTCAAAGTAGTATGTGCACTTTTCGAAAGAGAACCGTATGTTCCTTGGCACCCAGCCATCAAGCTCAAATGTCAAGAAGTACTTAACATTGATCAGCCAAACCAGGGCGCATATGAGCCCGATGATCTTGGTAAGCGCCTCGCCGAACTCGTTGAGCTTCTTCTTGAGCGGGGTGTCGTCGTCGTCCTGCGACGCCTCGTGGATCTGCGCGTGTATCTTGCCGATCTCCGTGGCCATCCCGGTGTGCACGACGAGGCAGACGGCGCTGCCGTTGACGACGGTGGTCCCGGCGAACACCATGCACTCCTTGGCCAGGATGTCCGCGTCCTCGGTGGGCACCGTGTGCGCCGCCTTGTTGACGGAGGCGGCCTCGCCGGTGAGTGAGCCCTGCTCGACGCGGAGCGTGGAGGTGACGAGGCGGAGGACGCGCATGTCGGCGGGGACCTTGTCCCCGACTCTCAGCTGGACGACATCTCCGGGGACGAGGTCGCGCGCGGGGAGGCTGGGGACCCACTTGCCGTCGCGGAGGACGGCGGCGTGGTCGGACTGGATCTCGCGGAGCGCCTCGAGCGCCTTCTCGGCGTTGGTCTCCTGCCAGACGCCGACGGCGGCGTTGACGACGAGGATGAGGAAGATGACGAGCGGCTCGACGAAGGCGGAGAGCGTGAGGGCCCCCGCGGAGGAGGAGAGCGCGAGCGCGAAGGAGACGGCGGCGGCGGCGAGGAGGATGCGGACGAGCATGTCGTCGAACTGCTGCGCGATGAGGTGGAGCATCGACGGGCCCGGGTGCTCGGCGAGCTCGTTGGGGCCGTGCGCGCGCAGCCGCGCCGCCGCCTCAGCGGACGAGAGGCCCCGCGCGGCGGAGACGGCGAGGCGCGCCTCGCACTCCTCGACGGTGCGCGCCCACGCCGGGAACTCCTTCTCCGGCGGCGCGGCCGCCACGTCTTGGCCGGCCTCACCCATATCCTCCCTCTCAAGCCGCGATCTTCACCGCACAGGTAAGGCGCGGCGCAATGCAATCAAATCTCGTCGCGGAATTCGCCTCCAAGACGCGATTTTGGCGTCGGGAATCGCGTCAAGAGGCCAACTCTTTTTTTTTATAATTGCGCCACAAAACTCGCGTCCAAGACGAGATCTTTCTCGAGGTTGTCGCTGGCGTGCGCAGCCGGGACTCGTGGGAGAATCCGGAACCAACTAACCAACCAAATGAACTTGAAATGCGACGGAACTCTCGAGCGGCTGACCTGGGGCCACACGCCGGGACGCGGCGGCGTCGAAAGGACGGGCTCTTCGTCAGGCTTGGTTTCTCGGTGCGCGACGAGGAGAGGAGAGTGGAGGGGGTGGTTGGGGATGGGGCCCGGGGGCGCGCTGCCTCACGCTGCTTCCGGGAGGATGACGACTACTTGTACTGCAATGCAATGCAACACAAGCCTGGGACTCCGGACCGTCTCCCAGAGAGTTGAAATGCGAGGAAGGAAGGAAGGTGGCAGGAAGCTTCCTCCTCCGTGGTACTTGTGTTGGTGCGGTGCGGCCACTCCACACTCAACCGCCGCCGCGAAGTGGCACGCAAAGGCGCAGCAGCGGCAGACTTGTCCCACCATGCAAAAAAAACTGCTGTCCAAATTTATAAGACTAACTTTTTACATATAGATTAAGAAGATAATAAAATAACTAAATTATCTTTAATTATTATTTTTAAGCTATATATTCAATATAGATATATAGAAAATAGTAAGTAAAGATGTATATTTATTAAGATATAAAGTAAAAGTCACACTAATTTTATATTAAAATATAAAATACGTTTTTAATAAAAATATATTTATAAATATGTTTTATAAAGTGAATTTTGGATACATGTGGACCCCTAAACATCCGAAATTCTGTTTTTGGCCTTCAAACCAAAAAATTCTGAAACTGGACCCCCGCCTGAGCGCGCATTCGCGTTGCGTCGACACGTGTCCGGTCGTGCAGTGTGGTACCGCACGACCACACTGTAGCACGGGTCGTGCAGTACCACAACGCACGACCGCCTCGCCCTCCGCGTCGGCCGCGCGTTCCAGTTTTTTGAGCGCACGACCGAAGCCTTGACCGCACGACTCGGTTTTTGACCGCACGACTCGGTTTTTTTGACCGCACGACCCGTGCTACAGTGAGGTCGTGCGGTACCACACCGCATGATCGGACACATGTCGACGCAACGTGAACGCGGGCGGGGGTCTAGTTTCGGAATTTTTTTGGTTTGGAGGCCAAAAATAGAATTTTGGGTGCTTAAAGGTCCACATGTGCTCAAGATTTTTATAAAGTTTGATGGAGAGAATACTCTATAATTAAATAAAAGAAAAAAAAAGAAAGTGTTGCTGGTGCCGCTGATTTGTCCAACCGCACCCAAAAATGCCTCCCCACTGGCTGTGCCATTCAACAGTACCTGCTGCTGTCTTCTTACGAAAAGGCTTGAGGACGGTTCTCTCTCTGTCTTTCCGTGGTACGTATCACATCCTGCTGCGGGTACGACATGGCACTACTAAATTACAGGTAGCTATAACAGGTATAATAAAACTTAGTCAGCAGGCTATAGTAAATATAATATCAACAAAATCTTATGTGGCAGAGACAGAAAGGAAGAGAGAGAAGGAAGCTGACTACTAAATTACAGGTAGCTATAGCACGTAAAAATATGCATTTCACTCTCTTACACATGGGGCCAAATAGTTATTGTAATAGCTACCTTATTGTATAAACTATTTTTTTGAAGGCTATAGATGAAATGGACAAGTGTTATAGCCACTAGTTGACTATACTATTGTACTTGCTCTCATACTCCATCATCCTCTAGGATCCCGTTTATTCCCGTTTAACCTTCTGTTTTTTAATTAATTTATTTATTATTTTTAAGTTTCGTATTTTTCTAATTTTTTTGGATTTTTAAGCTTTTTTACCAGTTTTTTTCGTATTCCTTTGCATCGTTCGTGATTGGTTAACATGTTTTTTCTATTTTTCAAATTTAATTACATCAAATAAGTCGCTATCAATTATAATGTAGTTTCAATCAGTTATAGTGTGATTTCAACCATAAATCACATTTTCAGCCGAAATAAATGGGCTGTAAAAGTGGTGTCTCCACCCGAGCATTGACTCGAATTCTTCAGATTTTGATTTAGACCAGGAAGGTTTCTTGGTTTTTGGCACCTACATGATGTACATTACTACCTATCAAGAAATGGATAAAAATGTTTTCATGATACATAGGAACTGTTTGGTACAGCTCCTGCTCCCAGCTTCTCTGTTGAATCAGGTGGAGCTGTGCCAAACAACCCGCTTTTCAAAATGACCAGATTCAGCTTCTCACGAGGAGCAGGTTCCAAAATGAACTGTTCAGGAGAAGCTGGGTTGAGGTGGATTCTCGTGGGGAGCCAACACACCCTAAATACAATAACCCATTGAAGTTCGTAGTATTTACCCGCAAAATGCCACCATATAAAAACCAAACCACCCCGCACCCGTCGCCGCCGCCTCCTGCATCCTCTCGCGCCGCGCCCGCCTCCCTCTCCCCTTCCCCTCTCACGCCCGCGCGCCTCCCTCCACCCCTCAGGAACGCCGCTGCTGCCTCCTTCCCCTCTCCCCTTCCCGTCTCCCGGCGCCGCCCTCCTCCGCCCCTCAGCACCGCCGCCTCCCACCAGATCTCCGCCGCCGCCTCTGCAGTACAGGTGATCCTTCTTTACTCTTTACTGCACTTCTCAACTCCTTGTGATGTAAAACATTAACCCTAGTTGATCAGTACAGGTGATTCTTGTTCTTTTTATCGATCTAATGATCTGACATGAGGATTAGCAGAGCCGGTGACATGAAGCACTTGATCCTACTCTAAACAAATGGAATGTTTTGTATTTTGCTTGTACAGAGGTTCATGGCAATGAAGTAATGGAATGTTTTGTATTTTGCATCCATACATGGCATCCATACATACTGACAGAGGTTCATGGCAATGAAGTAATGGAATGTTTTGTATTTTAGCAACCATGTTTGGCTTGGCATAAATTTGAATGGCAGTGAAAAATGAGAATCTGCTGTGAGCTACTTGGCAAGTTGTTTGGCAATTGGATTGCTTCAAGTTTAGCACGCTCTCAATTGATTTGGACATGCCCATCTAGTTTTTGCACATGATTCACCTATCAAATTTGGGAACCAATTCTCCCATGCTCATTTCTCTAACGAAGCTGGCTGCTCTCAATGATTTGCTGCTTTCTGTTGAGAAGAAAATGATAATAACAAATGATTGTGCTAGCTGCTTTCTGTTGAGGACTTGTTGGACTTGTTCCCTATGTTTGATATACAAGATCGTAGTGCCTATGTTCTTTATTTTTGGGGTATGTGTGGGGGTGGGGGATGTCTAACACTGCTGATGCCGGTCCCAAGCCCGGATAAAAGTGGAGGGGGCATGAATTCAATGTTTTAAGTTGTGGTAATTCCAATGTCATGGTAATTCCTTTGTTTCCATTCACTTGAGTATGTCATCCAATGTCACAGTAATTCCTTTGTTTCCATTAACTTGAGTATGGAAATACCTTGTGAAAAATAATATTAGTCACAAACTCAATATCAGTTTCCTTCATACAGAAAAAATAGTCAAAGGTTTAGATAACTTTGTATTTGGCTCGCACCATTCTTGGCACACCTTTCACTGGACCACAGGAATATTGCTCACCTTGCAAAAGTAAAGATAATGACGAAATCTGGAAAATGGGAAAACTTAGAAATTCCACAGAGGCTAAGTTTGTTGCTCGCAAGTTTGCTATAATTTGCGGTGTTAGATCAATAGTTAATTGTAAATCAATCTTAGCAAGGATGGCCATGTTATCAAAAATCCAAGCAATCTACTGTTATGGAATTGGTGATGGTTTGCATATGTTCTGGAAACTGCGAGTGTTTAGAAATTAAAAGGTATTTTCGTGTATTTATCATATCATAAAAAGTATCATTATTTATCTATTTTAATCATATTCATTTTCTTTTAATCATGTATCCGAAATAAACAAAAAATGCAAAAAGATAATTGTGTGAAAACTAGGGGTAACATTGTCTATTTTCATCAAATCCCCCCTTTTATGAATCTGGAGCTAACCTACTAGCCAAACGCTTTTCAGTGGTAGCTCCAGATTCTCAGAGAAGTGGATTCTCAGAGAATCCAGAGCAGAAGCTGAAAAATGAGAATCTGAAGCTCTACCAAACAGGCCCATAGTACTTGTGGCAGGAGAAGTAATGTTTAAGTATGTGCTGTCGACTTGTGAAATTCCATCTATTCAAGAGATTATAAAGTGCACTAAAATACGAGACGAAAATCTATGGAAGCAATACAACTTGTGAAATACGCAATGATCACACGAGTATATTCTTGCTATGTTAGTATGTCCTTTTTTTTACCCTCAACGTCTGCATTTCTTTTCACGAGGATAATACATATCTAACATTGTTTGTTTACGGTGATATCACCGAAATCCCAACAATATGCTGAAACAACAATCGACTTAAAATGTCAGTTGTGGGGTTTAAATTTGCGTTGGTGCGATCGTTTTGGCTTCAGCTTCTGGCTTCCGGTTTATTTTTCACTATTCATAAATTTCATCTTTTTTATGAACTTTTGGCTTTTTGTTGAGCTTTTTTGCCGGTTCTTTTTCCCGTATTTGTTTGTATTATACGTAATGGGCTAACATATTTTTTTAATTTTTTAAATTTAATTATGCTAAATAAGCCTCTGTCAGCTACAGTGTATTTTCAGCCAGCTACAGTGTTTTTCAGCCATAAACCACCCAAAAAAAAGCCCAAATGATCACCACCTAAACCAGTAACTTAGACATCATACCAATTTCTAATATAAAACTACATCCTAGCGTAAACTTAGATTGATGTTTGTTTGAAACCACCTGACTATTCTACAACCCTAGGGGGGCCGGTAAATTAATACTCTTTTAGTTCTTTTTATTTGACATTTTTTTATTGTTTACGGTCTTCGAGATGCAATTTTGACAGCTACTTTTTATAACTTTACACTTAGATATACTAATAAAATTATAATATTATGAAAGTATTTTTAATGATAAATTTATTGATATAATTTTCGTATAACCAATCCAGATAGTTTTAAATTTATTAATGATTAAATTTTAAAAAATTTGACAGTATAGATTTTGAAAATCAAGTAAAGAAGAATGAAAGGAGAGAGGCTAAGGAATATACGCAAGGGGGGCTAAGTAATATACCCAGAAGGGTGGCCGGAGCTTTTTCTCTCTCTTGGAATCGTTAAAATGAAACCAAGAAACTTCGTGGAAGCTTCCTCCTGGCCATTGACGTCCACATCATTAAACAAGCGCAGCCACCCTAATCACATTATATTATTGTAAGCACTCTGGAACTGACCATAGAATTGTTGCTTTTGCCTTGACCTGCCCTGCCCTGCCCCATCACCTGTCATGTGGTCCCATCTTCAGGATCTCCTAGTGGGGCCCACATATAAAGGCACACAAAATGAGTGTACATGCCAGGGCACCATGTTGTCGGAGGATGTACAGTACAGGGAGGCAGGCAGCACTGTGAATTGAATTCCACTCTTCTTTTTTTTCATCTAAAAAAGAATTCCATTTTTTTTATTCCTCCCTTCTCCTCTCGCTGCCAATGGCGTGCTTGATATGTGGAATATGGATCCAATAATAATTAAGCATGCACATATCCTGGCAAAGTTCTTTAATCCCTTTCTTTCCTTTTTCTCATTTTTTGAGATGCCGGTTGTTTTTTTTTTGTTTGATGGTGAAGGGTGGATTAAAAAGGAGAGCGTACTTGATTTGAGAAAACGAAACGTCAGTTGCTGCATATTTCTAACGTATTCAGCAGGCGTATTTGGCAAAGTCAGAGCAGCTTGTTTTGTTTTGTTTTGTTTTGATTTTGAATGAAAAGAGCAGCTTGTTGTTAAATAATAGTGACATTTTCAACGAGAATGTTACCTGCTTCCTTCAAACCATAGAAAAACATTTCTTGACGCAAGAGAGCTTAAATTTGCCTGATGTGTTGCGTGAAACCAAACTATTGCTTTTGTCAGATTTTTATTTCACAACACATTGAGATCAGCAGCAAACGCAATGCCGGCATTGTGAAGTAGTAGTACAATATACAATACATACAATATAGTACAAGTGAGTTTCCGTTTTAAACCAGGAGAACGAACGGAAGTCCTTGTCCACTGCTTTTAAGTATTGACTGGTCTGCGACCACGCAGCAGATTATGGCCCTGATCAACTCGATTTCAGCTTCTGGCTTCTAGTTTATTTTTCACTATTCATAAGTTTTGTCTTTTTCTAAACTTTTGGCTTTTGTTGAGCTTTTTTGCCGGTGTTTTTTTACCGTATTTGTTTGTATTATACGTAATGGGCTAACATATTTTTTTATTTTAAAATTTTTTAAATTTAATTATGCTAAATAAGCCTCACATCATTCTGATTTTTTCACCAATACAAGTGTTTTCAGCCATAAGCCACGAGCTTTTCAGCCGAACCGATCACCACCATATGAATCAAAATTCTCTCCTCCATCCTTTTCCACAGGACAATCGGCAGCACTCATCATGATAATGTCAAATTTTCTTCATGGAAGAAGATTTTATTGGTCGACAGATTAAGAAAAGCCCAGTTGGACTTTGAAGCTTCTGTTTCTTTCTTGCACAAGTCTTCCAAAGACTATATACTTCATGCAAACAAAAGGCAAGAGACTCCGTACATACGTCACGCACGCATTGTTCAGAGCCTGGACGCAAGAGAAGCACGACCCATGTCCATCCAAATTATCGATGCAGCCTTGCTCCTTCCTTCGGCTATAGGGGGTGATCAACATGGCTGAAAAGCTCGTGGCTTATGGCTAAAAACATCAGTAATGGTAAAAAAACATCAGAATCGACAGAGGCTTATTTAGCATAATTAAATTTAAAAAAAATTTAAAAATAAAAAAATATGTTAGCCCATTACGTATAATACAAACAAATACGGGAAAAAAAGAACCGGCAAAAAAGCTCAACAAAAAGTCAAAAATTCAGAAAAAGACGAAATTTATGAATAGTGCCAAATAAGCCTCCAGCACTGTAGCGAAGCCACAATGATCGCAGCCATAGTAGGACAGTGCAATCCCGCTAGCACGGTTTTGGTTTCTAGCTTTTTTTTATTTTAGCTTAGAAATCATTTAATACACATCATATTGTAATTATGGTTTTATTAGTTTTTTTAGCTTTTTACTTTCTTTCTTTTTCATTGTCCATGAGATATAGCTGTGTTTTTAAATTTTTTCTTTAATTGAATAATTTAGAAAAAACTAACAGTTACTATAGTATAATTTTAACAAAAAACTAACAGCTACAGCCGAAAGACATAAGCCTAAGTTCTTTGGAATGGCCCTGTATATATATAACAAGTAGTGATGTTTTTTTTAAAAATTGGTCCTCGGACATATAATTTTGTTAATTTTTTCCGCTTTATGGCCACAACTAGATGACGCGTGTCCATATCACCGGCACATAACCATCTATTTATTTACGTATATTGCCACTGATGCTACGGCGAGGGAAAGATGGCCGATGTTGCAACAACCCTTTGTTCTGCTCATCTATTTTAGGGAGGCACAAAAATACTCGTCACTTCATCAGAATGGGAATGAACGAGCCTTTGAGGTCGCATGCATGCATTCTCTCGATCGTTACCGACCAAATCCACTTGATGCACACGTTTATTATTATCACTATTATTTTTAAAAGGATATGCACACGGTTGATACATTGCCTTTTGCCCGACACTAGTAAGGTGTCCGTACATTGTAACGAGGTACCAAATAAGGGTGGTACATATCAACAAACGTGATCCAAAACCGTTCTACAAACATTTTTGTAAATCATATTCTTGATAAGACATCTAAGATGTAGAATATCTTTGTAAGCACAGGCACCTTACAATTAAGGTAAATACAGGAGATATTTTTGCAAAATTTACCACCAAGATCTCACCGTCAGGCCCCCTAAATAAATTCTAGCTGAAAGTTAGTTCTCAAAATTTATTCAATTGAACAACAGCAAACTTAGAAATAATATGATGTGGACCGGGTTGGACCGCAGGTTGTAGTGGGGATGCGGTTGCTAGCGAGCATGGTAGAACGAGCGCCTAGGAGACGCCGTGGTAGCATCCTACAACAGTCAGATCCTCTCTCTACTAGTCAATCGAAATATAAGAATGACATATGTTTACATCTTACGGATATGCTATATTATCAACCTTTTGATGCTTTGGGTTGTTTGGACAAAAAATACCTGTAATTGAGTGCGAACCTTCTCTAGCACAGATTCCTGATTAACTTTACAAGTAAGATTCCACATTTCCAAAAGACAAAGTTGAATGATACAAAGCAAACAACAATTCAGTTGCACACAGGAACTGAAAAAAAAATATGAAAATGCATTACCATTATTGGTCAAAATAGTTATTCTGACCTGTTCCTATAATGCTTCCTTCAATTCAGACACAACAGCTACTCTATTTGCTTCCACTCATTTTTTTTCATGTTAGCTTTCTCATCCTTTAGTTCTGTCCAAAGAGCCTCTTGACGAGGATCCTCAGCTACAGATAGAGAATAGCTTCAGAATATGAACTAAGATAGCCAAGTTGGGGAGGACTCATGTTAGCAACAAATAGTACCTTTGCTACATGCACAGTCAATGTCCTTCTCCATCTTTCCAACATGACGCATAGAAGTCTTCATTTTCCAGGTCAGCATCTTCATTTGTTTGTTCACTTCGAACAGTGTGCAATGCAGATACAATCCTCTCTGCAGTTCCTCCAACGCCTAGTTTTAAATACTTTGTACTCGGGATCAGGCTTTGGTTATACCTCGTGCACGCTGATGGGAGTCCTGCTTGGCTCCTTATCCACCTGTCCATCGAAATCGACCATCAAAATCAACCATCTTACACAAACTGAAATGGAGTTTCACATAATTAGAACAGAGCGGAATCATCCTCCAACCTTACCTCCCGGACCAAAGCTAATCTTGGATACATGTTTCTGTTGTTGCTTATGAAACTCTGAAAGCATTGTGTCTACTTTGTTTCAACAAGGTTGTTTCCTTTACTCAATATAACACTACTATCGCATATTTTGTGTATCTATAGCAGACTATCTCATCCTATTCCACTTCACCCCACAAATTCATCTGAAGCATCACAACAATAAACCAAAAAATGCATTCAAACATATGCACACCCACAACAGCAACCACAGCGCGCACCACCAAAATCATCCGAAATAAGCTAACAATTAATGACAATATTTTCATAAAAAAGAAAGGAAATTTAGAGACCTCGGCGAGGACGGAGAGGACAATAAGGTTGCGGACGGAGAAGAGGGAGAACTGTGCCCAGCGCCGCATATGTCCGTGCATAGCGGCCTTCTCCTTGGATAGGTACTGCAGTCGCTTCTCGTAGTCCTCATGCTCGCCGAACAGCCCGCGTCATATCCTCCCCAGCAACCTACCCCCTTCCTCTTCTCCTCCTCCTCCCCCTCCACTGGCTCTAGCGCCACCACCTCGCCTACACCCCCCCTCCGCTGAGCTAGAGGAGAGGTTGTGAACTTTACCTCATATAGCCACCCAACAAAAGATCAATTGAAATAATAGTCAAGATAAATCTTGGGCCAAGTGTGGGGATAGACTCACTTCTTGGTGCCCTCAGGCACAACAAAGCGCTCATAGCGGTCCGGGGCATTCGTCTCCAATCAACTCAATGCTCTTTCCTCCCAATTACTATAATCATGGTTTAAGTACATTTCAAAAGATAGATTTTACTTCGTAAATTTCTACTTAGCACCTCCTATCCTTGGAGGTGAAGCAGAAACCATCAAATTTTAGAGCAGTAACCGGTTCTCCTACAGAATGGACAAAAATTTTGAATCTATATGAACCTCTCTCTTTCTTAACAAGAAACACACAGAACAACCCAATAAAAAAATCACCAAATCGAAACTAAACCTACCCGCTAAAACGGAAACAACAACGAATCAATTAAATGCGCCATTGCACGTGCGCACTCAAGAATAATCATGAGCTCCTTTTTTCCAAATAAAAACTACACGGGATCTCACAGAAAGAATCAATCCATCGAACATGTATCATAGACTAGGGAGAACAGAAACGAAGCAAGGCTAGGGATAGCGGGCGGGACGGCGACCGGGTGACAGCGATGCAGATGGGGCCTGAGTGAGGAGAGAGAGCATGCGAGATAGTGGCTAGATGATCACGATGTGGAGGGGGAAAGCACGGCGAGAGAGCGGGCGTGGAAACTTAGAGAGAGAGTGGAGGAGGCAAGTGGTGAGCGTAGTGGGGAGCAGTTCAGAAAGCAATATTGGGAGGATTCATGCGCACTTTGACTGTTGTGAAGAGGTGAGGGAGGATGAACGACTGTAGAGAGGTGAGGGAGAACGGACGGCTATTGAGAGTCAAGGGAGAATGGACCTACTACTATCAACTCAAACTTTTAAGGAGTAGAGATACTTGTCGACAATGGAATGGCTCGAATTTCAAACATTTAAAAAAACAACTTTTTTGGCTTTCCCGAACGTGAAAATAACTCAAAGAGACTCCTTTCATCAAGTGGATCAACATTCTGATTCTCTCCATAACAGACCATACACTACTTACTAGCTAGTTACATATATTTTTGGTTTATCTGTACTCTAATGGATGGTTTTAATTTTTGGTTTTAGCTAGTTACATATATTTTACTATTATATTGTAAAATAGTAGTGACAAATGAGAACAGAAACTCCTACGGATTGTTTGCGCAGTTTGGTGATTGCTTGCAATTACACACCAATGATTTGAGACATTTCGTAGTTTGCTTTGGAGTCTACTCAACGACTTCCTCAGTGTAAAAATGTACACACGCCGCCGTATGCTTGCACCTTTGTGGCTGCTAATCTTTCTATGTTAAGCATTATTATCGAAGTACTCCATTAAAGTATAGATAAACCACCGATCAAACAGCGTACCTGCGTGAAGAACTATCAACTATATAAGAACATGATGTATTATATAGCTTTGTGCCAGATTGTCCTAGGGCTTAGTTAGAAAAGAATTTCTGAAAGACCGAATATGACAATAGAGGAAGGATAAATAGTGTCTTCTAATTAAGTATTCAACACTCCTTCACTCTAATAGCTGCAAAGCTATGAAGATTAGGATGAGAAACCACCACAAGACGAGAAAGAGAAGCTACTGAGATTTTTGAAGAAAATCAACAAAATTGGAAGTACCTTTCTTTGCACTACGATACTTTCGATTTTCGGAAGTACCTTTGTTTGCACTGTGGTACTTCTGATGTTTGAAAGTACCTTTGTTTGCACTACAATATTTCCTTTCCTCGGTGAATAGTAATTTCAGCCTAAGTTCAAAACTAAGAATCGATGGAATTTTTGATCTATAGATCTAAATGATATGAAAATTTTAAAAATCTTCTCTAGGGTATTATAAACATATTCCAATAAACGATTATGAAAATTATGGCCAAAATTAAGAACTTTTTCAATTTGTTGGAATGTTGCATAAAAACCGAGTCAAAACCAATATCGGTAAATGCAACTTGCCCGTGGGATGAAGATGACCAAGAAGGGTCTAGATATATTCTCACACTTCATAGCAAGTTAGTTCACCACAAAAACCAAGTCAAAAACCCTCGGATCAAGAGATGGACCAAAGAGACCAAAGACATGCAAAATTGAATTTTCTCATGAATCTTGCTATCAAAGTACCTAATGGGTGGAGATGTATTCCCAATGATTATCTCTATCTCTTACACGTTCTTGGCACAGCAAGATCACAAGAAGAAAAGAAAAGAAATCAAAACCAACCAAAAGTCAAGCACATCAATCAAAAATAAGATAGACCCAAGAGTTGCACAAAAATTAATATGTTACTTACTTGAGAAGGTAGGTTTTACAGCCACTCCATCTTAGAGGACAAAGGGCCCCAAGGTACTCGCCTTCAATATTTCCCGCTTTTCTCGTGTTATGCTTGAGCTCGCCATCTCACCCGGCATCCTCGATCATTCTGGGTCTCAACTCCTCCATAAGGCTAGCCCCGATCATCGCTGTTGACCACAGTTGACTTTAAGCGGCGCTGCACATCTAAAGTCAAAGAAATCATTTCTAGGTATAAATTCTTCACAACTTGACCTACATTAGCCAAGACATGCATCATGCAATCTTAATCCACTGACTCAGGCCATCTCAACTCAATCCATAACTCAAATCCCTCATAACCCTGTTTTTTTGGGAAAGATTGGTAGTACCGCATTTACAATACCAGTACTACCGCTCCCCAAAGCGGAACTTCCACACCTTGCAAACCCAAACCGGACCTCTCTGGAAAAACCGTTCTGCTGCTCAGACCAGAACTAACGTTCAAGCGGAACTACCGCGCTTACGACGTTGATACTACTACTCAATGATACTACCGCATAAACACCTGCGGTACTTCTAATTTTTCTGACACTTCCAAAAAATAGATCAAATTAAATACAATCTTTGCAAATTTTTTAACCACTCTACAAAAATTATAATGGTTTATTACAATATTATCCAGAACCTTATCGCATGATTCTTCAATTTCATTTCGACTAACTGGCAGGGCAGCTGGTGTTTGAGCATTGCTACGCGTACCAACGTTCATTGGCATGCTTGTGTCTGCTAATCCTTCTACGTTAAACATTTTCCATTGGAAGTTTGCTTCGTTAATTCGGCTGAAATTCACATGGAAATGATACATCAAGTCAATCTACGATCCAAAGGTACAAGAAGAGCAGCTCAAATGTGTGAAGCCGACCGGCCGTTAGAAATTTAGAACCTAGTTTTGGATTATTGGATTTGGATGTCACCAACCATTGTCAAAGTAGAGAAGGTGGTTCATTGACGTGAGCAACAAGTTGTGCCAAGAACACTGTACGTAGTTGTTGAACAGCATTCCACAAATAGCTTTCACCGAAATTTCACAGAAATTCGCAAGTCAATATCAATCGCGCATATATGGCTTAAGGCTTCGCTCGTTTCGGCTTCGCTTTCGACTTTTGGCTTATTTTTCACTATTCATAAATTTCGTCTTTTTCTGAACTTTTGGTTTTTTTGAGCTTTTTTGCTGGTTCTTTTTTTCGTATTCGTTTATGTTGTCTGTGATGAGCTATCATATTTTTTATTTTTAAAATTTTTTAAATTTAATTATGTCAAATAAGTCACCTTCAGCTACAGTAAAATTTTAACCGTTACAGTGCAATTTCAACCATAAGCCACAGCTTTTCAGTCCAACCGAGCGGAGCCATAATTCTTTGCCTAAAAGTATAGGCATTTGGAAGATTAGTTTAATTCTTTGCCTAAAAGTATAGGCATTTGGAAGATTAGTGCCATGAAGATGGTACATTGTTTGACACGTATATACATTACATACACACACAAAGTTCTTGGCATGATGGCCTCTCTATTGCTAACTGGCCTGTCCGGTCGAGCTGCTTGTGAGATCTTGAAACATTTCTGTGATTTGGGAATTGATGTGATGGATTAATCCTAGACTAATTAAACATCAAAGGCAGCTAACACCTTTTTTTGCTGTACGGCAGAGCCAGGGACCGTGATTTGTTCCAAAAGCCGGCGTGACGTGGCTCCATTCAGCATGATCCAGCACCGTACAACTAAGAGAGAGACGAAAGCAAAGGTGATGTAAGATCGATCGATCTCGATCCACTATGCATCTAATTATTAATTAATTGAAGGCATTGCAATGCAATGCAACAGGTCGACGTATCTGATGGTTGGTGAGTAATCACTAGTACTTCATGGTAAGTATTCTACTCTTATCGATCGAAACTCAAAGGAGGCTGCCAGATCTGCAAGATTGATTAGTTAATTCGGTGAGTAATAAGGTACTGAAGATGGACGTGATCGGCAAGGAGTTCTTTGGTTCGATGCTGTCTCTCTTTAGCTCCTTCCAATGAGCTTCCTATCTGTACGGACTCCGATTAGTTAGTGAGTGCGCCAGGCTGCTAACTAACATAATTCGATAATTCCTTCGTATCCTTGGACGGCTATGAATTCTACATCAAACAGGAATGCGCAACTTTTCCTGCATTTGAAACTAGACACAGCCTTAGAGATGACAGAGCATATGCATAGTATGTGTGATTCGTATGCAGTTCAACAAAGAATATATAACTCTATGTAGTACAAGAAAGTTACATTCATTTATTTGCACCAGGCCGTATTACAGGCTGTTTAATCAAGCGAGCTTATACTCACAGCCTTACATTGGGCGCAAGAAGTGTTATACTGCCATAAACACTAGTACTACATGGGAACAAAATGTGGAACAGTTTGCAAATAGATGTGCCAGTTGTATTAGGCTCCGCTCGGTTGGGCTGAAAAGCTGTGAGACTATGACTTATGGCTAAAATTACACTGTAGCAGCTCAAATTTCACTGTAGCTGAAGGTAGTTTATTTGACGTAATTAAATTAAAAAAATTAAAAATAGAAAAATATGCTAGCTCATCACTGCCAACGCAAATGAATACAGAAAAAAAGAACTGGCAAAAAAGCTAAAAAAACTAAAAATTCAAAAAGATAAAATTTATGAATAATGAAAAATAAGCCGGAATCTGAAAGTGAAACGAGCGGGACCTTAGTAGTACGCTGTGCAGTCATGCACACGTGAGTGAGCAGGTCAACTAGCTGTTTAGCATGACATGACAGCGTGGAGGTGCAGAGCCCTGCTTGGAGTGAAACGAACAAGCCGAATAATCAACCAATCTCTCGTACAACAGAATAGATTGATTATTATCGTCGCTGAAGATTAATTCTGACGACTTGGCTGAGCTTATGTGTTATGTCCGACCCCGTGCATGGCTTGAAGCACAGATGCAGATTTGGTCGGACGATGACGAGCCGCTCCAGCGTGTAGTGCAGGTTTGGTACGAAGAAATGGACACGAGCAGCGCGAATTCACTGGTGATAATTTACACCTGATGCTCCAGGGATCGAACTAATCAATACACGAACGTACGTGTAAGCTTCCATGTGCCTGGATCTGATCGATCCGAGCTAGCTTGTGCTAATTAATCAATCACCACAAGTCATAGCATTACAAGAACTGCAACGTACTCTTGATCGTTAATTAATTCCTGTGTTGTGTTTTGAGATGGATCAAGCTAGTGGTACGTGCGAGTACGACTGTCACGAGCTGCAGGATTAAGGAATGGGTTCCAGCTCTTCACTCTCCTACGACTATCATCATAAGAATTAAGCATCTCCCTCTTCCTGGTCCTGCTTGGTTCCAGCTCTTGCACGGACGGCTTGTTTGGGATCTTTAAGCCTTTACTAACTTGTGATTGACTTGTCTTGTAGTAAGTGCGATTATTGAGTTCGAATCGATCTTGGAGTAAAGAGTAGGATCAGATTCAAGATCAAAGAGTAGGATCAGATTCGGATGAGGTAGTACAGACGGACAAATTCTATGAAGCGTAGTAGCCCATGGTTGTCTTGTCCCATCATCTTTCGTTGTAGAGTTTCTTTCTTCTTTTTTCATCTCTCTTAGGGTCAACTTTCATAGGATCTCGATCATATATAAGTTTATTCTTTTCAGCTTTTAAAAGCTGTTTTTCGATTTTTCTACAGTAACCGACTTTTTTTTTGTTAGTAACTAGCTTTTAAACAGAATATTTTTTCAAGATATGATCTATTAGTTAATTATAGTATATGCTTTACTGACTTCATTTATATCGGCAAGAACCACATGTGGGTTTCTATTACTCTGCAATATCTAGTACAAACAGCTCAAAAGCCATAAGCCGTAGCCAAAAGTCACAAGCCGCAGTAAAAAAGACCAGACCCCATGGTCCTCAAGAGAGCGTGTGGTTCGTACATACGTATGTTAGTATGTTACTACTGGTAATTAGCAGACGGGAACGGCCCAACTGATTCTGATTTTTCATAGCCGGTTCTGCATTCTTCAATAAATCATGTCGAACAAACACATAATTCTCATTCGCAGTACACAACTACTGCACGAACAGCCGAGAGCTTTCAGGTGAACTCAGAGACTGAAAGCGGAATAGCTGCCAGCGCCTCCATCTGAATCCTGATCAACACGGTTTTCGTTTTCTACATGCCGACCAAAAGGATCGTGGTCGTGGGTACCCCGCGGCGGCTCGTCTTCGCTGAACAGCCTTCTTCTTCAGGCGCTCTGTGTGCGGCGGCGAGCCTGCACCTCCCGGCGCCGCAGCTTCCTCCGCCATCCCTGCGGCAAACTTCTGCACGTGATGCTCAGCTCAACTCGATGGTGATCGCTGCACCTTCGTCGGCACTCGTCGCGCAACATCTCATTTTCAGCAACGCTGTAATCAGAAAATCTCGTAATAAGTAGCTTACGCAGGAAATCTGGTTTATGGATGGCTTCATAGGTGTACATACACTACGAGAGTACCAGTAGTTAAGTTACTAAACAAGTAAAGCGCACAAGATCTACAACTTCGAATAGCAGCTCTGTCTCCTGCCAATGCGCATTATATCTGTACTGCCATGGGCATGCTATTTCTGTTCTCAGCATAGAGCAAGCGTGAATTGTCACATTTCATTACCGTGACGAGTTGCTAGTAGTGTTAAAATGTGTGCCCGGTTGAGCCTTGGCCAAGGATGGAACTCATGTTTATTGCCAGGGACAGAGCTGGCAATGGCCCGAGGCCCAGCTGAAAAAATCCAGTCTATTTTATTGTAGTGATCAATGGTAAAGGTTTTGACATTTTTTTAATAGGCTAGGCTCGGGACTGGGCCTCAGGCTGGCTATGCCCCTGTTTATTGCAGTGCATTTCCAATCGCTTAGTATTTCGGTTTGATTTCTTTTTTCTATAACTGAAAGATCAAGTATCAGTACCAGGTGTCAACCTGAAAACTTCTGGTGTAAAAATAGGGCAAAATCCACACTTGCCCCGGATCTCTCGTCTGAAAAGGGGGCACTCACCCCATTTCACATCTAAAAATACTAGCAGTGCCCATCTCAGACAACTCATATGAATGCAGATTGGACTTTGGAGAGTGCCCATCTGCAGGGGTGTTAAACTGTGTGCCAGTTGAGCCTTGGATGGAGCACACGTTTGTTTGGTTTATTTATTACTCCTCTGGCCACACATATAGATCGTCATGAGATTTATGTAATCAAAGCTTTAAAACTTAGACTATTAATATATATTAAAATATATATTTGCTATGTAAAAAAGGTATTGTCGGATTTGTCTTACAGAATACTTTCATTATATATATATATATATATATATATATATATATATATATATATATATATATATATATATATATATATATATATATATATATATATATATATATATATATATATATATATATATATATATATATATATATATATATATATATATTACTACTATTTTATTAATACATTATGATATAAAATTATAGTTAACATGTTGTGTTGAAGGCCATGAAAAATAAAAGAGAAGCTACATTTATGGAAGAGTAGCAAGGGAGGGAGTCCTTCGTTTTAAAAGAAAAGTTGTACAACACGGCCTCAAAGCGTGTGGCTAGCACACGGCCCAACGAATGGATTGCCGCCTAACGAATTGTAATAAGTTCTTTCCTAGGCTCTTTCATGGTCGTCGTAGGGTTAGGAGTTGAGCCAGATTTATCTGTGTTAACTCGAGGTCCGGCTGGTCCGGTACAGTCCAAGCGCGGTATGTGCATGTCAAGGTGACTAGGTCTAATCGAAGACGAGACGGACCGGCACGATATGGCAGGAATGAGACCGAGTTGCATGGTATGAAATGGTTCGAAGCACCATAGGCTTGAATCGTGTCGGTACCTCTGTGCGGGACCACGAAATGTCCAATGCGTACGCACCAACTCGAACCGCGTCAGACTCGGACCAATCGAGTCCCTGGTGCCTCTGGTCCGACGGATGGAGCACCGTTAGGGCTTAGCAGATAGCACGGTGATCCCACTGCGACTCCGATTCCGGTTCTACTACGGTTGCAGCAGCTGTAATTCCATCTAGATTGAAAAATTTTCATAGTAAGAGAGATTTCTCTCTTTTCCTAACATAGTAGTATAAGATCATTCGCAATGAAAAGTTGAGCGTTGGTATTTCAATCACAATTTACTCGAGACAAAAATACAGCACACGTTCCTCAATGGCAAATTTACTCGTAGCAGATAATAAATGAAGTAGAAAGGAAGAGACGACGCATCACGAAAATATAATCAGCTCGGCCAGCACCATTTCGGGCACTGCCAACGCGACGGTGTGTAGTGGGTTCGCCGGACGCCACATTCGGAAGGAAGGAAACAGCGTGTATTCTTCTCATCTTCACCTTTCACTAACTGGAATACATGTTCGTCTTCTTCCACCACGCGCCGGCGACTCTTTACTACCACACGCCGGAGAATCCTGTGGAGCACCAGTTCTTGGTTTCAACTCGATTGCGTTTGGTGGACTCCAATATCTCAAAATAACTATTAACTAATGTAGAACAAATCGTTCCAAAATGAAGATATTAAGTAAATGAAAAGTCCACTTTGCAATCTTAAACTTTAGTCTTGATTCAATTTTCAACCTTAAACTTTGAAACCATCTAAAATAAAACATCAAACTAACAAAAGCGTTCACTTTACCCCTCTCTATCCAAACAATGTTGGTTTTAGTTAACCTGACGCATATGTGCACAAATTTTAGTGATACGGGTGCCACAAGTCTGCCATATCACCCCTCTTCCCCTCCATTTTCTTCTTCCTCTCAAATAAAAGAAAAAAAGATGGGCCCACATGTTAGCATCATATGTCCATCTTCTTCATTTCTCTTTCCCTTTGAACCAACTGTCTATGGCGTCAAGTGTCACTCAGTGGATGCGGAGACGAGCAATGGTGTCACCTCCACTACCGTTGGATGTTGTTGTCGGTAGGGGTGAAAACGGGTCGGATTCGGACGGATATTGCTGTTACCATATCATAACCCATATTTTTTCTCCAGATTCGGTACCAATCGGATTCGGTACCAATCGGATTCGGTGTCGGATCGGTCGGATTAACCCATTTCGTTTGCACCCCTACTTGTTTGTAAGGAATGCATACAGTGCAGTAAATGGAGTAGGACGCACTGACTTGATGTTACTATTTAATAGCTGATGTGGAAGATTTTATTTTACCATTGCAAAAGAAAATGAAACGTCAAATAGTAGCACTAACCTGAAATCAAACTTGAAGATGTATCGGATTCGGACGGATATTGCTGTTACCATATCCTAACCCATATTTTTTTTGTTTGGATTCGGTACTAGTTGGATTCGGTGCCAATCGGATTCAGTGCCGGATCGGTCGGGATTAACCCGACCCATTTTCACCCCTAGTTGTCGGTGACAGAGTTAGCCATTGGGATAGCCTCTCATCCTTCTCCTCTCCCCCTCTCTCCACTACCATAGAAAAGTTTATCATAGACGGTTTGAAACCGTCATCACAGATATTTCCTTGAACTCTCTGACTTCATGGGTCAGTGATAAAAGAGATTATTCATAGATGGTTTTTAAACTATATGTGAAAACCGTATCATAGACAGTTCAGAACTAGAACCGTCTGTAATCATGTGTTATCACAGACGGTTCAAAACTAGAACTGTCTATAATAGTTAGTTATCATAGACAGTTCTCGATAAAAACAATCTGTGATAGCTGTACCAGAGCTAAAAAAGTAGGTAATTTTACCATGGCTTGGATCTACACTGGTCGAAGCTACATTAATCGGTCGAATCTACACTGGTCGAAGCTACATTAATCGGTCGAATCTACAGTGGTCGAAGCTACAGTATCTAGCCAAAGCTATAGTAACCGGTCGAATGCTATGCGTGGTTGGCAACTACAGTACCAGTCGAAAGCTATGCGTGGTCGAAAGCTACAGTAACCAGTTGAATGCTATGCATGGTCGACAGCTACAGTAATCAGTCGAAAGCTACAGTAGTTGGATCAAAAGGCTCTATGTGGTCGAAGGTTACAGTAGTCGGTCGAAGGTTAAGAGCAGTCAGGACTTAGAGCGGTCAGAGGAGAGTGCTGTAGCACTTGAAGAGGACTACGATGGCGACGGCTCGGGGCGGCGGTCGCCGGTGCTCCGGTGGTCAACAGTGAACGGCGAGGTCCCCAAATAGAAGAGAAAATGAGCGATATGTTGGTGGGCACGTGGTTTACTGGAGATGGCCGAATAGTGGTCGGTGATGGACAGAAGACGGCGGCGGGGTGCTCCAGATGGATGGGAGGAGTAGAGAAGGAGAAGAGAGACAAGGATATGAGGAGAAGATCGAAGAGCCGCCGAGCTTTCTATTTTTAAGGAAAAATTGGCAAGGAGAAGTGGAGGAGGAGAAGTGAGAAGAGAGAAGAGGAGAGAAAAGGAGATAAGGAGAGGAGTGGAGGAGGAGAAGTGAGAGGAAGAACAGCCGAGCCTTCCATTTTAAAGAGCAAATCCAGCGAGATGAGTGGAAAGTTCAAATTCAATGATAGCGGGTAAGTTAAAATATTGTCACAGATGGTTCTTACCTAGAATCGTCTGTGATTAGTACAGACATCACAGACGGTTCTTGTTAATAACCATCTGTGAAGTAAAGTAAATGGTTTTGAAGTTGCGGGTTGAAAGATTGTAAGACCATGTGGTGGTAGCCCCATAATGATGATAAGTATTTGACATTGCTTGAGCCTTATTATCATTGGTTAAGTTTGATTTTGAGAATTTTCATTTTGATCTGTTGCTTTCAGTAGCTAGCGATTTGACCGGCCCTAGTGTGGCTGTCTGATAGGCCGTTGCATGGTGGTCAAACCGGTCTACGATACTACTAGCTCTTTGTTGGCGGTAGCTATTTTTCAAAGAAAATCTTTTGGAGTTTTTTTTGTCTAAGACCCGATACGGTAGTACAAGTATTGGAAATGCTGTGTGATCGGAGTGTAGTGGCTTGACCGACCATTGAATGGTGGTCTGACTAGAGTGGTGTTGGCGGTCTGACCAGTTTGTTAGCCGCTGTCAAACCGACCCTCTGTCCTGTTGCTGAGTTGAGTTTGTTTTGGGTTGTGAGTCATGACGGTACTATATAGTTGTTAGTCATGTGGTTTCTATGCAAGTGTGAGTCATGCTATACATGTGTTTTACTGATGAGAGTCAAGTGCATGGCATTTGTACTCGAATCAATTTCTTGTTTTTTTGATGTGCATATGCGTTCATGATTATTACGGCTAACAGAAAGATCAAGGCTACAAAAGGGATCCTGAGGTCATGACAAATCGCTTATGTCCGGGTGGAGCAACATATCAAGCGAAGAAGCACAAAAGAAAGACAAAGGTCATGAAGAGATGAGTGCATGCATGTGGTGTGCCACTTGGATTTGTGCGCTCCAAGTGGTGGCATTCCTCGGAGTAGATATACGATCTTGGCAACAAGTAATTAGGCATCACGAACTGTAGTGTGTCATAGGACTCGGGCATTTCAAGTAGTGACAATTTCGGTGTAGACGTACGATCTTGGTGAAGAGGCATTGGGCATCGCATCTTTGTGAAGACCGATAGGTAGTAATTGAGGAAATTGTTCAATACTAGGTGGATTGATGGTTTATAAAACCGTAGTATTAACTTAAGTGGTTTAGGTCATATCTTTGAAGATGGAATGTCATATTGGTTTTGTAGAGCCTTATGAAAATCACGCTTTGAAAAACATGCAAATGTGTGAAATGCAAAATCCGTTTGTGTATGAGCTACCGGGTTTCTCTAATTGTAAGTGGTGTGATCCACTAAGAGTAGTTGGTTGTTTAGAGTTTGGTGTAATGTGGAATCCTCCAATATATAAGGCTTGTGTGTTGAAGAGGGAGATAACACTTAGAACACTGCAGAGACCAGGGTTAGGGTTTTCTTGTGTTGGAGTCAAGGTTATTAGGATCGTGATCTCAGGTAGGATCATTTTTCATTTGATGGAATTGGATCGTAGAATCACGATTTTATCAAAATTTTAAAAGCATATATATTTGACATAAAAATTGAACTATATTTCTAAATATGCAAGTCCATAGTAAAATTTTCGAATTTTTTAATTTAATTTTGTAATTTGAGTACACTTATTCATGTTATATTGAATTAAGGTCGATTTTTGAAACTTATTTAATTATTTTTAATAAACTAATAATATAAAAGTCCAATATGTCAAAGATAATACCTTTTTAATTAGAACAACATGTAAATAACAAAAACAAAGTAAATTAAACTAGTGTAACTTAAACTAGCAATAGGTAATATCAAATTTTACATACTAATATAGTTTGTTGTCAGGATCATAATCTCACTACGATTGTATTCGATCCTAACAATTCTATGAGTTGAATCACGATCCTACTGTGGCACTACCGGATTTCAATCATATTACGGTCCCTTGCATTAACCTCTGGTAGAATTGTAGAATCGAACGATACTATGATCCATGTTGCGATACTAATAACCTTAGTTAGAGCTTTTTGTATATGTGCTTTAGGTTTAGAGCTCTGCCATCTGAGAGAGTAGCTGTAAAATATTTCTCTCTAAGTAAAATAAATATTCAAAGTTTAAACAAATGAGTTATGCTATAAATCTTTTACTGTGCTTTTGATTTGATTGGCTGCGTTGTCTCCCGCAAAAATGCATATGCTCCTGCACATGAACGTGAAAAGGAACTCATCCCAGAATCTCAGGTTGAAAGGTCGTGCTTATGTCGATCGTTGGCGTTCCTTCCCAACAGGGGCGGACCCACCCTTCGGGCGAGGCCGGGCGGCCGCCCGAGCTCCTCGCCGGCCGGAACACCCCGGGCGCGGAACCCCTTCTCCCCGCGCCGGCGAACTCGAGCGAGACACCGCCGGGTGCACAGTGCACATCTTGCAGGATAGCCCAAGCACACAAGGCCCAAGTCCATTAGCGGATAGCCCAAGCAACACACGGCCCAACAATTGAACAAAGCACGAGATATACTACACAGACGCCTTGCGCACGGCCAACGCCAAATCAAGGAAGAATAGCTAACCCTAGATCCCGCACGGCGCGCGCAGAGGCGGAGGAAGACGCGCGCGCCGGCGGCGCGCGCCAAAGTGAGGAGTCTCGACGGCGCGCGCGGCGTCGCCAGCAGCCGGAGGCGGAGCCCAGCGAGGCGCGAGGCGCCGGGAGCCCGGCGGAGGCGCGAGGCGGGAGGCGGGACGCGGAGCCGGAGGCGAGGCGCGAGGCCGGAGGGTGGGACTCGGAGGCCGGTCGCGGAGCCGCCAATGGGACCGGGACTTGAGGGCCGTGGAGAAGGGGATTTGAGGAGCGGGGTTGGGGACTTGGGGCGTCGGTGGACCGGGATTTGAGCCGGCTGGGAAGTGGGGATCCGGCACTGGCCTGGGACCGGGGATTCTACTGAGGGTCGAGGCAAGTGAGGCTTGAGTGAACAGTGAGGTAATTTACTGATTTGTTATTTGAGCATTAAGTATTTTTATAGACTATAGTTTCTATTTTATAAAGATGTAACTGCAATAAATTCTATTTATTCTAGATTTCAGATTTGTGTATTTGAGTATTATTTTTGATAGCTTATAAAATTTTTATGTAGATTGTATTGTCGAATATGTGAACTAGTTTATCAAAATGAGGGTGCTAATATTTTTACCTCTTTAGAAACAGTGATCTGAGACTTGTTCAAATTCAAAATGAATAGAAATGATTTGAATAGCTATTTTAGCAAAGTGTCAAGGTATACCAAGGAAAGCGAACGGTGGCCGCACATGTACAATCTCAACTTGAAGTCCAATCGAACCAAGTCCAAGCACAACAACGACCACAAGAGCAAGAGACTGCAGCTGAACAACGGCAACAAATGAATGAAGGTATTAAGGAATTCAACCCGGATCACATCATTGCTGATCCGGGACTTCGTATACCACTTGATGATTTTCATCCCGACATTAGAGATCAAGTGAGGAGAGCTTATTTGTTGAAGGGCCCTACTCAACCAATTGGCCATAATTACCCTCGTAAAACATATGGAAAAGATCTTAGAGCCTTTCGTGAATCATGGTACAAAAAGCACGATTGGTTGGAATATAGTGTAGCAAAAGATGCGGCCTATTGCTTTTATTGCTTCCTTTTCAAGCACGACCCTTTACATGAACAATTTGGTCATGATGTTTTCACCAAAATAGGTATAGCAATTGGAAGAATCAATACAAATCATATGTCGATCATGTTGGTGGGGTTAGTAGTATTCACAATAATGCAAGGAAAGCATGTGACGAATTTAAGAATCAAAGGTCGAGTGTGTCACATAAGATTATGTCTTATAGCAAGGAATCGAAATAAAATATGAAATTCGTGTGGATCGCATCTTTAGATTGTGCAAGTTTTCTCCTAAGACAAGGTCACCATTTCGTGGACACGATGAATCTTCTTCTTCCTTAAACAAGGGCAATTTTCTAGAGATGATTGATTGGTACAAAGAAAGGAAGGAGGAAGTCAAGCTTGCATTTGATGAGCTATGTCTGCGAATGCCCGATGACTTGTCCAAAGATTCAAAAGCAACTTGCAAAATGTTGTGCGTAAGAGGTCACCAAAGTGATAAAGGAAGAGATTGGGAATGGTCTTTTCTCAATTCTTATTGATGAATCTCGTGATATATCAATCAAAGAACAAATGGTCAGTAATTGTGAGGTTAGTGAATATTAGCATTGTATTCTATTATTATTTTTGCATTGTTATACTCAACTAATTGTGTCATTTGTCGCTCAGATTTGTGAACAACAAAGGCAAGGTCATAGAAAGATTTTGGGTGTCCAACATGTCACGAGGTAACATCGATGCATTGAAGAGAGCTTTGATTGGGATGCTTGGTGCACATGGTTTACCTATTGCTAGACTCCGAGGGCAGGGGTACGACGGAGCTTCAAATATGAGGGGTGAATTCAACGGCCTTCAAAAATTGATTCGTGATGAGAACCCATATGCTTTTTATGTTCATTGCTTTGCTCATCGATTCTGATTGGTAGTAGTTGCTGTCACAAGTTGTTGTTCATCTATTAATGATTTCTTTGAGTATGTCACTTTGATTGTGACCACTACTAGTGCATCTTGCAAGAGGAAGGATGTATTGCTAGACAAGCATCGTCAAAATATTTTAGATAAGTTGGAGAGTGGTGAGATTTTTTCTGGAAGAGGTAAGCATCAAGAAACTAGCTTAGCAAGACCTGGAGACACTAGATGGGGTTCTCATTATGCAACTTTAATCCGTATTGAGACCATGTGGGATGCAGTAACAGATGTGCTAGGCATTGTGCACGAAGATGGCGTAATCCATCTAAGGCAAAGCAGTTTGTTGCATATAATGGAGACTTTTAATTTTGTGTTCATATTAAAGATGATGTTGAAGGTGCTTCGCATTACAAATGAGTTATCTCTTGTATTGCAAAGGAAGGATCAAAATATTGTTCTGGCCATGTCATTGCTTGTTGATGTCAAAACACGGTTGACCAACCTGAGGAACCATGGCTGGGAGCCACTATTTACAGAAGCTAAAAAATTTTGTGATGAAAATAAGATTCCAGTGCCAAATATGGATGAAGCGATTCCAAGATGGGGCCGATCAAGGAAAGGTGGGATCACAGTCACTCAAGACCATCATTATCGTGTTGATACTTTCTTTGCTGCCATTGATGCTATTATCACTGAGATGGATCATCGCTTCAATGAGGTATCTTCGGAGTTACTTGTATGTTTTTCTTGTCTTGATCCAAGAGACTCCTTTTCAAAATTCAATGTGGATAAAATTGCTCGACTTGCGGATATCTATGACGAAGATTTCTCTATTTCTGATCGTGCGGCTATCAAGGATCAACTTGAAACCTTCATTCTTCATGTGCGAAGAATTGATGACTTTGTTACTTGTCATGATATTGGAAGTCTGACCGTGAAGTTGGTTGAAACTGAAAGGCATATTGCATTTCCATTGGTCTACCGCCTCATCGAGTTAGCATTGCTACTACCGTGGCGGCAAAGATCGGTTGAAAGAGCCTTCTCGCTATGAATATTATCAAGACCGATTTGCGTAATAAGATGTCCGATGATTGGCTTAATGACTTGATGGTGTGCTATATCGAGCGAGAGATATTCAAAGGACTTGATCGTGAAAAATCAAGAAACGATTTCAAGACATGAAAACTCAAGAATGAAAATGCCTCGTTCTCCTAGACGTACTTAGTTATTTACTGGTATATTTTTTGTCTTCTTTTCTATTGCATCTTTTATATTCTATTATCGAATTGTGACACTATTGATTTATCTCTTTCATAATTGATAGGTTGTTTCTTTTACTGTTCATCTACAATTGTGGATTAAGCTTCATTAGTGAGGTATTTTTCATTGTCCTTACGTTATCTACACATGTTATGATGTTAACATGCGAATTGTAGTTGTTTCTATTTCGTGTCACATACTTTTATTAGTGTGATTGCAATACAGTTTGATCATTGATTGTTTTATTTTTGGATACTACTGTTTATTTCACGCTTCCGACTTTAGCCAACCTAATTTTTTTTCTGAGTCCGCCGGTGTGACTTCGCCCTAGCTATAATTTTTTCCTGGGTCCGCCACTGGTGAGTGCCATCTCAATCTCAAGCATACAGAGCAATCCTTGTACATCAAGATACATAGAAGGTCAAATGAAATATAGATGCAACGACTAACCAATAATGTTCTTGTGTTGCAGTTAACTTGATCCTGCTGAATATATGCACTAATGCCACTCCACAGTAAACAGACATCTACATTAGCAACTACTGCATCGTCAAAGCCACAAAGACAAAACTGAAGTCTCTGAATTATATAACCATGCACAACAGCAGGTGTATACATATAACAAGAAAATAAATTAACACAAGCACAAATAACTTACAAGACGTACGGTCATTTGATGATATGTGTCGTCCATGCATTGCTGCCAGGTGGCAGCTACTACTTACTGCTTGCAGAGCCACTGTACTGTAACTCGAGAGGAATCTTAATTACTATCAAATTAACACAAGCTAGCAGAGCAGCATGCACGTAGCCGAGAGCATCGCGGCATGCGTAGCCATTGCAAGCACCTGCGGATCGGACTCGGTTCTCTTTGCGCGCGCGCGCGGCTTCACCGGGACGGCCGCTCGCCGCCGTCGGCGACCTCGACGCTGGTGGTGCAGGCGAGGAGGTGGTGGAAGATGGCCCGGACTGCGCTGCACGACGCCTCCTGCAGCCTCGTCACCATGGCGCACCCCTTCTTCTTGTTCCTTCTCCTCGTACTTCCCTTGCCCCCGCGGCGTCCGTCTTCCCTTGCACAGTGACCACCGGCGCTGGCAATGCCGCTTGCGCTGCCGATCGAGCCGGCGTCAGAGCCGCCGCCGCCACCTCGCTGCGGAAAGAAGGGGAATACGGCGGCGCGCTCCCGGATGCGGCCAAGGCAGGCCATGGTGCGCTCGGGCACGGTCTCCTTCCTCTTGGAGAAGGTGTAGCTGCGGAGGTACATCTGGCGGCACGAGTAGCTGTCCACCACCCGCGGGCTGCAGTACCCCGGCGGCGCGTAGTAGGGGTCGGCGCCGCCGCGGCGCGTGCTGGCGCTGCCGTTGTAGCACGCGGTGCCGGGGCTCTCCGGGCCGACCTGGCGCCGCGCCATGGCCACCGACCTGACGAACTCAGCGTCGGACTCGGGCCACTTGTAGAGGCTGACGTAGCTGGCCCGCACCGGCACGCGCGTGTCCAGGCAGTCGATGGCCGCCTTGCACCCGGCGGCCATTGATGGCCACCTAACTACTCAATTCGTCTCAAGCTAAATTTCTTTCTTGCTTTCTTGCTCGATCACTAGTAGTGGCAGTGGTAGCGGTAATAGGAGGCAGCTTTGTGTTTGTGTGGGGTATATAAGAAAGAGGAGGACATACGTGCACGTGAGTAGCTGCGTGAGCCTGGTTTTTTTTTAAAGTGACTTCTCTACTCCTCTCGCTTCCATCTTGTTACGAGGATAAGACAAGCATCACGCACCTTACTCCTTTTGCTCTATCTCGTTCATGCATATCTTCTTCACTTTCCCCATCGCTTGTCCTCTCTTTCTAAAAGTCACTTATTTCCAAAGTTATCGATACCATACCAAAGGTCATACCGGTTTGATTCTTGGAATAGTACGTTCCGGTACCGGCCCCTACCGACGTACCAAATTAGATTTAATATAATAATATGAGTGTATATATATAAGTATATATTTGTTTAATTATATGTACATCAAATATCACTTGTAATATTATTTCAAATATATAATAGTACTATCAAATATAACATATAGTTCAATACATAATATTATCAATTCTACCGGTATCGATCGGTATTTGACCAGTATCAAAACCGGTATGACCGGTATTGGTTGGTATTTGGTCCGGTAAGGTATTACGCTTGTTTTGTACTGGTTCACGTGGCTGTATGGTACATACCAGCTGGTACGACTGGTACCAAAATGGTATTGACAAGTCTATTTATTTCAGCAATTACTATTTATTTTTAACCAAAAGTCATCGGCCACAGCCAATATAAACAGGCCTTGAATAGTGCTAGCACTAGACTTTGGTTGCAAGGAAAGGTGTTGCATTTTTTGGCTGTGGGAATTATGATACGTGGCGTCATGATCATCACTGCATCCCATGCAGTGAGTGCTAGCTAGCTGCTTATGGTGTAGCTAGTGCAGCCTTGTCGTTGTCGGTCTTGAAGGTCAAATTGTGTGGCGTTCTGCAAGCACTCTCAGTCCGTGCAATTATCAGTTAAACAATGCTATAATTAACTCTGAAATGGGCCAAATAAGCTAGCTATCTGCTTGATCGGTCTATCTGCCACTCATTTTTGGTGCTTAATTTGGATAATAATGCAGGGGAATATTAGTTCTTCCAGGTTTGGTAGGAAACTGGTGTTTAGTTTGGATTATTAACGAGGTCTACGTGGCCTTATTAACTTGTACTACTTTTTTTGGTCAACAATTGCTATCTGTATATGAGTTCAGCACGCAAGCAGCTAGACAAGCATGGATTGGCATGATTGAAACTTGTGGTTACGGATTAATACGCATATGCGGGTATGGTTACGGATTAATACGCATATGCGGGTGCGTATACCGAGGGCCACGCTTACTATTAATAAATACCTAAGCATTGATTGATGGGCTTTAATTAGGGACATGGCAGTGTATATATATACTATTAGGCTAGTAGGTACTGATCAAATTGACTCATCCGTAGAGCTGAGCAGAGGCAGCAGGAAAGGGACAGGAGTAGCAGGATAGAGAAAAAGTCCGGTACACTTCAACTAATTCCCAGCACTGGAAGTACAGGTCTCTGCCTTGTTGATGGAACGAGAGTAACATGTCTCTCAGAAGTCAGAAACAGAAGAAGAGCTAGTTGCAGAGGCAAAATACTCGATCTTTAATTTGCCCATTTGATTAGATAGATTTGTCGAAAATTTGATGTGGTTTACTTTCTTGAGAATGGGATGATCAGCAGGTAAAATTAATTTCTGATGTGGGACAAAGCATTGTCAAGTGAAATGATCAATTGTCCTTTGTTAAGCACGGTCATATTGGCTGTATGCATCCATGGACAAGAACCTGAACCTTGTTGCATCGGGTCATTGTGTATTTGTGTGACTCGCTGACTCGAATGTACGTGTTATGGAGGTGTCATGTGCTAAATTACAAAGGACTTTTTCATCAGCAAATTTAGGTGACAAGGCACCTTTGTTCTTCAGAATGATTCAGGTTTCATCTTGATCTACAAGGAAGTGTGCAGCCCCTGAATTAAGGAGCGGCAATGAGACCTACATACCCTTTTCCCTGTAAAAGAACATTCATTGTGGGATTCAGGTTTCATCTTGATCTACAAGGAAGTGTGCAGCCCCTGAATTAAGGAGCGGCATTGAGACCTACATACCCTTTTCCCTGTAAAAGAACATTCCTTGTGGGAAACCAAGTAAGGCCTTGAAAAGTAACCTATGACAATCATTTTTTGTTTGTCATTGGTGGACAAATCCAGTGTTTCCTTCAGAAAAATTAGGACCTAAGAGCAACTCCAGCAGTAGCCCTCAAATCTAAGCCTCTACTTTTCATTTGAGGGCTCCCCCTACTTTTGAGAGCCCAATTTTTTTGCTTCTACTGCA
Source organism: Dendrocalamus sinicus (assembly GCA_036346575.1). Classification (NCBI taxonomy): domain Eukaryota; kingdom Viridiplantae; phylum Streptophyta; class Magnoliopsida; order Poales; family Poaceae; genus Dendrocalamus; species Dendrocalamus sinicus. The sequence continues at coordinate 14,398,016 of CM070655.1, forward strand.
ACAGCACCCCTCAAATCTAAGCCCTCAAATCCATTCCACTACCCACTGACACATGGGACCCACCCCTGACAAATCCACCCCTGACACATGCGACGGCGAGGGGCGGAGGCGTCGGCGAGGGAGGCGGGTGGGCGGGGAAGTGGAGGAGGCGGGCGGGGAGGGAGGTGGGCGGGGAGGGAGGGCAGCGGGGAAAGAGGCAGGCGGGGAGGGAGGTGATGGGGAAAGAGGCGGCGGGGAACCAACAGAAATTTGAGAGCTTGGTCCAGAGGCCCCAGGAATGAGGGCTGAAGGGGGGATTTGAGGGGCTCCTCAAATTTGAGAGCTCTAGTAGGGGCCATGCTGGACCTCTATTTTTGGCTCAAGCCCTCAAATATGAGGTTTGAGGGCTCAAGTAAGGGCCCTTCTGGAGTTGCTCTAAGAAATTCATGAATGAGCCCTGAATTCAACTCTGTTCTTTTGAAGTTATAAGAAAGCTTCGACCATCCAGCAGATTACTTCGTCTGACCAGAATTAACAGGCCTATCCTGTCAGAAGAAGAAGAAGAAGAAGAAGAAGAAGAAGAAGAAGAAGAAGAAGAATAATTAACTGGCCTGTTATTAACAGTAACTTCAAATGAGATTAAGTATAAGCAAGCAAACAAAGACAGAAGATCCAGACAGGACACGGTGATGCACTAGATGAATTGAGTTGAATTGAATGGCCATCAAGAGCAGCACACATGCATGGATTATGATTGTGGTCACCATGCACGCCATTGCCAGTTTGCCTGCTGCATGCAGTGTCAATTATAATTGTCAATGGCAGATGATGATCTGTTCCTTCAACCCTTCCAGCGAGTGCTAGTGTAGCAACCACTCATCAAGATCTAGGAAAGAAAAGATGCATCTTAAATCACATGCCCACATCCATCCAGTGATCCAGTGAGACCACAAGCATATGAAGGAAAATACATGGGGGGCCAATCTCAAGACGTAGCAGTACAACAGTTGTCACGAGACACCATCATGATTCACGACAGAAAGTGTTTTTCTGCTCTGTTGATCTGCTCTTCACAATAGCTGCAACCTTAGTCCATACTGCAAGCAAGGCAAGGAGATGGTGCAGTGCACTATGTATCAACTGTCACTACTCATACACGTGTACGTATAAAAGTATTGTATGCGGCCGACACGCGGCGCTGATCGGACGGTGGACGATCATTGGTGCTGTTCCGGAAACACGGGAATCAATCAGATGATGCTGTGGAGTTAGAGTGGAGTGTGTCAGACTGACGGAAAGGTGGTTTTGACATCTTGTAGCAGTAGCTTGGAAGGATACATAGATTTGTTGCCTTTTTTTTCTCAGCGTGCCATTGAGCTCAGCTATCATAAGAAGATGGCATGAGCCTTGCGTTGGCTCGATGTTGCTAGAGATGATGAGCTGAGGTGCCGCCATGTCGATTGAGCTTAACTACCATAAGAAGATGCATGGATCGATGCACGCTTGACACATCGCATATTAATTCTCACTTAATAATGAATGCCAAAATAATCAAGCTAGTACTAGCAAAGCATATAGGGACTCTTTATGAAGGAACAATGACGGCTAGCTCGCCAGCTTGTGTAATTTGTCACTAATTGTCCGGTGATCAGATGAACTGAAGGTGCCAGTGATGAATCGATCATCTCCTACTGTCCTACATCAATCGGTTGTCGGATCAGAAGAGTAGCCGGTAACATAGGATCATCGCTGGGCCAAACAGTCAAAGCGTAACAGAAGAATGAAGAATATATCTCAAAAGAAAAAGAGGAACAAGATGAAGAATCATCACCATCATCATCTCGGAAAGCCCGAGCTTCTCAGCCTAAAACTTCAAAATAGGCCGAGCCCATATAATGTCAATTGTTTCGTGAGAAATTAACCGAGGACTGGGCATTGGGCCCAGTCGAGAGAGACACGGCCACACTGACCTCTGGGCATTGTTCTTCTAAAAAAGAGTCTTATGGGCCATGCTTAATTAAGAGGTGACACGTTTGAGCCCAGTAAAAAGTTAAAGAGAGATAGGCAGGTCACGCCAAGATCCGGGCCGAGCTAAGATCCAGGCCTAGCTGGGCGATGTAAGGATGTCTCCGAGGAGGTGCGACAGCTGGAGGAGCAGGCCGTGGCCATCAGCCCATGATGAAGGCGGCACGCGTCAAGATCGCCACGCTCAACAAGATGGAGAACTCTAGACCCATTTTTTTGGCTTCAAGCTTGTTCTTTGGGGTTAAAACCTATAGTTTATGGTTGAAACTGGTAAAAGTTTTGAATTTTGTCTGTTCGCGTGAAAGAATACAGAGAGAGAGAGTCGCGTGCGGTTTTGGTCAATATAAATGAAGTCAGAACGATGTATACTACAATAAACTATTAATCCTTGTTTTGAAAAATCACTCCGTTTGAAAACCAGTTACTATGGAAAAACCGAAGCTAGAAGCCGCAAAAGCCAGTAGCCGAATAGGCCCTTCAGCTGGTGGATTTTGGTTACGGCTGATGAATAGTAACAGCTGGTAAAGAAGATGTTCTATTCTATATGGCTATTGGGTTTTGGGTTTTTGCTGAATAGGCTGAAATACGCCAAAATGTAAAAATAAATATGGAAAAATGTGCGCACATAGCCAGCTTGTTCGTTGATCCATGCATGTAGTGTTCAATTATGTATGCACGAAAGAAAAACAAGAGTTTTGTTAACAGAGTCGTTCGTTTGCACAAGACCACCGTAATGTCGTTTGAAATAAACGGGACAATAAACTATGGGCTTGTGACATTGACATCCATTGCAGGGGAATAGTAATCATACGATGTTACAGTGTGCGTACAAGTGAGCATACCACCATGGTGTATGTAACCGTGCAGGCGTACGTAATCCTACATGGGGGAGCGTACAAGTGTATTCGGGTGGTACAATTGGGGCCATGATCTAAGCCAATGAGGGCGTTTGCGTAATCCATGTCGCCCTGCCTACCTCCAAGTACGAAGTTATGCAACACCATAGCGGCAATAATTATCTTCCTCTGCATGGCGTGGTCAAAACTAGGAATGCGTTCCAGAATGCACCATTTGTTCTTCCACATGCCAAATGCACGCTCGATGACGTTGCACAAAGATGCGTGAAGGTAGTTGAATAGTTTGTTGCGGCCATGTGGCCGACCGCCATAGGCAAAGTCGGCAACATGGTACCTACTGTTCTGAAACGGGGCTAAGAAACCTATCCTATTAGGATAGCTCAAGTCCACCAAGTAATACTTCCCTGCAATGGAAAAAATAGGCCAAGTTAGTCATACATACGTACGTTATAGTTAGGAATGTCGAATCGCACGTAGGGCAATGCACATTATACCTAGGGAAGGATGTGGAACACGTGGTCATAACCATTTAATGTGTCTAGCAGGATGTGTGTGTTGTTAGCGCAGCCAGGCCATCCTGCAACCATAAACACGAATCGCATATTGAAGTCACACATGGCCAGTATATTCTGGCTAGTATGCCCATACCGATTGGTGTGCATTACACACCTCGCAGCAGGAGCAACCATAGCAAGCAAGATTGTCACACATAGTTCACACCAAATTAAAGAAACTAATGGTCCACAAAACAAATAAACAATACCACAGCAGGCTGGACTACACGTTGATAGAGTGCCTGGTACCAAGGGGCTCCCCGGGAATGGAAGATGGGCCACATCTTGCGTAGCCAGTTAGCACGACCTTTCGTGGTATGAAAGCCCATGAAAACTCTGTACCTCTTGTCCATCAGCATCGTCGAGGCATAGAAATGCTCGTCTGTGCCCTCTGGAACCCATCGCTGACGACCACTTGCATCAACTAGTGAACCTCCATGCGATCCATGTCGGTGTTGCCCCCAGTACGGCTGGACGGCCCTGGCTCACGGACTACTCGTACGCGTTGGAAATCTGTCTCAAGCACTCGTCTGCCATACTGCCCCAGCTCTTCTTGGACTCGGGTCTTAACGTTGGGGCTAGTGGTGTGCCACTGCGCTTCCAAGACGAGTTGGTAGGCTCAAAGGCCGTCTCTGACTTCAGATCTGAGCTGCCATCAGAGGAGACATGAGCATGCTGCCTAATCGCCTCGGGGACTTCCTCATGCTCGTTAATGCAAAGGCCCTCCTGAAATATGATGTCCATTAAGTCCTCGTGCGCCAGCGGGCCTTTTGCAAATTTTTTGGCCCTTGGCATTGCCTGCAATGTGTAATAACATTTTTAGCTATAACCTACCAGTACTGCACTATTACTGAAACAAGCATGCATTAATAGAAAATTGATAGACCAATAACATTTTCAACTCTAACCTAGCATTACTGCATCAGTACTGAAGCAAGCATGCTTAATATGAGACAATATTGCTACAGTGGACACTATCCTTTACCTTGTTTTGCTCCTCAAACCATGCGTCTGTTGTGTCAATCGAGTTGGTGGCTGGATTCATTCCCAAGCCGGTCGCATTCAGCTTCAAAGTCTTCCAAATGTAGTACTCCTTCTTAAGTGAGTCCCAGTGATTCTTGAATTGCTTTCTGGTGTAGTCGCGACTGGTTTGTTCCTTGAATTTCCTCTCCAGGTTGGTGTACCCACGCCTGTTCAGGTAGCCCTCGGTCGTGTTTTGGGCCTTGAACTCCTCACGGCATATTTTGAGCATAGCGATATGGGCAGCAGCATCCTAGCTAGCATTGCCGGTGTTATCCTTGCGAGTCTTCCCCTTCACCATCTGTGGGTGTGAGGCAAGCAAAGGCAAATAACATGAGCATGAGCAAACACGAATGACCCCTATTCAGCTCACAGTTGGCCCCTACAACATATCAAAAAAATGTTCATTCATTCAATACAGAGATTCTCAACATTCAGAAGACATATAGGTTGACGCTACCCAAACACGACTAAGAAACTATATGCAACAAATAATCAAACCCTCGCGGCTGGGTTACATGTACGAGCAAATCCTTGGAGCTGAATTTATTTGATTTCAATTACCTTAGGTGCTGGCAACAGGAGGTCGAAGACGTGTGCTCCACCGCACACGGGGAGCCTGTCGGGGCGTTCGGCTGGGCTCTTGCCTCCACATGGCGTCGAAGGGGTGGAAAGCTGGTGAGGGGACGACTGCATAGGACAAGGGAGGACGGAGTGTTTGATGCCAACTTGCAATGTACGGGAGAGGTGGCGTCGAACGTCGAGGCGTAGGACGACTAGTCGGCGGTCACTGGTAGGGGCGCATACGGCGATGCCGACACCGGCTGGGAGAGCGAAGCCAAGGCCGGGGACTTGGTGAGGGGATGGCTAGGGGACACTAGCCCAACTCACACACGTGCTGGGGGTAGGGGGAGGCGGAGGAACAGGGGGACAAAGGGGGAGGCGGTGCGGGGAGGGGGAGGGTGGTGGAGGGAGAGTAGGGATGATGGTAGCCAGATCTGAGGGGGGAAGGGGGAGGGTGGGGGATGGCGGTTGCCGGATCTGTGGGGGGTGGTGGCGGTGGATAGAGGATCTTGAGGAGCACGGGAGAGGTGAGGGGGAGCACGGGGGACGGCATACGCCAGATCTGGAGCGGGGGCGGCCGGTAGACGCCCGATCTGGAGGGAAGTGGGGGGCGGAAGCCGGATCTATGTGGTTCAGGACAGATCATAGGGTGACCAAAAAGGTGGTTTGTGGCTTTTTTACCCCCGGAAGCCCTTTTGTTCACTCCAGCTTCCGGCTTATCCAGGGCGAAGCTGAAGCCGAAAGCTGCCCCCAGAAGCTGTATCGAACAGTCTCGGAGATGGCCAAGGAGCTGGAGACCAAGTTGGACGAGGGCCGCCACTGCGTCGAGGCGCTCACCAACCTCGAGGCTCAGAAGGAGGAGGTCGTCAAGGATTTGGAGAATACGGAAAGAGAGAGATGAGTGAGAAGGGGGTGAAGAAGAAAGGAGATGAGAAATGGCATGTTCATCTACAAATATATTTTTTGATTCTATTTGCTAAGTGGCTGTCATATCATTGAAAATATGTTTACTTGTCAAAATCATCTGACGAGTAGACATCACGTCAGATGAAATCACCATGCTTTGGGTCCAGAGGGGATGATTTTAATAGTTAAGAGACGTTGGATACCCGGTTTCGTAATTGGAGGTTAAAAATTAAACCAATATTAGTTCCAAGGGTAAAATAAACTTAGTCCTTTTTTTTTTTGAAATTGGTAGCAGCTGCATTACTGAAGAAGTGCAGAGCAGTCTCTACACAGTGTTACACAAGAATTAAAGTAAACGACTTTTCTTTTTCTTTTCAAGGATCACTGGATATTCGTGCGTGTAAACGCTTGCTAGTACCATAAAATGCGCGCTCTCTCTCTCTCTCTCTCTCAAGAAAGCGAGAGGACAGCGGCAAGAATGAATTTAAATTAGCTAGCTAGCAATACAGATTAGTACTAGTTGGCAAGTAGATGCACGGATTAATTTGGCATGCATGTCCTGTTGTTGGCCCATGCATGCCACCGAAGCATGCATGCTGTGCTAAGCTAGTACTCCTGCCTTGCAGCCGTGGTCAGAGTCAAAGAGGGCCAGCACACATCGCCGTGATCGTTTCGACTTCAGCTTTTAGCTTTCAGTTTATTTTTTATTATTTATAAATTTTATCTTTTTTGAACTTTTGGCTTTTTGTTAAGCTTTTTTACTGATTTTTTTTCCCGTATTTGTTTGTATTATACGTAATGGGCTAACATATTTTTTAATTTTTTTAAATTTAATTATGCTAAATAAGTCTCTGTCAGCTACAGTGTTTTTTAGCCAGTTATAATATTTTTTTAGCCATAAGCCATTTAAAAAAAACCTAAATGAGCACCACCATAATTACAACATAGACACAGGAATCAAAGACAGCAGCCTACGGGTTGAATTTCGTACAAGTCAATCCATCCCGTCTAAACGTGCCATGGCCATTGCTGCCTGGTACTGCTGCAATTAGGCAGCAGCAGCTGCTTATCCCCAGCTCATCTGGAAACATCCATTAGGCAGAGGAAGACAAAAAAAAAATATCATAACATCCCTCCCCCTTTTTATTCTTTGTTGTTGCTGCTACTGCTGCAGATGCAGAGGAAGCTGCACTAGCTTGAAAGAAACAAGGACTCAAACGAAACAATATAAGACGGCGCCGCTCGGCTTCAGATTTTGGCTTCTAACGTCTGATTTTTTTAATTCCATATTTTTCTGATTTTTTAACTTTTTAAGCTTTTCATCTTTTCTTTTTCATATTACTTTATATTGTCCGTGATGGAATAATATATTTTTCTATTTTTAAAATTTGTAAATTTAATTACACTGAAAAAACTAACAACAACTATAATACAAAAAAATCTCAAACAGTGAAAAAACCAAAAGCTATAAATTGAAGCCCAAATGAGCACACCCATTGGGATCGTTCACTTCGGCTCAAATAAGTTAATTTATGATTTATTTTACACTGTAACTGATGATAACTTATTTAGCGTAATTAAATTTAAAATAATTTAAAATAAAAAGGTTAACCTATCATAAACAAACCTAACGAATACAGAAAAAAAGATAAAAAAAATCCAAAAAAGCTAAAAAACCAAAAAACGAAATCAAGGAATAGTGATCTAGAAACCAGAAGCTCAACCAAAATGACGATTTTCAGCACATGTTTTTTTCGTGCCTGTCTGTTCCAAGTCAGGACAAGCACGAGTTTCAAAGCACCCTAATCGCTTTGGTGATGGGCTGAAAGGCTGAAATGACATTGGTTTCTTCCACTAACCCTACAACAGCGTTCATAGACCCGTACTACCTTTGTGTAGTGATGCACAAGAGGTGTCTGTGTTGGACTTTGGGTCTCCTAGGGTTTAGATCTAGAGGGTTCTATACGGGTTCGAGTGATACACGGAGAGAGATCAATAGGGTTAGGGGTACCGACCGTCTGTCGCGCTGGATGAAGAGCCGGCCATCGCTGGTTCGTTGGTGAGGTCTGCGCACGGGCAGCGACGGTCGGGGAAGAAGGTGGCGTCTCCCTGGCGGCGGCGTTCGGTGGCGGCGGTGGTGGAACTTCCTATCGCTGGAGCGCCCCCTTTCCGATCGGTCTAGGGTTTGTCGGTGGGGTTTGTGGCGGCACGGTGAACCTCGGTATTCGTGCCGCCCCGGCCCCCACCTCTATTTATGTGGCGCTGGCGACAGGGGCCCACCAGCCTATTGGGTTGGACGCCCCCGATCAGGGCGCGAACAAGGGGGGCATTTGGCCGTTGGGCCAAATGCCCTGAGATCATTCTAACATTCTCCCCCTTGATCTCATCTATGCTTTATCTTTAATTACTTTTGCCTTTACACATTCCATCACAGATTAGTGCATAGAACATGTCTCATCGTCACGGTCAATCGCCGATAGATTCAATGACTACAATACACCTCTCTGCTCAAATAGTTACTTTAATCTTTTGGGCCATCTTTTAGTCCAGAATTATAGGCTTTCCTTAAACCCATGCCGCTACATGTTCTCTCGAACACGTTGGGTGGTAAGCCTTTAGTAAGCGGATCCGCTAGCATCTTTGCGGTACTTATATGCTCAAGACTTATAATTTGATCCCGAACTTTGTCTTTCACAACATAGTACTTTATGTCAATGTGTTTGGCAGCACCACTTGACTTATTGTTGTGGGCATACGTTATCGGGTTCATTATCGCAGACAACTTAAGTGGTCTATTGATGTCGTCAACCACTTTTAAACCGGTATGAACTTCTTTAGCCGCCCACCGCCCGTAGCCTCATAACATGCTACAAACTCGGCATACATTGTGGACGATGTAGTGACGGTTTGCTTTGAGCTTTTCCACGATATAGCTCCTCCAATGAGTGAACACATATCCGGATGTTGACTTTCTATCATCTCCGCATAATCGTAATCAGATACCCCACTATATGGAGTGAATCGATCTTCAGTATGTCATCATGAGGCCTTTTGTTCCTTGCAAATAACGCAAGACTTTCTTTATCAATTTCAATGTTCTATTCCGAGATTGCTCGAATCGCCAAGTAACTCGGTAACAAATGCTAAGTCGTATGCGTGTGCATACTTGAGCATACCGTAAGCTTCCGACAACTGAAGCATATGGAATCGCTTTCATTTGATCGATCTCATATCGTTCCCGGGCATTGAAAATCCCCATATCTGCGCCCTTGACTATAGGTGCAGTGAAGGACTACTTTTATGCATACCAAATTTCTTTAAGACTTTCTCTATGTATGCCTTTTGTGACAGTCCCAATATCCCTTTGTTTCTATCCCTGAATTTCGATCCCTAGAACGAACGAAGCTTCACCAAGATCTTTCATATCAAAGTTTGAGGACAAAACTTCTTTGTCTCCATGAGTGATCGACATCACTACTAGCCAGAGAATATCATCCACATACGTGATTAGGAAGATAAACTTCCCATCTTTAAACTTTGCATAAACACAGCTTGTCCTCTACATTTTCTTTAAACCCAAATTTTCTTATTGTCTTGTCAAACTTCAAGTACCACTGTCTTGAAGCTTGCTTTAACCCATAAATCGATTTCTTTAGGCGGCATCCCATTCTTTCATTTCCTTCCACGACAAAACCTTTCGGTTGTGCCATGTAAACATTTTCCTCCAAATCCCCATTAAGAAATGCCGTCTTTACATCCATCTCGATGTAACTCTAAATCATAATGTGCTACTAATGCCATTATGATTCTCAAGGAATCTTTACATGAGACTGGAGAAAAGGTCTCATTGTAATCAATCCCTTCTCTTTGCGTAAAGCCTTTGCCACAAGTCGCGCTTTGTATCTTTCTACATTCCCTTGGGAGTCAAGTTTTGTCTTGTAGACCCATTTACACCTCTTGCTTTGGCTCCTTTAGGAATAATTCCCAAGTCCCAGACTTTATTAGCCTTCATGGACCTCATTTCCTCTTCCATGGCCTCAAGCCATTTTGAAGAATTTTCGCTTCTCATGACTTCTTCAAATGAGGTGGGATCATCCTCCATTTGAAATTCCTCTGTATGATAAATCTGATAATCATCGAAATAGCTGATCTTCTTACTCTTTGAGACCTCCTGGGCCTCCTCATTTGGTACATCTTCTGCTTGAGGTCTGCTGTTGCTCCCTCATCATCTGTGGCAATAGGTTCTATAGGATCTGAAGAACATGTTCCTCATTATCATTCATTGTTGCCACAGAGGAACAATAACAGTGCTGGTACCACGTTGTCTTGCACCGTCAGTGCAATGACAATGCAGTAGTGTGAAGAATGGCTCTTGAATCATCGGAGTGGGTGCATACACCCGCTTCTCTTCAAGGTCAATCTCTCGAGCTACCATGCTTCCTCTCATCATTTCATCCTCTAAGAAGACAGCGTGTCTCGTTTCTACAAACTTTGTATATCTGTCTGGACAGTAGAAACGAAAACCTTTTGACTTTTCAGGGTAGCCAATGAAATGGCAACTTACTATTTTGAGATCAAGTTTCCCAAGGTTTGGGTTAAATACTTTAGCCTCAGCAGGACTCCCCCACACACGTAAGTGGTTTAGTGAGGGAACTCTTCCTGTCCACAACTCGTACGGTGTTTTGGGCACCGACTTACTAGGCACTCTGTTGAGAATATGAATGGCGGTTTTCAACGCTTCCATCCATAAACTCAATGGGAGTGTGGAATAGCTCATCATGCTTCGCACCATATTCATCAGGGTACGGTTGCGTCTTTCAGCTACTCTATTTTGCTGAGGTTCGCCCGGTGTGGAATACTGGGCTACTATGCCATTTTCCTGTAAAAACCTCACAAAAGGTCTAGGAACTTGTCCATATGGGGTATGTCGACCGTAGTACTCCCCCACGGTCAGATCGGACTATCTTAATCTTTAAATCGTGTTGGTTTTCAACTTCAGCCTTAAATATCTTGAATTTATCTAAGGCTTCATTTCTTTCTTTGATTGGATAAATATATCCATAACGGGAGTAATCATCCGTGAATGTTATGAACGAGTCATATCCATCCACACTTTTCACAGGAAAAGGACCACAAATGTCTGTGTGAATGATTTGTAGAACTCCTGTGCTTCTTTTGGCGTCTTTCTTAATTTTCTTTACATATTTTCCTTTAATGCATTCTCTGCATTGTTCTAGGTCTGAGAACTCTAATAGAGGAAGAATTTCATTCTTAACTAGTCTTTCTATTCTCCCCTCGAAATATGGCCTTAAACGACAGTGCCATAATTTCGACGACGCATCTAGAGTTCTCTTTCGTTTTCTGTTCGCATTCACAGGCGAGGATATACGCTCATTCACATCACATACGGAATTCACATTTTCACGAAGTGACAATAAATAAAGCTCGTCTTGTTTGATGGCAAGACCAATGCATTTATCATTAAATATTATTTCACATTTGCCATTTCCAAAATGACAATCATAACCATCATTGTCCAAATTTGAAACACTAATCAAATTCCTCTGTAAAGAGGGTACATAAAGAACATCTCTAAGTAAAAGAGTGAAGCCATCAGTTAGCTCTAGTGAAAGATCGCCAACGGCTTCAACTTCAGCTTGGACTCCATTTGCGACTTTAATGCATCTTTCTTTTCTTTGCGTAGTCCTCGTCGAACGGAATCCCTGTAAAGAATTAGCAACATGAACAGTTGCTCCTGAGTCAATCCACCAAGTGGATTTTGAATATTGCACATACAGGGATTCATTTATATAGGTAATAATGTTCTCACCTTTCTTTGCCATTATCATCTTTAAGTAATCAGGACAGTTCTTCTTGTAGTGTCCTGTCTTCTTCTGATGAAGACACCGATCTTTGTCTCAACAAACTTATTCTGTTGAGGCTGATGGACGAGGCTTTTCCTTGTTCTTTGAGAAGGAGTTCTTGTTGAAGTTCTTTTCTTGTTATCCTTCACATAGTTGATAAAACCACCATGTGAGGATTTAATTCTTTCCCCTCTTGCACACACATAGCTATGCACTTTTCCAAGTCCCATTTCTCGGCTGCATATTGTAGTTAACAACAAAAGTGTCAAACTCTTTCGCAAGGAAGCAAAACCAAATGAATAAGGAACTCATCCTTGAGAGCCAAATCCATTGGTTTAAGCTTGATGCCAAGTTGCTCATCCTTAGTATGTGCTCTCTTATGCCACGCCATTACAGTACCTTTCTCACACAAGTCGCTTAATCACCGTAGCATAAGTCTTTGAAGAGCCAAGAACCGACTCTTTATTTTATCAAGATACTCGTGATGATGTCACACTCTGCGATTGAGCCCACAATTGCGAGCTCAATTGTGTTCTTTATCACACCATACATTTCTTGTTGGTCGTGGTCCATTTCTTATGCTCAAGGTCATAAGACATCGTAAGGGAGCATGATCCTCTGTCTTTTCTCGCCAAGCAAGATCATCCTCATTTTGATCCTCACCGGTGCCATAGGCTCGGTGGGACGTCTTTGTAGTGAGGACCCAGTCCACCTCACCAAGATAAACGCTAAGTCTATCTTTTCTTCCACTCTCCATAATTATCTCCTTTGAGAGTGGGATCTCTCGATACAACTCATCAAGTTGTATCTGCATGAAAAATAGTTTAAATAAAGTGAGAACGTAATAACAAAATTATATGCCTTATTTCCAACGTTGGTCAAAAATACGACATACAATTAAATCAATTTTATCTATACATTAAATCTACATCACCGTTAGCGTAAATAGAAATAATGCATAAAATCATCAATTAAAAAATTATAATACTGTTATTATCCACGTTGGTCAGAAAATAACAATATCATAAATCTCTGGAAATTATATCTATTTTTCCAAAATTAAATTTTCCCGTTGGTTCGAATTTAATAATGAAAATTAATCAACATTAACTTTTGCAGCGGAAACTGTAATTATTCTAAAAATAATTCATTATACAGAAGCATTATACTGTACACATTTAATCTCTGGAAAAATTAACACGTTGGTGCAAAAATTTACAGAGATTTTAAATCAAATTCACTCATAAATGCTTCTGGAAAAAATTAAATTCATTTTCGGATTTCTTGTTCAAAATGGCTATTTGGCCCATTCAGCGCGCCACGCCCATGGCGGCCCGCTCTCCCTCACGCCTCGCGCGCGCCCTCCCGCGCCCGAGCCGCAACTCGGCTCGGGCAGAAAGTCCTTCCGCCTGGGCCGAAAGTGGCCGGCTCTTCCTCAGCCGTCCGATCGGATCCGATCGATCGGACGGCCGATCACACAGCCGCGGGATCAAAATCCGAAACCCTAACCCTAGCCCCATTCTCGCCCACCTCCTCCCGAAAACCACGGACGGCGACGCGCAGCGCGCTTCGCGCGAGCGGCGGCGGCGCCGCCGCGCACGAGAGAGGCGGCTGCCGCGTCGGAGAGAGGGCGCAACAACAGGCGCGCGCGGCCCAGCCGAGCGCGACGGCGCCATGGGAGGCGCGGCGCGAGGAGGCAACCCGAGCGGCGACGCCCCGGCGTCTCGCGCGCGCGCCACGCGCGCCCGCGAGCAACCGCAACGATGCGGCGACGCGGTAAGCCCCTTCCTTTTCACTTTCTTTGCCGCTTTCTAGGTTAGGGTTTTTCTTTGAGCTTTTCTTTTCCGCACGCCGGTCAACCGACGGCGGTCGTTCATCTTTCCCCTCACAGATCTACGCCTAGGGTAGGCTCTGATACCAATGTTGGACTTTGGGTCTCCTAGGGTTTAGATCTAGAGGGTTCTATACGGGTTCGAGTGATACACGGAGAGAGAGATCAATAGGGTTAGGGGTACCGACCGTCCGTCGCGCTGGATGAAGAGCCGGCCATCGCTGGTTCGTCGGTGAGGTCTGCGCACGGGCAGCGACGGTCGGGGAAGAAGGTGGCGTCTCCCTGGCGGTGACGTCTCCCTGGCGGCGGCGGTGGAACTTCCCGTCGCTGGAGCGCCCCCTTTCCAATCGGTCTAGGGTTTGTCGGTGGGGTTTGTGGCGGCACGGTGAACCTCGGTATTCATGCCGCCCCGGCCCCCACCTCTATTTATGTGGCGCTGGCGACAGGGGCCCACCAGCCTATTGGGCTGGACGCCCCCGATCAGGGCGCGAACAAGGGGGGGCCTGAGATCATTCTAACAGTCTGGACACATTTGCTGATATTTTACCCAGCATGTTTCTTATCTAATGGCTTCAGTTGTATTCTTCTCCGAGACCCTTCTGAAAGCAAGGCAAAATGTTTGGCCATAGGAGGTTAAGCCCAAACGCTTGAGCAAACAGGCAGCAGCCAATGGCGATGCCTCCCCCAACGAGAAACGTGAGGAGATGAGTTTTGGCTGATAGATATCATCACAACCACCACCATTTGGCCTTGGCGTCTTGTCACCTCTCCCTCCTTGACAACACATTTTCCTTGCGATATCAAACCAACCAGCCAACGCTGACATATGGGTTCTCTCATCTTCAGGGTTGCCTTGCCTGCCTGGTGTTTTGACTTCGGTTGGTTGAGGCCAAACCACTGGCTCGAGTGCTGCCATCAGGACAGGTATTTGACCACAGATATGTACATGTCGTGTTCTAGAAAACTAAGGTAAAGTCTTATTTTGAAGACCATGAAAAAGTAAAAATATCAAGTAAATATGAATGGAGCGAGTAGTAGGATAAGGAGAGGCATGCCTGGCTGATTACCAGTAGCAAAGTTTCTTACAGTCTGATCTAAGGAAACGCTTTTCAGTTTTCACTGTCAGAAGAAGTGTTGGAATTTATTCACTTGTCGAGCTAGGTTGAGAAACATATGTTCAGTGCAGGATTTTAGCAACATGGAATTGATCCCATCACTGACAATTCCATGGTAAGTTTCTAGAAGTGGGTATGCCTAATTTGATAAGGTAGATGTTAACCGGCAAAAGGTTCTTCTCAATTAACCTGACAAAGATAAGAAGATTGCACCAAACCGCTCCAGAAAATAAGGTGGTTGTCTGGAAATACAAGTCTCTTAAGGCATTGTTACAGCAGGTCATACACTGTATATCAATACAGTCGATGCTCAATAAGGAAGTAAGGATCATCAGAAGAATGGAAGGAATTGAGTTGAAGTGTCTGAAACTTGCAGCAGACATTTTATATTGACCAAATAAGCTCTTAGGACGCACGTCTCAGTCTAACCATCCAATAAGCAAAGCACGTGAACAAGAACTCTGAAAAACCATGTATGGTGCAACCTTTTCTCTACTGCACAAATTTAACATGTCACGAATCAGAACCAAGCAAAAAATAAACTTCTTTGCAGATTTTATCATCTCGAAAGATTATAGAAAGGATAATTGATGAGGACATCCCAAAGACACTAACTGGATCGATTACACGAGCACGAGTTAAAAAGATTAATCATAGGGTAAACTCGCTCCTAATTGAATCTGGTTTTAATTTACGAGAGAACTGAATATTACCTCATGCAAATATTGTACGCATGCTCAGGTTTGAACGATGCGAAGCTTTTGGAATTGAAAATATGGAGGCGAAGCTAATGGAGAAAAAGTACCTGAATCCAAGCAAGGGAAGACATGTTCAAGTCCCCATTACCACGTCGGATCATCCACAAGTTCCATCAAACTCACAAAGATGCTCCGGACATTCAAACTATTTCAACTGGTATCAAAAACAACCTTCGGATCGGTCTGATTGACCTCAGATGTATTTAGGACCGACCGATCCACATCGGGTGCTCACAAGACCTTCGAAACGTTCAGACCAGTCCGAATGGTTTCGACTGTCCGAACTGTCTGATCAGCGTTGGTTGCTCAGATGCTTCGGAGACGTTCGGACCACTCTGAACGATTGTACTGTTCGATCTTCAACGGACTGCTCGATTGCCTTGGAAACGTTTGGGCCACTTCAAATGAGTTGTACAGTCCGATCTTCAACGGACTACCCAATCGCCTTGGAGATGTTCAGACCGCTCCAAACGGTCGTTCATTCCACGACATTCGATCGGTTTTAGATGGTCAATAGCGACTGTGACATTTGGACCGCTCCGAACGTTCACCCTTCTCGTCATTCGATCAATTTTGGATGGCCGATATTGTTGGTAACATTTAGACTAGGCTGAACAATCCTGCCATTGGATTGGCTGGAGGTGCTTGCAGCCGTTCGATTGACTTGGAAGTGTTCGGAATAGTATGACAATATCTCTGACCGTATACCTGGCGTATAGAGGCAATAATATTCACATACGAGGTCCAATTGAGATGATCTTGGATTCGTTTGAAAGCTTATTTTAAGGGTTACGTAATGAAGGAGGATTTATCTTCAAAAGCATCATGAATTTTTATTTTTATTTCCTTTTTATGAGGGTCCGAGTCTAAAACACTTAGGACTTGTGTATGAGACCTTGTGGCCTCCTAAGGGTTACATAAGCCTTGTAATATGTAACTTTTTGGTAGACCACGATTGAATCTATTATTTTCAAGAAAGAGCTATACGCTTGTTCTTCCTAGAGTTTGCCATCTGATTGCAACCTACAGGGGAATTAGAAGTTTATCTACATCATTGTTCTTGTGATTCCTTATGATTCTCAGGAGCTGCGATGTGTGTGCTTTGTGGTTGGGTAGACAGGATCATGAGCATATGGTTGAGTGAATTCTTTTATTGCAGGTTGTTGTTCCGACAGTGGTTGGCACCATTGATTCGTTAGGTTGTACGGATCCAAGTTATCATTATCGATCCTATGTCATAAAGATCGGGCACCTCGCATCTTTTGTTCATACGCCTACATCTACTGTCCACTTGGGTGAAAAAAGGATAATGATATGGTTAGTATGTATGATACGAGAGTTTCGTATGTACACTTGTATCTATTGTCCACCTGGGTGAAAAAAAATTAGAAGCCTTATATGCTTAGCCCTTAGGTCTCATCCACCCATTTGTCTTTAACTCCCCACGACTGAATCATCTTCTTCACTCTCTCCCTCTCTCTCTCATGCGCGCGCCTTAACCCATCGGACTAGCAAGCTTCGACCTGAGCTATTGCCATTGGTGAGCTCTAACCTTACTTTGCTTTAGCTTTTGACCTGGTATCGCAAGCTTCGACACTAACTCCTGGTCAGAGCTCACCGCTGCTCACAGTCGAGGAGGCCGGCTACCGCGGCCAAAGCTTGTGTGCCGTGTGAAGGTCTTCCCTTGCAAGGATCGGCTACACATCATGCACCGGCTGGAGTCTCACCCCTCTCCAATGGGACTTCCTCTCTCTCTCTAAGCATTGCTACAATGAGCTCTTACCAAGTTGTTGCATAAGTATTCAATTCGTACTCGAGGGAGGCTTCTGCCATAGTTGGAGATCATCAGAGGTTTCCACTTTTTGGGAGGTGGCCAGAGCTCATTGGATTTGTAGCTATAGTGGCGAGAGCACACTAGATCTGAAAGACAGGCGATGGCGCTAGGATCTGCAATCATTGGTCGTGGTCGGTTAGGGCACCCAAACTGGGGCCACTGCCATCTCATCCTCCTCTAAGCTTGGTTCATCAATGACGCTCGAATGCTCGATCCCTTCTCCGGTATGCTTTGTTGCAAGTAGTTTTTATATGTTGCAACAACTTTTCAAATTGTTGTATAAGGTGTTTTATTTTGATGCAGTGTCTTCACAAATGTTATAGCAAAAGAGAATTTTGTTGCAGTTGGGTTGTGGATTTGTTGCACAAGAATTTTCTTTGTTGCAGAAAGTTTGCTAGATTGTTGCATTGTATTTATTGTTATAGGTTGTTGCAACCGTTGGGGAATTTTGTTTCATATTCATCGGATTAATGTTATACTTCACTGTAAATTTGTTGCATATTCAATTGTTTGCATTATCTACCCCAGTTTGTTATAGATTTATTTTGGTTGTTAAATCTTTGTGAAAATTGTTTCGTCAATTATTATCAAATATTGACATTATTGTTTTTAAATATTGCAATGTTGTAACATCAAAATTTGAATTTGTTTGTTTGGGATATTTGAATTTGTTTTAAAAATGTAACTAAGATAAAAGCTAATGGTTTTATGCAATTGCGGTGAGAAGGTGATATTTTCCAAGTTTTTTATTAGACATTGTGTGTTATTAGTGTATTTTATTGCACACATTGATTAAAATTGTTACGCACTTTCTCTAAGAATGTTAAATCATTCCTATCGTATGTCTGGATGCTAACAACCTCCTTATGAAAACCACAACTTTTAGCTGCACCAATTAAACAAAAGGATCAATGCAACGAAGCATCTTTCATTTTTATTTCCTTGAGGAAATCCAAAGGTGCAACAACTTGTTAATTGCATCCTCTATTGAGTAGTTGTCTCATACTGTCATCCTATCGCTTTCCCCTAGGACATAGCATAGCATCAACTCGCTAAAGCAATTTTACTTCATCTTGATCCACTAAAAAACGGTAAACGAAGTTATGACATACAACAACATTTGAACTAGGCTAGAAATATGTCAAATGTTCTAAAATACAAACCTACTATGCCTTTTCTTTCGATATTATGCAACTCGTTACCTCGTTGTTCCTCTTGTTAATTCTTGACCACAACAGATTCTTTGCTAGAAAAGGGACATGTAATCAAATTATTAACAACCTTGAAACTCCCTGCTGTACTGAACAATAGTACTTGCTACTTTGCTCTCCAAAATCTAAAGGGAGTTACATCGTTCAGAATGAATGACACATTTAGAAAACCAAGCAAGAGAAATTGCTGGCAAAGAAGAAAGAACCCGTTGTTCTTCAATCATTGTTGCATGTTATAGCATGAGCACAACAATATTATAGGGTATCCTTTTCTCTATGAGATGAGGTAGAGCTAGAGAGAGCTAACGACGGAGAGAAAGAGCTACCTCTCTTTGGGGCTAATATACATGAGTGGAGTAGGATGGAAACTTTCCATCCCACCCCTTAATAATTACAAAAGGTAAACCCCTTAATAATTACAAAAGGTAAAGATACATTGGTACATTCTTTATACTATTGGGCCTGCTGCAAGGCCTAGTCGTTTGGGGCTGGGTCACCCCACAACAGTACTCTCTTGACAACAAGCGTAGAGGTCCTGAGGGCGAGCTGACGTGACCAATTGGCCCAGCCCCCTCCCCTAGTAGCAAGCACGCAGGTGCCGATGGGCGAGCTGATGTAGCTGATAGCCCCTAGCCTCTAGGGGTGTGGACGCTATAATCATCTCGAAACAGGGTTATTTCACTGATCTTGACGTGGCTGTGGAATCTCCCGGCAGGGACTGAGCCAGTGCGCGGAGGTTGTGCATGGACGCGGGCGACGAAGTCCCATGCCGAAGGCCCGAGTGCCCCATCGGGTTGGTGCCTCCGATGTGGTCAGCACGCGGACGTGGATCACGGAGGTCGGATGACCACGAGTTGGTCATGAGGTGGTCGGAGAAGGCCTCATGACTACGCCGCTCATAACGTGGTCGTGGGCGTCGACGAAGGTGCGACAACAAGATGGTCATAGAAGTGGCCAACAACTATGTCAAGGAAGATGTGGTCGTGGGTGTTGATGAAGCTGACGACAAGACGAGGGCTGTTGATGAAGTTTCAACCCTGAGGGGTCGGACGACATCGCTGAAGGTGCGACCATGAGGTGGTCATATACGTCAACGAAGTCAGTGGTGGGAGAAGCTTTGACGCGCACACTCTGTCCCCCACCCTTCAGACTGGCGTTAATGACGGTAGTGGACGGAGTCTTGTGTATGACCATGAGGTGGTCGGATGGGTATCTACAACCACGAGGTGGTCGGACAGAGTCTATGACCAGTAGGAGGTCGGATAAGCATTGGACGAAGTCTATGACCGTGAGGTGGTCGAACAAACTCAATGACCACGAGGTGGTCGGATGGAGTCTATGACCGTGAGGTCGTCGGACATAGTCTACGACCGCAAGGTGGTCGGATGAGCGTCTACAATCGGAAGGTGGTCGGACAGAGTCTACGACTGCGAGGTGGTCGGACGAGCATCTACGACCATGAGGTGGTCAGACAGAGTCTACGACTGCGAGGTGATCGGACAAAGTCTTGAAGCACACGCTCTGTCTCCCACTGTTTGAGCTTGACATTGAGGAAGTTGGTGGCAGGACAAAGCCTTAAAGCATGCACTCTGTCCCCCCCATTTGGACTTGGTGTCGACAAAGGTGATGGTGAGATGTTAACGCATGCACTCTATCCCCCCATGTTCAGACTTGGAATTGACAAAGGCAGCAGTGAGACGAATCTTTGACGTGTGTGCTTAGGGGTGGAAACGAGCCGAGCCGAGCTGGCTCGAGCCAAGCTCGTGTCGGCTCGGGTGAACAGTAGGCTCGGTTTGGCTCGGCTCGTTTCTGAAACGAGCTGGGAAACAGGCTTGGCTTGGCTCGACATGCGGCTTGAGCCGGCTCGCGAGCCTGAACGAGCCAGAACAGCTCACAGTCGCAGAGCAGACAGAGAATTCACACAGAAGTAGAGAGCATTCACAGGGAGCAATCAGGCATTCACAGAGAGCATTCACACTTTCACAGAGAGCATTCACAGAAGCAGAGAGCATTCACAGAGAGAATTCAGCCATTCACAGAGAGCATTCACAGAATGTGCATGAAAAAGTAGTTCACAGAGTGTTAACAAAATTAGACAGCAAGCTCCCGCTCCATCCCCGCCGGCCCCGTCTTCTCCTCCTCCCTCTCCATCCCCGCTGGCCGCCGCTCCCGCTGCCGCCACAACCACCCCCACCCCGCTCGCCCGCGCCGCCATCGGGGCCTGCCACCCTAGGCATCGCTCGCCTCCCATCTCCTCCCTTTCGATCTCACCGTTACCGGAGCTGCCCTCGCCCCTGCCACCTCCCCTTCTTCCTCCGCCCTGAGTCCCTGACCTCCTCCCCTTCCTCCCTCGCCATTAGCCTCCTCGCCCGGCCACGACCGGAGCCCTAGCACAACCTAGATAGAGCTGCCACCACAGATCTGCTATACTGCGCTACTTCTTGAGCACATCCACGCCCAGATATGGTCGCCAATGTCATCTATGTTGGTGGAAATAGTGGTTGCAGCGCTCAACGTCGGTTGCAACTTGCGACCACCGAGTGGGGAGGACTGATCGGGGCCTGCCATCGCGGCGCGGCGGGCGGGGCGGGAGAGGAAGGGAAACGCCGGATCGGGGCGGGACAGGAGCCGGAGATGGAGAGGATGGGGAATGCTCGATGTGACGCGACGCGAGTGGGAAAATCGGGAGATGGATGGGAGATGCGAGTGAGTGGGGACTGGGGAATGGGGACTCAGGAGACGGCCAAACGGGAGATGACCGCATTGACCGGGACATACGAGCCAAAATAGCTCGCGAGGCATTGACGGGACATACGAGCCAAAATAGCTCGCGAGCAGCTTGAGCTCGTCTCGAATTTTTTGCGAGCTGTGAAGAAGGCTTGGCTCGGCTTGAAATTTCACGAGCTCGAGCCGAGCCAGCTCAGCTAGTAACGAGCTCAAGCCGAGCCACGAGCCTTGAGCTATTTTTCCAGCCCTATGTGTGCTCCATCTCTCCCCGTTCGGACTTGACATCAACGAAGTCAGTGGTAGGACGAAGCCTTGAAACGTGCGCTTCATCCCCGACCATTCGAACTTCGCATCGACAAAGGTGGCAGCGAGACATTGATGCATGTGCTTCATCCCCGTGTTCAGACTTGGCATCGATGAAGGCGATGTCAGGACGAAGCCTTGAAACACGCACTCTATCCCCCACCCTTTGGATTGGCATCAATGAAGTTAGTGGCCAGATGAAGTCTTGACACGCGTGCTCCGTCCCCTACCTTTCGGACTTGGTGTAGATGAAGGCAATGGTGAGACGAAGCTTTAACGCGCGTGACGAAGTCTACGATTGCGAGGTGATCAGATGAGCATCTACAACCGAGAGGTGGTCGGACGGAGTCTATGACCGCGAGACGGTCAGATGAAGTGTTAAAGTGCATGCTCCGTCTCCCATCGTTTAGACTTGACATCAACGAAGTTAGCGGCAGAACGAAGCCTTGACATGCCTGGCATTGACGAAGTCGATGGCTGGATGAAGCCTTGGCATGCGCACTTCATCCCCCACAGTTTGGACTTGGCGTCAATGAAGGCGACGACGAGATGAAGCTTTCATGCACACGATGAAGTCTATGACCGCGAGGTGGTCGAATGGAGTCTATGACCACGAGGTGGTCGGACAAACATCTATGACCAGGAGGTGGTTGGAAGAAGTCTCAAGGCGCGCTCCTCCCACTACTCAGGCTTGATGTCCACGAAGTCATCATTGGGACGAAGCCTTGAAGCGCACGCTCTGTCCCTTGTTAAGACTAGCATTAATGAAGGCGACGACCGGATGAAGCCTTGACGTGCTCGCTCAATCCCTTACTGTTTGACAAGCATCGACGAAGTTGGCAGCTGGACGAAGCCTTGATGCACAGGCTCATCCCCCACTGTTCGGACTTGACATCGATGAAGACAGCGGCGAGACGAAGCTTTGATATGCGTGCTCTGTCCCCCATCCTTCGGACTGGCGTCAACGAAGAAGGTGGAAAGAGTCTTGTGTACGACCTTGAGGTGGTAGGACAGAGTCTACGAAGTGGTCAGATGCAGTCTACGACTGTGACATAGTCGTATAGAGTCTACAACCACGAGGTGGTCGGACAAAGTGTACGACTGGGAGGTGGTCAGACAGAGTCTACGATCACGAGCTGGTTGGACAAGCCTCTACGACTGCGAGGTGGTCAGAGGGAGTCTATGACCACGAGGTGATCGGACCAATGCCTATGATCATGAGGCGGTTCGTTGGAGTCTATGATCTCGAGGTGGTTGGATGAGCATCTACGACCAGGAGGTGGTCGGATAGAGTCTATGAGCACGAGGTGCTCAGACAATCTCTATGACCGCGTGGTGGTCGGATGGAGTCTACAGCCACGAGGTGGTTGGACAAGCATCTATGACCACAAATTGGTTGAATAAAGTCTTGAAGTACACACCCCGTCTCCCACCGTTCGGACTTGACGTCAACAAAGTCAGGGCGGGATGAAGCCTTGAAGCGTGCGCTCCATTCCCCACCGTTCGGACTTGGTGTTGACAAAGGCAATGACGAGACATTGACGCGCACACTCCGTCCCCTCCATTCATACTTGGTGTCGATGAAGGCGTTGTCGGGACGAAGCCTTGAAACACGCACTCCGTCCCCCACCCTTCGGACTGGCGTCGACAAAGTCGTCAGCTGGACGAAGCCTTGACACACACGCTCTGTCCCCCACCGTTTAGACTTAGCATCAATGAAGGCGGTAGCTGGTCGAAGCCTTGACGTGGGGTTTCCGTCCCCCAGTGTTTGGGCTTAGCGTCGACGAAGGTGGCGATGAGATGAAGCTTTGATGCGCGCTCTTCATCCCCCACCCTTTAGACTGGCACCAACGAAGGCGGCAAACAAAGTCTTGTGTATGGCCATGAGGTGGTCAGACGGACGTGTATGCCCGTGAGATGGTCGGACGAAGTCCACTATTGCCATGTGGTCGGATGGAGTCAATGACCACGAGGTGGTCGGACGAGAGTCTACGACCAGGAGGTAGTCGGACAATGTCTACGACCGTGAGGTGGTCAAACGGAGTCTACGACGAGGTGGTCGAACAAGCATCTATGACCGCAAGATGGTCGTACGAAGTCTTGAATCACGCGCTCCGTCTCCCACCATGCAGGCTTGATGTCTACGAAGTCGGTGATGGAATAAAGCCTTGAAGCGCACGCTTTGTTCCCCATCGTTCGGACTTGGGGTCAACGAAGACGGCAGCGAGACATTGACGTGTGTGCTCCGTCCCCCCTTATTCGAACTTGACATCGACGAAGGCAGCGGCGAGATGAAGACTTGACACGTGTGCTCTATCCCCCCGTTCGAACTTGACGTCGATGAAATCAGCAACAGGACGAAGCCTTGAAGCGTGCGTTCCATCCCCCACCGTTCTAACTTAGCATCAACGAAGGCGGCATCGGGACAAAGCCTTGAAATGCGCGCTACATTCTCCACCCTGCGACTGGCATCAATGATGTCGGCGATCGTCAAAGCCTTGATGCGCGCGCTCCGTCCCCCATCTTTCAGACTTAGCGTTGACAAAATTGACGACTTGAAAAAGTCTTGACGCACGGGCTCCGTTCCCCACCATTTAGACTTGACGTCGACAATGGATTCGGCTGGGTGAAGCCTTGGTTGTCGTTGCTTTCTAGCGCCTTCACTTACGCAACTTCTTGCGCGGTCCCCACGGACGGCGACAATTATTGTAGCATGAGCACAACAGTGGGTACAATGTACCTTTTTCTCCATGGGAGGAGATAGAGCTAGAGAGAACTAACGACACGAGAGAGAGAGATTGTGTGTAAAATGAGTGGATCTGGCCTCCTCATACCCCTCTTGGGGGCTTATATATATGAGTGGGGTAGGATGAGAAATTCTCATCCTACCCCCTTAATAATTACAAAAGGTATAGGTATATTAGTACATTTCTTTATACTATCGGGCCTACTGCAAGGCACAGTCGTTTAAGGCCGGGCCACCCCACAACACTGCACAAAAACATCCTGACAAAATTAGAGAGATTATGAAAACAACTCGCTCATTGAACAACAGTATAGCACCTGCATGGCTGTATGTATCTTTACTATTATAAAAGTGTGAGTTAGTGGTTGGTCCATTCTCCCTCCTCTCTTCTCAGCCATCCGATTTGATCTGGACCATTCGTCTCTCTCCTCCTCCTCTCTCTCTCAGGATACAACCGCTCACCCCCTCCACTTTCCCCATCTCCTCGCGCATTCTGGCCACCCTTCTATCTCTGTCGCTTGCTCTCCAATGTTTGATGTGTGAAGTTGGCCAGGCAGTAAGTTTCGTCTCACCATTTTTATGACTTCGTTGCAACGCACAGGTCTCTAACAAGTTAGAGTATCACAAACCAATAGTAAAACCGAACATTCCACATACATTAATTGTTTCCTTCAACAAAACAAAATGAACAAAAGAATAAATCACGACAGGATCACAACTACAATACCAGTACTAGTTACGTATCCGTGCGTTGCAACGAAACTCATTGAATATATAGAGAATCATGTTATAGAAGAAAGTTGTTTTGATCGGTTGGAAAGTGAAGAATAGTGAGAAATTGAGTGAATAGAGTGGTTGAAGGAGAATGGACGTACAACCACCAACTCTTTCTTTTATAATAGTATAAATAGTAATAGATATCACAGATTCAGTACAGTGCATGTATACTTGCTGCTTTCTCCAATCTCCAGTTTCTTCTCGCTCTGATGTAGTGATCTACATCGATTGATCCGGTTCTACTTCCTCCTGTTCTTGCTCCCGATGAGCAAGACCACGTAAAACAGGGCACGGAAAAAGAACCCGCATGCAACTGTGACCAGCAGGCACTTCCACTTGCCGATGTCAGTGACGGCCTGCTGCGCCAGCACGTCGGCGCCGGTGGTGACGCAGGTATTGGCCGTCATGTTGGTGTCGAGCGCGCTGCTGACGGCGTCGAGTACCTTGAGCTTGACGGCCTCCGACATGCGGCCGATGGGCGTGCCGTCGAATATCTCGATGCCGCGGGAGAAGCACCGCGACGAGTCCCTGAACTCGTTCTGCAGCACCGCCTGGTACGGGTACTTGACCAAGGATAGGTAGTGAAACCATATCCAGTAGTCCGGGATACGGTCGTGGTTGATGAAGAAACCGGAGAACAAGAGGAAGTAGGCGAGGATGGCGACGACGACGGTGTAGCCCAGCATGACGTTCGGCACCACGGCGGACAGGAACGTCACGAACCCGCTGCCCGCCCAGAAGGACGCCAACACGATCAGCACGAAGAACAGGAACGACCCTCCCCCGCCGGCGAGCCCGACGGCGAAGAACGTGGTAACCGCGAACGCCAGGGACAGCAGCACGAGTGGCGGGAACGCGACGACGGCGTTGGCGAGCACGTAGGAGAGGTGGCGGTAGGCGTTGTGGGCCGTCTCCCGGAGGTAGATGTGGCGCTCCTGCACGAACACCGGCAGCGCGTCGGCGCAGACGTAGAACATGGTGGACATGGCCATGGCGAAGAAGCCGAACCGCTCCTGGACGCCCTTTGGCGTGTCGTCGAGGTGCCAGAAGATGGTCGCCAGGATGAACCCCGTCACCATGATCGTGCCGAGGCGCATCAGGAAGAGCTCCGGCATGCGCCTCGTGTTGGTGAAGGACCGCTTGATGAGCACCCACACCTCCACCGACAGCGGGTTCGCGAACGTCGGCACCGACGTCGACGACGCCGTCCCCGAGCCGCTCCCGGCGACGAGCTTCCCCCGTGATACGCTCTCGGCGATGGCGAGCTCGAGCGGCATTGTGCACAGCTTATTATTCTCCTTGTCGGCTGAGGCTGCAGGATTAAGGGCGGCGTGCGAGGCGTGCCAATTGATGTTGAAGTCAGCTAGTGGGGCGGCGCCGTCGGGCTCGCGCTCGAGCTCGCGGATGGTGTCGAGCGCGAACTCGGCCGGGTTCTCGTTGTCCGGGATGGGCGCGCCGAACTCGGAGAAAAAGGGCTTGAGGCCTGACGGCGTGCCGGCGTAGACGGTGCGGCCGCGGGAGAGGAAGAGGAGGCGGTCAAGGATGCCGAGGATGCGCGCGCTGGGCTGGTGGATGGTCATGATGACGACGCTGCCGCTCTGCGCGATGCGGCGGAGCACCTGCACCACCATGAAGGCGCTGGCCGAGTCCAGCCCGGAGGTGGGCTCGTCGAGTAACAGCAGGATTGGGTCGTGGATGATGTCCGTGCCGATGGAGACGCGGCGGCGCTCTCCTCCAGACACGCCGCGGTGGTCCTCATCCCCGATGACGGTGTCGGCGGCGCTGGAGAGGCCGAGCTGGTCGATGAGCACGTCGACGCGGGCGCGCTTCTTGGCCGGGGAGAGCGCGCGCGGGAGGCGGAACTCGGCGGCGAAGAGCAGTGTCTCGCGCACGGTGAGCATCGGGTACAACAGGTCGTCCTGCATGACGTAGGCGGAGATGGCGCGGAGGCGGCGGCCGTGGAGGGGCTCACCGTTGAGCGTGACGCGGCCGCGGAGGCTCTCCCGCGCGATGCGGCCGGCGAGCGCGTCCACCAGCGTGGACTTGCCGGACCCGCTGGCGCCCATGACGGCGAATAGCTCGCCCTCGCGCGCCTCGCCGGAGATGACGTCTAGCAGCGTCTTGGTGGGCCCTGCCGGCGGCGCGTCCGTGGACGCCAGGCGGTTTCTGGCCCGCGATGGCAGGCAGCGGAGAGCGCCGCCCTTCTTGACGCTGTAGGACAGGTCCGTGAAGGACAGCACGTACGGGACCGGCGTGACGGGCTGAGCGGCCTCGTCGGCGTCGATGTCGACCATGGCGTGGCCGGAGGTCGCCATGACACGATACAAACTCTGAAACTCAGCAGGCTGTGTGTGTTGTGCAGTATGCAGGAGCTTTGTTCTTGGTGTGGAGTGTGGTTCGTGAGTGTTGCTCGCTACTTATAGCCGGAGGGGATCAGGGCAGCCACGCAGGGCATGTTCGGTTTGAGTCCGAGTCGGCCGGCCAGGGTCGGTCCTACTACTCGTGCCGACCGATGCGACGACCGTTCGATCCAGAGTCTTATAATTTCTCGGCAGGGCACTGTTGTTCTTGCAATGGCAGAGGGTCTGCATCCTCCCCGTCAATTCATCAAACCGAAACCGTCAGACATCGACATTAAACCTGTTCCACCTCACATCCAATTTGTGCTAAAGAGGTGAACCAAATTGTGCACAAAAGAGCAGTGCCGGACCTAGGATCAAAATTTAGGAGGGTGACCCTAGTGGATCTACATCTGCCTTCCATCGTTATCGAGCAGTTAAGCGTACATCATATATATATATATATATATATATATATATATATATATATATATATATATATATATATATATATATATATATATATATATATATATATATATATATATATATATATAGGAAAATTACGTAGGCACCATGGTGCCTAGGCACCCACATCCGATACACGTGTATTATTGATATTTTTTTTTTAGTTTGGGTATGAAAATGTTTTATACCCTTGATATATATATATGGCTTTTCAGTGCTAATATGCTAAAACTTCTCTAGAGCCATCCGATCTGCTCCGTACGGTTCGGATCTAGGAAGGTGAGATGCCCCAACTCACTTACGCAATCTTTCACAAAACCCCCCTACCGTTCCCAATATTGTCCCCGCCGATTGAACTTCCTCCGCCTCCCGTCCACCCGCGCCTCCCGTCCGCTCGCGCTGCCCGCCTCCGTCCGCCTCGCGCCGATCGGCGGCGTCTCCTGCCCTCCACCCCCCCGCCACCCGGCCTCCTCACCGCCGCCTCCACCATCCCCGATGCCCTCCCGGACGTCGCGCCACCATCCCCGCGCCACCCGACCTCCTCGCCGCTGCCCCTCCACCACCCCGGGCGCCACCCGACCTCCTCGCCGCTGCTCCTCTACCCCGGCGCAACCGGGCTCCTCGCTGCCGCCCCTCCACCATCCCCCGGAGCCCTTCCTGGCAAGTCGCGCCGCCCCGGCCCTCGGCGACGCCCGGGCTCCTTGCCGCCGCCCCTACACCCCCCTGGGCGCCACCCGACCTCCTCGCCGCTGCCCCCTCCACCACCCCCACTGGCGCCACCCGACCTCCTCGCCGCTGCCCTCCACCACACCCCGGCGCAACCGGCTCCTCGCCGCCGCCCCTCCACCATCCCCCGGCGCCCTTCCCGGCAAGTCGTGCCGCCCCTACACCATCTCCCCACACCCGCGCCGCCCCCTCCCTGCAATCAAGTGCTCCTCTTTCCTCCTATGTAATTTGATTTATGAATTCTTGAACTTGTGGTCTTTCTGATATGATTGCATATTGCTTCACCGTGACAATCGGAGAATAAGCTTCATATCTTTCATGTATGTTTCAATATTGATGCCAGCAAGAAGAGAATATACAGTTTTGAATGTTTTAACTGAATATTGATGCTTCAGTTGTATGTTTAAATTTGCAGGCCCTTTTTGAAGCATGTGGATTTGATGAACATGTCTTCATGTGGCTGCTGTGGACATTTTAGTGAACATGTCTTTTCTGAAGCAAATGCGCATAGCCGAGTTAGGGCACATTAGTGTGGATGGCCTACCAATACATGACTCCACTACCATGAATGGATATCAACTTGGCCCAGGCCTTTTCTTTTTGAAGATTTTTGTAAAATGAATGTGTTTTATGTTGGTGGTTTCTGGAGATTGTATGTTTTGTGATGATAGAGAAATTGTGAAGAGAGGTGCAACATTTGCTCATAATCAGCTTTTTCCCTTGATTGGCCCTCATCTATTTCCTTGTTGAGATGTCTCTTTCGTGATCAGTTTTTATAAGCACAAGTTCCCTGTATAATTTTCAAAATAAGAATATAACTCAGAGACAACACACAATTATCTCATATATAAGTCTGCGAACGAAATCTGAAACGTAGCAGTGAGTTAATATTGGGGTTGATTCATTTGAAGTAACCAAACAGTTTACAAGGTGCTCGCGTGATGTAGATCCTGTGCATGTAAGTATACTAATTTGTGCTTTAGATGTTCTAATTTTAGGAGTTTAGTCAATTATGCTTCAGATCGCTGCTTGTATTTCTTTTAATGAGAACGAATGCGTAAACATAATGGGATGGCTAAGCCGTTTCATGTAATGTTAAATGATCTGCATGAAATGAATAGGTGGTGTTGAATGAAAGTGAATAGTATCAGGTTGAAAATTGTATTCAGTTGAATGCAAATGAAAAAGGTTCACTCTTGTATTCAGTTCATGCCAAATGGAACTTTCTTACACCTCGACAAACTGCATTATGAATCACTTGATACACCTGGAACAACAAAGACAGTAAGCTGCAGGTTTTCTCCCAAATGGAACTTCTTTGTTCGCGTCTGTATTTAACATCACCGATTCTCATTGTTCTCAAGAAAAGAAATGGAGATCAACAATCTATCATGTGCCAAGAAATACAAAGACACAACCAACTATTGATTTCATTGCTTTAGCAAAAGGAAACACAACACCTAGTGTAGCTAATTCTGCAAGCTAGCTAGGTTGAATATGTATACGCTACATATATAGTAGTACCTTGGTGACCATGAACTGCCATAATCTTGCCGACCGAGACTCCTTGCTCTTCAGCCAAGGCTGGTTATCCACGAGAATAAACACCTTTTTGCTGAGCGGAGCAAAGTACAGGAACGCCCGTGAAATGTAAGATTACATGTCCCTGCAGTACGTGCAATCAAATCAAATGTTTGATATATTAGTTGAATTGATTGTACATGAGTTGCCACCATTAGTGCTAGCTAGTAATCAAGCATCATCTCATCTTGCATGCATATCTATAGCTTAAGCTAGGAACTTAGGATATATACTAATCAATCAAGAGAAAAGAGGAAATTATACTAGCTAAAACTTACCCAATTTGCAAGACTGTCAAGGGATAGATATCTAGCAGAGCCTCCATATATATATATATATATATATATATATAGGGGCTTATTTCTGCATCAATATTCAGTTAAAACATTCAAAAATGTATATTCTCTTCTTGCTGGCATCAATATTGAAACATACATGAAAGATATGAAGCTTATTCTCCAATTGTCACGGTGAAGCAATATGCAATCATATCAAAAAGACCACAAGTTCAAGAATTCATAAATCAAATTACATAGGAGGAAAGAGGAGCACTTGATTGCAGGGAGGGGGCGGCGCGGGTGTGGGGAGATGGTGTAGGGGCGGCGCGACTTGCCGGGAAGGGCGCCGGGGGATGGTGGAGGGGGCGGCGGCGAGGAGCCCGGGTTGCGCCGGGGGGGGGGGGGTGGAGGGAGCAGCGGCGAGGAGGTCGGGTGGCGCCCAGGGGGTGGTGGAGGGGGCAGCGGCGAGGAGGTCGGTTGGCGCTGGGGGGATGGTGGAGGGGGCGGCGGTGAGGAGGCCGGGTGGCGCCGGGGAGGGTGGAGGGGGCCGGGGAGACGTCGTTGATCGGCGCGGGCGGACGGGAGGCGGAACGGCACGGGCGGACGGTAGGCGCGGGTGGACGGGAGGCGGAGGAAATTCAGTCGGCGGGGACAATATTGAGAACGGTAGGGGGTTTTGTGAAAGATTGCGTAAGTGAGTTAGGGCATCCACCTTCCTAGATCCGAACCGTACGGAGCAGATCGGATGGCTCTAGAGAAGTTTTAGCATGTTAGCACTGAAAAGTCTGTTAGCACTAGATATGTTCCCATATATATATACATATACATATATATACATATATATATATATATATCGGGGATAGGAACGAGATAAACGAATGAGCTCATGGACATGGTCATGGAGGACATTGTAGCGAGCTGGCTGGCTAGTCTTCGGACCGACGACCTGTGCGCCCATGACTGCATGGGCAACCGCTTCCACCCCGCAACGAGATGGGCCGCCGAATCCCTTATTTGCACTTCTAGCTTCCACACTTACAATCTCACCAACGTTGACTCGTTGAGCCACCGGCTGCTCCTTGCGACCACACACGCCATCGCCACGACGCCGGCCACCACACATTACCACGACCCAAATCGAAGATACCAACCGACTCCTACGCCGTCCCGAAGCTCATGCTCGTCGGTCTCGCTAGAAAATCCTCGCCAGCGAGCTCCTGTTCTTGAACCGCTGTTGCTATCCACGTCTCAAGCTGCCACCGCCACCCTTGTTTGGCGGCATCAACTCAGGCGGCGGCGGCCAGAGGGGCGCGCCACCACCACCGGTGGTCCGCCCTGCAAAAGAGGATGCCTTTATAAAGAGGGTAATTTGTTGAAAGCAAAATCGATGAGTGCAACAGGAATAAATAAAAGAAAAGTTGGCATCAGAAATACACAGCAAGACGGAGGAATTAAATTCACCGTGCTAATGGAACAGATGGAGGATTGCAGATTCTACGGTATTGGTTTGTGACATTTGGGGATGAGATGACTCCCTTGATTCTTGAAAATGTACAAAATAGAGATGAAGAGATTGAAACATTCGTAGGTTGTGCCGTCCCTAAGAGCAAGTTGAGATATTGTCATCAAACAATGTCAACTCTAAAGGTAGGTGCAAGAGACCAAAGCTGAGATAGAAGGCAAAAAAGGATGAGATGGAAGATAAAAACCTAGAGATAAAAAGTAGGATGGCACGCATGTGTAGATCATGCCAAGAGATCGTCTGTCATGACAGTTGCAACTACAATTCCACATGGTATCAGAGCAATGTCGCTCCTAAGCCGTGCCTCCACTTCCACCGTGTCGCCCCTGGGAGATGATATCGTCTCCATGATCTCTCTCGGAGGTTGCATAACTCGTAGTTAAAGTTGTGTCACTGATCATCCGATCGGCTACCAATTAGAATTTTTCCTGGTTATCTTCAGATCGGGTTTTCTCTACTTTTCCGATCATAGATCAGTTTGTGTTGCCCTACCGACCCATCGACGTTCCTCGGCTATGGACTTCACTGTGAGAGACCATGTGGTTATGACCCTATGTTTGTGGTTATGACCCTATATTTGTGATGAGTAATTGACAAGTATTCTGGAAAGATTGAGTTTGGTTTGTGTGTTTCGTGCCATGATGGCATTTGGCTCAGTCGGGTTTGTTTAGTCGGACTTGAGGTGTATTCTTCTTCCCGATTGGTCATTTGGGCCATTTTATGCTTGAGTACGATTTTCTGATGCTAATGAGGATTATGTGTTTCGAGCGGTGCTATGTGATGTGTTTCTTATCTGTGATGGCTGTAGGACATCGAGGCGGAGTCGTGGTGAGGCACATATGACCGGACTAGGCACAGGCGGTGCTGAGGTCGGAGCAGTCGGGATGTGCCAAAGATGGCGAGGACTCGAGGTGGTTGCAAGGCTTGGACGGTAAGGAATGAGGAAGCTTCCCGGAAGATGCAGGAGGGCTGTTTCGGTAAAAGCGCAAAGCTGCATGAGGAAGCGGATTGGGTCTTTGGTTTAGCGGGCAATACAAGGGAGAAACCCGTTAAGCAAAGACTATAAATAGAGAAGGTGTGTCTCCTGGAGAATGCATGGATTCCAGAAGTTGCTAGGGCTTTAGGGTTTGTTTTGCTTTGAGCTTTTCCTTTTTGTGCTGTTGAGAGTTGATGGGAGAGAGAGAGAGAGAGCAGAAATGTGGTTTTGCTTTGGTTGTTGAGAGTAGGTGAGATGGACAGAGGGAGTTATGCTTTCCCCTTGATGTCTGCGTGAGTATTCTTCAGGGGAAAAGGTTGTAGTTGCATCTCCTCTCAATCATGTATGGGGACATAGTGGTTTAATTGTGTCTCATATGTAATCTTTCTTCTCTCTGACTTTTATGAGAAGTACTTGAGTTTCTGTGTTGATTTCTTCTTTTTGTTCTCATGTTCTTGTGTATGTTCTTGAGTTTAATTTTTAATCCTTGTTGAGAAGTGACAGATTTGAGATGCTCTGTGGTGGTAAAAACTCAAGGCCATTTGGCTATCCCATTTCCTAGAGCAAAGGCAAAATCAATTGTTTTTTTACTTCTCTGGATCTTGCGCCCAACTTCCTCTGTTTCAACCCATTCTAGGGTTTACTGTTCTGGCAAACAGAGGAGTTGTGCCGCTTGGTTATCTCAGTAGATTGAGTAAATTGGCTTGAGTTCTTTTCTTCTAAGCTTTTTCCTTTTTGTGTTCTAGAGGCATTTGGTTCAAAGGTTCAAGTTTCTCAAAGTTTCTGATGTTCAGTTCATTCTCGGTAGTGCACTTTATTTTTGGCCTTATGTCCATATTATGCTTCTTTTAATTTAATTTTTGTTTGATCTACACTCTCCCGTCTCTAAGTTTGTATGGCTATTAATTTTGAGGTCTTGCCCAAAAATTCTGAGAAGAGCAGCAAGGATTCGATTTTTTTCTGCAATTGATTTCAGCAAGTATTCACTGTCAACCGATCTGAGTGCTGTCTACTTTCTTTTGTCGGCTGACCATTTTTGTTGCTTACTGTTTGTGCTGCAACTGGCCAATTACTGCAGTTATTAAGTCCAAAACGCAGCAGTACGGTTGATCATCTCTCAGATTGCTCTGCTCTGGCTTGTATCTGTATTTGTCTCTCTTGCCGGTTCGGAGCACCGGTCAGACCGGGTGTGGTCTTACAGACTGACCGGTCGACTGAATCTTATTTTTCTTTTTGTGTTTCTCTGCCGATCAGCTAGTTCAAACTGTGCACTCACTTCTTGTGATCCGTAAGATATTTAGTCTGAGTTGCTGATTTCTTTAGCCCAAGTGAAACTGCAAAGCTTTGACATTTTACCTACTTATTTGCCCTCTGGTATTTACTGTGCTTTCTCTGTATTCACTAAAGTTAACCAGACCTCACGGCTAGGATTAGCAACAGATTGTACCGGGTATACAACTCTAGTATTACCGATACATCAACTGTGTTCACAGTCACGTGCAGTCATTTTTGTACTTGCAAGCTCTGGTTTTGATTCTTCCTTTCTTCTGCCGTGTGATCTTTTGGTTTGTGCTCTCTTCTCTAGTAAAGACTAAAAACATGATGCCTTTTTCTTGTTTCAGGCTAGCTTGTTTTCGTTAAATCCTTTGTTATTTTATTTACGATTTTCAATGAGATTTATATCTACTTCTTCATAGTTTTTTTATAGCTATCGAAGAGTTGAGATTCTCATGAATACTTAGGGGGCGATTTTTGAACGCAACATTCACCCCCCTCTGTTGCCGTTTCCGATCCAACACACTGCCTTGCTTTGACCTCTCCGATGCCTCCTCTCCTCCGATGATGTCGTGGCATAACACAGTGCGCTCGTCAACACAGCCATCCCTTCACGGCCTTCCGAGCGTCCCGTCTACCGTCGTCATCACGTCGGATCATCATCGTTGATTTGTCATCCGCGAGCATGAGCCGTTCACTTGTGGTCATGCCATCGACATGCACGGGTTGCCGTTGCATCACCCCTTCGGGCTACAATGTTGCTGCTCGTGGTCACTATTGCCATCGTCCACACCACCGTCTTCATCAACGTTCGTCAGGTCCTTCTCTATCCGGATCTAGAGCCGACTCTCTCTGCCACTCGTCTCTGTTGGCTCCAGTGTCATGGAGTTCCACGCCGGGTCTGGATCCGACCAAATCTGAACTCCACGGCCCCAGATCTGAGCTCCCCGACAAGCAGCCCCTACTCAACAGCCCTAGATTTGGGCACCCAGATGAGCGGCCCCTCCTCTCAGCCCTAGATGATGCCAGCTGTTCCGCCTACATCTTCTCCTTCCCCTCGGCAGGTCAACCACGACAGATCGACCATGTCGCTCTCCTTTCCTCACCTTCTCCCTCTGCTGGCGTGGCTCCCCAACTCCGCCGCCTCTCTGCTCCTTGCTCTCATCTTTGAGGACGACCACAGCAGGTTGACCACGGTCGATCAACCACGGTAGGACGATCACAGTAGGTCGACCACGACCGATCGACCACAGTGGCTACACCTAGTTCCCTGTAGCTACAACCAGCTCCCTGACTGGTTCTTTGTAGCTACAACCAGTTTCTTGTAGCTAGATCAATTTACTGTACGCCTACCGTGGTCGATGGTCATATACACCTCAGCCACGACCTCATCTGCATCAACTCCACTACCCCAACCATAGCGATGACCTTGATACCAGCTACCTCAACATGGCTCTCTCCTCTACGGTTACAACCATGGTCACCTCGCTCTCGGCTACCTCGGTAACAAATGGCTATCATTAACTTGAGCAAACTCATCGTTTTCCTCTACAGTCACCGTGTCCACGATGCAACAACTGTCCTTGACACTCTTGCTGTGATTGTGGGGGATGTCAGTCCGACAGCTTCCCACTTTTGGCTTCCTCATCAAGTTTAAGCTTTTGGGTGAACTGATTGGTGTATGCAACTGAATATGGTATCAAAGCCAAGAGGTCTTTAGTTCAAGACGTAGTTGGCAAAATTAAATAAAATAATTGTAACCCACTTCTATTCCATATTTTAGGCCTGAGGGAGCCTACACGTGAGGGGGTGTTGAAGTATAAATGAATTGCTTATCCGTCTTCCCTCATCAGCTTAAACTTTTGGGTGAACTAGCTGATGCATGCAACTCAATATGGTATCAGAGCCAAGAGGTCTTGAGTTCAAAACCTTATTGGTGCAATTAAAAAAATAATTACAGTCCACTTCCATTTCATGTCTTAGGCCTGAGCTAGTCTACATGTGAAGGGAAGTGTTGAAGTACAAGTGAATTGCCTTTTTTTTTCTCACCAGCTTAAAGTTTAGGGTGATCTGGTTGGTGCATTCAACTTAATATGGTAGTTTAGGGTGAACTGCCTGGTGCATTCAACTTAATATGGTATCCGAGTCAAGAGATCTTGAGTTCAAGATCCGGTTGGCACAATTAAAAAATAATTATAGCCTAGTTCTATTATATGTCTTAGGCTTGAGGGAGCCTACACGTGAGGGGTGTGTTGAAGCATAAGTGAATTGTCCGTCTTTTCTCATCAGCTTAAGCTTTTGGGTGAACTGGTTGGTGCATGCAACTCAATATTATCTACTGCAGTTTGAGGACCAGATGGCTTTGAACAAGCTTGTTTTGGGCATGAATGCAGTGTTCTGTAATTTACTTCTATGTACGATTGTGTTTGTAGCAGTAGCAATAGGCAATGGTATCAGTAAGCAAATAGCACAAGGTACCTAATGCTATAGCAAATTCGCCACTCCTAATGTTGTAGCAACGCTGAGCAGCTGCAGCTAGCATATTCATTCGGTTCACAAAAAACTAACATGAAAACATACACAATATTTAGTTCCCAGACTTTGTAACTTGCATTGCTACTTACATTCATTTGTCATGCACAAAATTGCACTCAACCATGAACAAACTAACATTTCTAACAATATTCAGTCATCACAGTAAGCCCATAGCATTCATACATTTCTCACAATGAGAATTATTCAGAAAGTCATCTAGCGAACTAACATGCACAAAACAGAAAAAAATTGTAGCATGTAATTGGATACTCAAAAATTCTTACATTTGACAAATCGAGTGCACAAACTGAATATGTTGCATACAATCCACAATCCAATTCAACAAACTGATGGCATGAAAATGGGCGTCAACCCGCCTTCGCATCATTAGAGACAAGTTAATTAAATTTAACTGAAAATGAGACAAAGAAATCAGGTATTGCAGGTTTATTACTTAAGAATTCATACATTTACATAAAAACTTTGTTAATTACATCTCTTGCGAGAAAACCCTGATTAAGAATTCCAACATAAAATATTACAACAAATTACAATTACAAAATATGAAAGAAAAAGTCTTCTTGACATCGCCAATGGATGTGTGTTCGGAGCAGTGTTAATTTGTTATAAACAACGTGACATAGTATTTATTTTTAAAGAACCTACGCACACACAACATGATTAATGCACATTATATATATATATATATATATATATATATATATATATATATATATATATATATATATATATATATATATATATATATATATATATATATATATATATTTTTTTACCCACCTGTTATTGCTACTAACATTGCATAGTGCTCAGTAGCGGACACAGGGGGGTCAAGGGGGCTAGCGCTCACCCTACCTCCGGCCAGAGAGTGAGCATCTCCCCTAGCCCCTCTACCTTCGGCTAGGGCGTCATTGTGACATGGCTGGCTGATCGTCGTCGTCACTCGTCTCGTCTACTTGGATGGAGGGAGGAAGAAAGACACAACATAAATATTGTCCAAGCTCCAATGCCCAGTGAGCTCAGTTACTAATAAGCTATGCCCACTATCAGCACACACGCAGCAAGCCCACAAAAGTCCAAAAGCAAATACCAAACGTCCAAAGTTGAAGCCCATCTAATGAACGAAACGAAATCAATCAATCCGTTTTGAGGCTTTTCGGTAGCACACCACAATAGCGAGCCACAAAATTTTGATACATAAGCTCCTGTGATTTTCGTCTGTGGTTGGTGTCTTGGCAACGGACGAGCGACAGCGGTGGCGTCTTGGCGAGTGGTGGTGAGTGGATGGCGGCTGGAGCCAGTTGGAGCCTTGGAGGCAGCTGAGTCTTGAGTGGGTTGGTGTCGGAACCCAGAGTAACGACTCCTGGATCCTCTGTGTAAATCGCACTAGTCCAGGATCAGCTAGTGCACACAGTCACAACAAAGATAAATACCAAGCACAAATGACTGATTATATTAAATAAAAGATACGACCTTATGGCCAAGTCTTACATCAACGCCCATTGGCAAAATAAATAAAGGAAATAACTGTGGAAGCAAACTGATAAATAGCGAAGCCCAAGCCTACCCATAGGCAAACGATAGTAAGACGCAGCCTATTCGTCCAGATCTTCACCGTAGTTGACGTCTTCCTTCTCTGTGTGGAAAAAGCAACGTGAGTACAAACTTGTACTCCGCAAATCACCCAGGAAAATGCAACATAATGATAAAGGCTTCAATGGAAGGCTTATAGGGTTAGTTTGCATGAAACATCATTTAAGAAATACAATAAGTAGATTGAAATTGCTGAATTTAATACCGTAAGTAAAAACAATACTTGTAGTAGAAAGTAATACCGTCAGTGCCGGCTCCGACCAAACACCAACCTATCCACGGGCATCCCACCCGGACCATCTTTTCCAAAAGACCACGTATGGATTCCATCCATCCACACGCTTTCACTGCGCAACTATGATGAATTCCATCCATTCACCAGATTTCCATCTCTCACGGATTCCATCCATCCGCAAGGTTTTCATCTCTCGTGGATTCCATCCATCCACAAGGTTTTCGAAAACATTTTGAAAACACAAAGTCTAATCCATGAAAAACCTTTACTCAGCATGCCCATGACCGTGGGCACGGCTATCCAGGATAGATTATACACTCTGCAGAGATTGTACAGCTTTACCCACAAGACACGATCATCCCGTTGTACCACTAGATTACACACTTCCTTAGGTGTGCGGTGGGGAGTCGTGACAAGGCCTTTACAATGCAAAGCCTTTAACCTGGCCGAGCCAACTCTAAGGTTTCACCCGATGAGGAATCCACGGACCGGGACCCCTCTTGAGCCTAGGCGAGACTTCTCATGGCTTAACCACGCTCGCCAAGTGAGACTTCACATGGCACCAACCACGCTCACTTTCAACCTACGACTCGACTCAGTTGGTACTTCACAAATTATTCACCGGGTTGTCCCATACCACCATGTGGTAGTACGATTAGGGCTTTGCAACAAGAGCTCACGCACCGGTCCTTAATATGACTCGAGCCCAACCACATACCCCGTGCACGACAATCAACCACTGCGGCTCCAACCAACAGGGCATGCCTGCACCCACCACTCTAACCAATTGCCTAAGTCTAAACCAGTTTTATTTTTTTGTTTTCAAAATAATTTTATAAACCTCCTTGACTCACCAAAGTCAAGAGTACATCATTTTATGTAAACAGGGTTATCATTTTATGCGAAAGATATCCCAAAACAAAATTATATGATTAAGCAGGGCTAAGCATTTGATTAAACTCTCTAGCCAACACTAATGTATTAACTAGAGTTTGATTCTAGGGTGACAAGGTATAAGGGGTTCAATAACAATGGAGGAAATAACAAATAGGCAATAACTAAATTTAAAACTGAATTGAAATACGTTGAATAGAAATACGCATGCAATATAATTTAAATCAACATAATTTTATTTTGAAAACTGGGATCAACATGATCAAGGAGGGTGACTTGCCTTGCTCTTCAACTTGGTTTGAATCTTCGTCGAAGAAATCTCCCGAATCGTCGAAGTCTACACGTGAAAATAACCCACCAAATTCAAATAAATTCAAATTGAACTCAAATATTTGAATTGAGGCTATAAATGGATAGAGGGGAATTTTTGATGAATTTAGAAATTTGAATGGGCCAAATCGGAGTTAAAACGAGGGAGAACGGGCTCCGGGAAGTTTGAGAAGAGGGAAAATGGAAAATCTGAATTATTGGAATTATTTTCCTAAAGGAAAATCTGAATTATTGCGTCAGCAGGGGATTTAATATTCGGCTGAATTATTTTTCTATTGGAAAAGCTCTTTATGACGCAATGTCGACGCGTCGCAGAGATTTGAATTTTGGGCATGCCATCGACATGGGCCTGTGTCCATGGACCGAGCCTACGGGAGAGAGAGACGCCGAGGTGGCGGGCGGGTGGCCGGCGAGGAGGCGCGAGGTGGCGCCGGCGTGGCGGCGTGGCGCCACGTCGGCCTCGGCCGATGATGGGCCGGCCGGTGGAGGTGGCGCTTCGGGGCCCGGGGCAGCAGCGATGCTCGGCGAAGGCGGCCGGCGGCGAGGGGCCGAGAGAGAGAGAGGCGGGAGCTCGGCGGTGAGTCGGTGATTACGAGGTGGCCGGGCGGTGGCGGCGAGGAGCGGCGGCGGCGTAGCTCGGCGGCGGCGGAACGGCTCTCGGCGGCGTTCGGGCTCGGCCGAGGTGGGCGAGGTGCGCGAGTGCGGCGGCTTCGCGGAGGCGACGGCGGGCGCGAGCGACGAGCGGCGGCGTTGCTCGCCGTGCTTCGCCGGCGCTCGGGAGAAGAAGCACGGCGAGGAGCTCGGGCGATGGAGGCAAGTGGAGAGCGGAGGGTGGGCGAGATGGGGAGAGCCGGGCGGGGGCTTAAATAGGCTCGGGAGGAGGGTGGCGAGGATTTCGCCGGGGCGAGGCGGTGCGGGCGGAGTTGGGAGGTGGCGCGAATCCGGCGGGAGGGCGCGGGTCTGCGGGAGGTTGGGAGTGGGCGGCGCACGCGGGAGGTGGGGGAGAGGCCGGGAAGGGCGGGGTAGCCGGTTAGGGGCGGCGGCGGCGCGGGAGGAAGGAAGGAGGAGGCGGGGGAGACGAAGGTCTTGTGGGTGGGCCCGTCAGCGAGAGAGAGAGAGAGAGGCGTGTGCGGCGGGGATGAGGCCGCGTGGCCCAGGGGAAATCGGGCGGCCCGGAGGGAGGAAGGCGCCCCTGACAAGCGGGCCCGGGCGGCCAGCGGGAGAGAAGAGGGGAGCGGCTGAGATGGCGCCACGCGGTTGGGGCCGGATCGGGCAGCCAAGGAAGGCGAGGCGGGCGGGCGATGGGCGAGGCGAGCGCGGGGGCGGGGGAGATCGGGCCGACGCGTGGCGACCGATGGAGAGGGGGAGGCGGGATGGGGCGACGGCCGGATGGGCAGCGACGTGGGCGGAGATCCGCCCGCCCACGTGTGGCCGGAGGAGGAGGAGGATTTTGGTTTTCATTTTGATTTTCAAAAATTGCCAGGAAATTCATTAAGCCTCGAGAAAATATGAAAATACCTCCAAAAATTCCTAGAATCTTCGGAGACATTTTGGGCTTAATAAAAATATTTCCAACTAATGTTGGTATTTAATTTTCATATTTTAAAAATACTTTTAATTTCAAAAATACATTTTAAACTCGGAAAATCAGAAAACCAAATAAAAGCCAAATAACTCCAAATAATTAATTTGAATTAGGATTTTTATAGAAAATCAAAATATCATATTATTTAATAATAATTTTAGGTTTTTCTCGAAATGCTTTTCAAACCGACTTTTTCAAAAGCAGAATTGTGGCAAATCAAATTAAAAACTTGGGCACAAAAATACTTATTTTAATTTAAATTTTTACTTAATGTTTATTTATTTTTATTTTTTTTAGCAAAAATTTGGGATGTTCTGATTGGATGGCGGTGGGGCACCGACGCGAGCCTTCTGAGCGGCGGCAACCGGCCGCATGGCAAGCGCGATCGACCAGATGCTAGCGCCTACCACCAGGTCTGGGGAGCCAACCAGCTGAGTAGGTAGGAGAGGAGGCCAGAGACGGTCACCTGAAGGCCGGAGCTCGCCTAGGAGTGGAGAGGAGAGGAAGGGACTGAGGGAGAGGGAGGCTGGAGGGGAATAGGGGATTAGGGAGTGGGAGCCACCGGGGAGGGGATTGGGGAAATGGGGAAGGCTAAGAGCCGAGAGGAGATTGGGGAAGGCCTGCCGGGCAGGAGGGGAATCATGGGATTTAGGGGATTGGGGAAGGCCGATCAACCGAGAGGGGATTTAGGAATTGGGGAGCTTAGGGAAGGCCGATTGGTGGGAGGGAATCAGGAATAGGGGATTGGGAAGGCCGGCCAGAAGGGGATTTAGCAATTGTAGTATTGTATTTGTACCTAATCCTTTTTAATGAAATCAATGGCAATGGCATGATTTGAATGAAGTCCTTTTTAACTGCATTGTAGGTACCTGCTGAGGGGGACTGGTGGCTAAGGGTTGCGACTTAGCATTAAGAGATAACGAGGAATCAGAGGCAGCGACCGTAAGGTATAAAACACAAATCTACTTTTCCATTTGTGCAGTTGTGATTGATATGGTATTTTAGTTTCATCTATTGTCATTTATTGATTCATAGAGTTGCAAGAAATGGAGAAACGAACATTGCCTCGTACTTGTACTACTACTCAATCCTAGCAAGTGGTATATTTCATCATTTCTTACAATCTTTATAACTATTTACAATTGCAATTCCTGATTTCATCATTAAGTTTGCTAATTTTGATGTACAAATAGCTGTTTACATATATTTACGGGATTTAGGAGGCATGTTTGAGAGACCATGTGGAGGTCATCCCATGTGTGTGATGAGTAATTGACATCGGTTTAGGAAAGTCGAGTTTGATTTGGTTGGTTCGGACCTTGACGTTGCATGGTGCAATTGGGCTCGGTCGGACTTGGTCAAACCTGGTCAAAATGGTTAGGATGCATATTATGTCGACTTGTCAGGTTTGGGCTATTTCTTTAATGCATTTATGCTTACATGTATCGAGCGGTGCTATTTGATGTGTTTCTTGTCTGTGTTGGCTGCAGGACGTCGAGGCGGAGTCGTGGCGA
The DNA here is from genome assembly GCA_036346575.1 of Dendrocalamus sinicus. Classification (NCBI taxonomy): domain Eukaryota; kingdom Viridiplantae; phylum Streptophyta; class Magnoliopsida; order Poales; family Poaceae; genus Dendrocalamus; species Dendrocalamus sinicus. The sequence goes on from CM070655.1 coordinate 14,440,959, forward strand.
GACATGAGGTGACCGGACTAGACACGGGCGGTGTCGAGGTCAGAACGGTCGGATATGTCGAAGACGGCGGAGACTCGAGGTGGTTGCGAGGCTTGGACGACAAGGAACGAGGAAGCTTCCCGGAAGGTGCACGAGGCGCGCTGGTAAAAGCGCAAGGTCGCAGGTAGAAGCGGTTCCGTTCGGAGTTAGCGGGCAAAACGGGTTGGAAACCTGGTATGCAAGGGCTATAAATAGGAGGGAGTGGCTGCATGCCCCCTCATGGATTTGAGAGTGAGTTAGGGTTTTCTTGAGTTAAAAGAGGCTTTGGGAGTTGGTTTTGCCTTTGCTCTTTAGTGGTTGAGGGCAATAGGTAGTGGTCTCCCGTAGCTTTCTCTGAGTGTTCATCCCCTCCTCCAAGCATGTAGTGAGTGGGTTTCTTGAGCTTGTGAGAGGGTGAGGAGAGGGATTGAGTAGTGAATCCATGTAAACAATCCTTGTTCTAATGTCCATGCGTATCGGGACTCCTCTGTAATCCTTTAAATTCCTGGAATAAAATCTTTGAAGTTCATTATCTGTTTGTTTGCTCATGTGTGATTTTTGAGATTTTCGTTTTCTGGTTGTTTCTTGTTGAGAATGCCCAAAATGGGTTGCTCTATGTTGGGATGATGCCTCAAGATCATTTGATCGATTTTCCCAAGAGCAAAACCCAGTTTAATCTCAGATTTGGCATTTTGGGTTTCTCTGTTCATGTTTTTGCCTTTAGGGTTTTGGTACTGTTCTTAATTCCCTTCATGAGATCGCGTGAAACTTGGCTTCTAAAGTCCTGAGGCTATCTATTAGCCATCCTCAAAGTTTCATGAGCCAAGATTCAAGGATTGAAGAGAAATTTGTTTTTTAGTGCTCCTCCCTGTAGTTTTCAGGTTTTTGGCATTTCTAGGGTTTGGAGTAATCCTTTGATTTCCTTCTTGAGGTGGGCTGAGATTTGGTCTCTCTAGTCCTTAGGCTATTTGCTTCCATTTCTGCAAAGTCTCATGTGCAAAGGTTTTGAGTTTGGAGAGGAATTTGGGATTGAGTGCAGCACTCTGTACTTTTTGGGTTTTTGCCTCAAATCCTAATTTCTTGGTGTAGAGAGGGTCTCTTGTGTTTCTCTTGGATCATTTGGCTATTTTAGTTGTGTCCCTGCTGTTTCTGGCCAAATAGATCAAGGGGGAAACTCTGAATTGCTCTGGTAATTGAAGTTTGTAAAAATCTGTTTTTGTCTGAATTTCAGCCTCTGCTCTGTCTGAATCCCAATGGGCGGTCTGACCGGTTCAATACCGGCGGTCTGACCGGACCTCCAGTGGCGGTCAGACCGGGTCCGGTCTGACCGGCTTGGGATGAGCGGTCGGCCGGCGGCGATTCAATGGATCCGGCCAAACCTATTAAGTGCGATCGACCGCCCCTCTGCGACTGCAATTTTGAGTGAGTTTTTTGGCCTTTTGGTTTCCCTGTTTGTTGTGCCTCTTTCTCTGTGTGCTCAAGGTTCCAGAATGCAAGAGTGTTTCACCTTATAGCTTTTCATAGCTATTGAAGGAGATTTTCTCTAGAGAGGGTTCCTTTCTCTCGTCAAGGATCAGTTGATTGCTTCCTACTTGTTTTTCAGTTTGTCTCCCTAGAGGAAGGTTCCAGTAATCGTTAGGACTCCGCTTCATAGCTCTCATAGCTATTGGAAGAGGAGATTCCTGTGGTACTAGTGGGGGGCAAGTTTTTAAAGTCGACATTACCCCCCTCTGTCGCCAACTTCGACCCAACAATGTTACCTATTACTGAGGTACAATCTTTAATGTATTTTGCAGTTTTACTATATCCTTGTTCTAATTACGTATGCTTTTACATTGCAAAAGGTAGTTTAATTTATGTTTAGTTTATTTATATTTGGTTAGTCATGTCTCACTAGCTCTAAAATTTTGTTCTAGGTTCGCCGCTGATAGTTGCTCATAGATATTAAACGCTTGCATGTAGCATAACCATAGCCATGGTTTTTAGTTTTTATGTCTGTATTACTACTAAGGTGATATAGGGCCTGTTCTTTATGTTAAAAGCTGGTGGCTTTGCTACAGTACCTAATTTTCAAACGGAGTATTTTCTCAAAACGGGGTCTACAAATTAAACGATCTACACGTTAAAAGCCCAACATTTGTACCAGCCAAAATGACAAATGAGTATCTGTCTCTCCGTAATCTATATCATAAACAACTAAAATTCAAAAATTTCAACCAAAAACTATAAGTCGCAGCTGAAAAAAACAGACCCATAGAATATATGTACGTAGTGTAATGGAGACCAAGCACCTCCATGTGCACGTGGGGAAACTGCATTCCAAAATTAAACGAGAAACTCATCAAACCGCCACAGTCATTGCTCCTGATGGAGTGGATGGGCCTGATCACGGCCCATTCAAAGGCGTCGACGTGTCCGCGAGGGACACGACTACTCAACCCAATCCGTCCGTCCGTACACTCCCAGGATGATCTGATCCGTCCAGCCAGATCTGCGCTGCCCGTAGATACCTTCTCCCCACGTTTGGCCGCTGGTTTCGCGAGACACGCACCCCCCGGGCATCGTCTCCAGCACAAAGCCGGCGCATCCCGGCTTCGACGTAGGGTTCCGCGGTCGCTTCCTGTTCCAAGGTTCGAGATTTGACCCAAGATCAAGTTTTTCCTTCGATTTCTCTACCGATTATTCGATCCCGTCTATGCGTGCTCGTCTTGGCAGTGTTTTTTTTTGGCGACTTTCGGTGGGGTTCTAGGTTTTACGCGCCGATCTGTGCCCGGTGTATTGGGGGTTTTTGGATTGTGGGGCGGATCTAGTTGGATTGCGCCCTGCCGAGCGAAAAAATAGAACTTTTGGGGGTCCGTGATTTGTGGGCGCGAAGAGTTGCTTACGGTTTTGTTGTGGAGGCTCTTTTTGTTGGGCATCCAGAGAATTTCCAGTACGAAATTTAGTTATGTTACCTCTAATTCAAGAGGGTTATGTAGTACTACTGTGAGCAACTACAGATAATTGCGACTTGAAAGTAAAGGGGGGGGGGGGGTAAAACTGCTAAGTCTCCAAATCTGTGTTTTGGTGTATAATTGTAAAGCTTCCAAATCCATGTTTTGATGTTTATGAACATTAAATATAACAAACATAGACTGTTGCTCACATAGTAATTCTCCGTGAGGTGACGCTTGTTACTGCGGGATGCAGTTCGATTTTCTGATATGGGGCAAGGGGTTTTAAGTTTTAGTTGAAGCTATATGGATTATGGAGGTGCCGCAATTGATGTGTTTCTTTCTACTGCCATTGAATTATGTGAGGGCAGAGTGAGTAGAATTTTTTAGATAGTGCCTTATGTTTAGATGGTTTGATATAATGATATGTTTGTCTGTACTCATGGGTCGTCTCATTTGTTATAAAGATGTGCTGATTACTGGTTAGATTCAGAATAGCTGATTTGGTATGCACATTTTGTGGGCTTTAGCATATGTGCATACTGCATACACCTGTTGAGCTCCTTTATGAACCTATGCAATCCCATCTTACCTCCTGCTGGCTAAGCTTAATCACGGTTTTCTCACACTGAGTACCTTCAAGTCCCTTAAATTTGAGTGTGAACTGCAGCATATTTGGATATGCTACTTGTCAAATGATATTATTGCAGCGGTTTACTGTCCAGCAGAAAGGTATTCATATGTTTCTTAGTGTTCCAAGCAGCACAACATAAAATTTAATAAACAATATTCTACTATATCAACACACAATAAAAATATCTTTGAGTAGTCTTAACCATAGTACTCATATTCATCTGCTTACTCTAGGTTTTTCAGTGTTTGAAAGGACTGATGGACAGTTTTCTTGTTTTCAGGAGATGCCTCGCTATGATGATCGTTCACGAAACACACGCTTGTATGTCGGCAAATTGTCCTCCCTTTTCGTTCGCGCGACCTAGAATATCTTTTCAGCAGATATGGAAGGTAATGGCAATACTATGAGCATTAAGAGTTCTTCAAAAGTTTTCTGAAGTAAAATAATTCTGACAACCGACAAATATGGTTTTGGTGATTAGTGTCAACTGTCAAGCACCAGTATTGGTCTAGGCGTCAAACGCACATTATGGACAACTGATATTATAATAATTAGTATGGCGGAATTTCGCAGAAAATTTAGTTTTTTTAACTGTAACCCTTCCGAACTGTGGGTGTGCCATCTGCTATGTAAACTAGTAAGCGAAGGGGTCCTTCCTACCCTTGTTCAATGGCAGCTTATAACAGTTGTTGGGTTCAGTGATACTATTAAGTGTTTCCAAGCTACCTTGTGGATGAGTCTCTTCAAGCCATTCTGTGTTTGGTGTTTTCTGTTCTTTCTTTAAGTATACTGTAGAAGTTTGACCCCAGGGCCTTGTGTGTTTAACTTGAATGATCTTGTTGAAGGTTTTGGTTTTTACACAACCCGGGAGGTATGTGGTGGAAGGGTGCCCTTGGTGGAATTGGTGGCCATTATTCCAAAGTTTGTGGAGGACTTTGGTGAAGGGTGCCCTTGGTGTAATGTTATTGACTATTTTAGTGGAAGTTGCAAGATGGTGATGCATTTGAGTTCTTGAGTCATGATGGCTTACTGTTTGTGGCAACCATTTGCGCAGAATACGTGAAGTGGAGTTGAAGCGCGACTATGCATTTATTGTATGTGATTTTCACTTCCCTAAATTTTATTCTGCCTTTTGATGTTGTTAGCATACTTATTATTGTATGTGATGTATTTCGTTCACATGTGAGGACCTCCTTTTTTTTGCCCTTTATTGCCAACTACCAAACAGGAATTCAGTGATCCTCGTGATGCTGATGATGCGCGATACAATCTAGATGGCAGGGATGTTGATGGAAGCCGCATTATTGTTGAGTTTGCTAAAGGGGTAAGTTGCTGTTGTGGTTATACATCTTTTGAGCATACTGATGATAATACTCAATTTTGTCTTTTTATCAAGCCATGACTGAAACTTGCTTATGATGCTCCTTTACACGATTTCTGCATTCAGGTTCCACGCGGTACAGGTGGTTCACGTGAGTATGTGGGAAGAGGGCCCCCTCCAGGAACAGGCCGTTGTTTTAACTGTGGGATTGATGGTCACTGGGCCAGAGACTGTAAGGCTGGTGACTGGAAGAACAAATGCTACCGTTGTGGAGAAAGGGGTCATATAGAAAGAAATTGCCAGAATAGTCCAAGGAACCTCAGGTATTGGTTGATAACTTTTCCAGCTTTATTGTAATGCTTCAATGACATCGAAGTGTTGCATTTTAGTTTATACTTGAATGGTCTTATTTAATATGCTGTTAACGATTGTTTTCCAGGCGTGAGAGAAGTTATTCACGGTCCCCATCTCCACGCCGTGGTCGGGGACGCAGCCGGAGCTACAGCAGAAGCCGTAGTTACAGGTACGCTGAACATAAACCACCTGCAAATTATTGCTCTTTAGTTGTTCGTTAATATATGTTTAGTTTTGCTCCTTTGTACTTGGTATTCTGTCACCCAGCTTGTTTTAAAAATTCCTCTTGTTATAATCAGCCCGTCTAGATCTAGATCCTTGTCTGGATCTCCTAGGGGGGGACACCGAGAGCGTGACGACAGGAGGTCAAGGAGTCTTAGCTACCGCAGGAGCCCCAGGCGATCCGTCTCCCCACCAGCAAAGGAAAATGAGCGCAGCCCCACACCTGGTGGCAGTCGGAGCCCCATGAGTCCCCAGGATAGGGTGAGCTCTCCACCAAAGGATAATGGTGAGCGCAATGGCTCAGACCATGGTGACAGTCCTCGGGACAGGGAGACCAGCAGGAGCCCATCTGATGGCTACCGTAGCCCTGCGGCCAATGGACGCAGTCCAAGTCCTAGGGTCAACGGCAGCCCAAGTCCTAGGGACAATGGCAACGGTGACGGTGACAGCCGCGGCGGCTCAGGCTCACCCAGAGGAAGCGAGTCCCCCTGAAAAAACCTGGAATCTAATCTCAGTTTGATGGGCGCCTACTCGTGGATGCGATGCTATGGTTATAATGGCTATATTTCCAGTTCAAGACGGGTCGAGTGTATTTGCTCTTTCTCAAAAGACAACGCATTTTGTTACTTTGGACATCTCAAAAGGATTTGTTGCCCTCGGGCTATGCTTGATGTGTAATGAATCGATGAAGTCTTTTATTAGCCCGGTAATTTGGACAGGTTGGGAGCTTGGTTTGTTGCAACTTCTGCTGCTGCATGACGCCTAAGGTAGTTACATGTTCGGAAGTGGTAAATCTTGCTCTGCTCGGTGCCTCAAGATTCGTGCGGACTCCTCATGGTGCGGCTGCTGAATTAAACCGCCGTTCATATTGAGTGGCCATATGATTTTGGATTGCGAAGGTAGGATGCAACGAGTGGAATAGAACTTTTATCCTCCTTTATTACCGAAAGGGATTCTCTGATCCTAACGTACAACCTGTGAATGCGTGGGCCGAGCTTTACGTGGTAAGTCCCAGATTTTCAGCTTGGCCGAGTCAGGTGCGAATCTTTATTATTATAAAAGAACGAGTTAGTGGTTGTACATCTATTTTTGTCTAACCGTTCTATTATCTTAACTTCTTATTATTCTTCACTTTCTAATCGATTAGAACAATTCTTTTCTATATCACGATTCTTTATATATTTAATTAGTTCCGTTGCAACGTACAGGTACGTAACTTGTTACCCATACTTTGTAGTTGGCACACACCACTGCACAAGCAGTTACTGTTCACATGGCTCGTAGACTCGGTAGTCCGTAGTAACCCCGTGCATTTGCTAGTTGCTACACTTGTTAGTGGTACAGCCAAGTGCATCTGCTGCCACAGCTCCGAGCGCTGCTTCGCTGTTGCAGTTATAGCTGGTAGCTGTTACACTCGCTAGCTAGCTGCTCCTACCAAGCAAAGCAAGGACCGCAAGGAGTCGAGTAAAGCAACAGGAAAAAACAATTGGCTGTATCATCAACATATTGAGTACGTAGTTCTGTCACATATTCTAATAAGAAACCAAATCGACTAATAAATTCATCCAACAAAAACCTGAACGATCGTCGGTCTCCTACTCCGATTAGTACCAGCCTAACTCGGACCATTTGCAAGTAACCAACGCGCGCCATGCTCTCCATACCAACCAAACTACTGTGTCGTGTCAACTCGTTAGTAAGCCACAAGAGCGTCGCCGCAAACACATGGCGATCTCGGGCCACATCGTCGTCGTCGGCGTGTCCGGAGTAGAGCGCCGCCAGGTGTCCATTGGCACCGACATCATCCACGACCCGATCCTGCTGTTCCTCGACGAGCCCACCTCCGGGCTTGACTCGGCCAGCGCGTGATGGAGAAACCACCTCAATACACCGCTCTGGTTGTTCCTACGATTATGTGGTGAAAACAGAGCAGTCTCAGCTCGCTCTCGACCACTCCGGTCGGCGCTCTGTTGTCGGATGACGAACAGTGCAGTTACGAGTTACCTGTAGACGCACACTACACGAGGAAGTCGAATGAACAGGCACGAAGGAAAATTTTCTGACGTGAACACAAATTGCGTCGCTTTTCTTCTTTCTCTACTCATTCGACTTACATAACTCTTACAGCTTACAAGGTATATATATATACAATTGGGCCTCTCTGCAGAACACTCAACTGCTCCGCCGCTCGCCCATGCTCCGTTGTTTACCCATGCTCTGCTGACGACTGCTACAGGGATCGCCGCCTGCCCATGTCGCTTAGATCAGCCGCTACCGACTGCTATAGTGACAAGACGCCTGCCCACGCTTGGGCAGTTTGCCGACTAAGGTGTGGCTTACATCATCTACGACCACCCCATGCTGGTGCCTGCTATCGTGATCGCCGCACGACCACGACCACTACTTCATCCTCGGCCTGTCTTTGATCGCGTCTCTGGAGCTTCAACCACGCACTCACTGTGCTACGACCATGTCAAGCAGGAGCTACGACCATGGCACCTACGGCCATGTCGCTTATGACCATGGCCACAGGCTCGACCACGGCCTGTCTTTAAACGCTTCTCCGATCAACACGACCATGGCACTGTAGCTACGACTACTGCAGCAGGTGCCATGACCCCGGTGCTTACGACTACCTCACCGGTCGTTACGACCACACACAACATAGTTGTAACAACCACGCACAAACTGGTCGTAACCGACCACGCACACCGTGGTCGTCTATGACTTCATACAGACTGGTTGTCCATGACCACACTGGTCGGTAACCAACCACTCACACAAGTGCCACGCGCTGGTCGTTACGACCACACACAACGTGGTCGTAACAGACCACTCACACCCGCGCCACGACGCTGGTCGTTATGACCACACACAATGTGGTCGTAACCGACCACTCACACTAGCGCCACGACTGGTCACTGCGACCATGGTTACTTCGACCACAGCCACTCCGACCATGATCTCTCCGACCACGGTCACTTCGACGACGGTCACTCCGACCACGATCACTCCGATCATGGTGACTTTGACCACGATGCATTATCTCGATGCTTCGACCATGGATTCTATGACAGCTTCGACCCGCTTTGCAGCGATCGTGGGCGCTGGCGGACAATCAGCGTAGCCGACCACGCACCGACCAGGTTTTCGACTACGCTTTCTCGCATGTGGCTTCGATCATGGCACCGATGACCACGTACAAATCATCAAGATTAATTCCAACAATGCCTTCATGGTGGTGCAAGTGCTCCACCACATCGCGTAGAGTGGTAGCGTGTAACAGCCCAGCTGTTATTTCAAAATTTTCAGTAAACAAATTAATTAATTTAATTTAAAATAAAAAATGTACTTTGGTTGCCTAAATTTTGAAGATTTTATTTTGCCTGTTTTCAGCTTTTAAAAGGCTTTTGTAAAAAGTAATTTTACTAAGAACATAAAATTTTTATTAAATAAAAGGTATTTGAAACTTTTTGTAGAAATACTATTTCAAATTAAGTATTTAAAGCAAATGGCTTTTATTTGGATTTTCTGGATTTTTATTTGGAGTTTTGTGGATTTTATTTCAAAGCCTAAAAGCAAGAAAAAGTATTTTAAATGTTCAATTAAAGCCAAAAAGAGTTTATTTTGATTTTCCCAAGCTTCCCAAATTTTATAGTAATTTTCGAGAACTTTATAGGATTTTAAAATCAAATTTAAAGCTAAAATGGTATTTTGTAAAAATTAAAAAGACCAAATTTAAGTTGGAAATATTTTTAGTAAGTCCAAAACAATTTATAAAATTTTTGAGAATTTTCTAAAATGAAAAATAAAAAATTTTAAAGTCAAAAAGATATTTTATGAAATTTTAAAAGGCCAAATTTGAATTAAAAATATTTTTCCTAAGTCTAAAATATTTCCAGGAATTTTTAGACATTATTTACTATTTTCTAAGTATTTGTAAAATTGTCTGGTATTTTCTAAAAATTTAATCCGAATTTAAATCCGGATTAATCCTGGGCTGACACGTGTCGCTCCCAGATTAAACCTACCTTTTCCTGATTTAATCCGTACCGTCCCTAGCCACTTAATTCCCCAACGGCCGAGATCACCTTCTTTTGCCACTTGTCGCAAATCCAACCGCCCATACCCCTTCACCTCCCTCTTTCTCCCACTGACGAGCGGGCCCCACCCGTCATGAGCTTCTTCAACCTCCAAGCACCTCCATTAATGCCCACGCAAGCTTCAAACCAGCCGGCTCCACTCCCCAAAAACGTCGCCTCGGGCCCTCCCCACCTCGCCGCCGCACCCCGCCACCCCTTTAATGAGCCACCCGCCGCCGCGTTCACACCCGGCCAAGCCGGTTCACCACCGCAAAAACCCGCGAGCCCGCTGCCCCTTCCCCCTATAAAACCCCCCGGGCACCTCTCTCAGCACCCATCCCACCGCCGCCCCTCCTCCCCTCTTCGGCCGGAGCCCCCACCCACCGGAGCTGCCGCCCTCGAGCTCAAACCGCCGCCTTCTCTCTCCTCCTCCGCCGCCCCTATCCGGCCACCCCAAGCTCACCGCCAGTAAGGCCCTGAACCCCCGCTGCTTCCCCTTCCTCCGCCGCCTTCCGCTGGCCACCGCCGGCGCTCACTCTCGGCGAGCCCGCCTGCCGTCTTGCGCGCGTCACGCGCCGGCCAGGCGTCGTGGCGTGGCGTCGCGTGGCGCCACGTCACCCCATTGCCACGTCGACTTTTCCTTTTAAAATAATTCCGCCCAAAATTTCAAAATGTGCTGATGTCATAAATAGTATTTTCCAGTACAAAAATAATTCCCGAAAATCAGCTTTTCCATTTTCTCTCCTTTTAATCTTCCGGAAGCCCTAACTTCCTCATTTTAACTCCGATTTGAGCCGTTCAAAATTCTAAATTCTTCTAAAATCCTAAAATCCTAAATTAAATTCTTTTAATTTTTTGAATTTTGTTTGAATTTTATTTGTTTTGTTCTTTGCGCGTAGATTTCGATGATCTCGGAGAGAACGACGCCGACGAATCGCACCAGGTCTTCGAGCAAGGCAAGTTACACTCTTGAACATGTTGACCCCATTATTTAAAATTATTTATATTGTTTTTAAATTATTATTGCATGTGTAATTTTATCCAAGTTAGTTTAAATTCAGTTTTGTACTCTAGTTATACCCAAATTCTTTGGACAGCCAAATTTGACCTTGGATATCAATATACCTTGTCAACCCTAGATAAAACCTAGTTAGTACAATAGCACTAACTAGAAATTTTGTAAAAATGCTTAGCCATGCTTATAATACTTATGGTTTGGGATGATCTTTCACATAAAATGATGATCTTTTATCCTGAATTCCTGACTTTGTTGAGTCAAATATGTTTATGAAATTATTTCGAAACAAAATATAAAACTGGTTTAGACTTAGGCATTGGTATGATGGTGGGTGCTTGCTGGCATGCATCGTAGTTTGGTGACTTGATATTGATTGCCAGGCACAAGGGGTAAGTGGTTAGGCCTAAGTCAAGTTAAGGACCGGTCTGTGAGCTACTATTGCAAAGCCCTATCGTACTACCACAAGTCTGGTATGTGACAGACCTGACCGAATAATTTGTAAAGTTCTAACTTAATCTCGCTATAGGCTGAATGTGGACGCAGCGTAGGCCGTGAGAAGTCTTACATGGCACAAGAGGGGGCCCCAACATGTGGATTCATGTTGTGGTTAAATCTTAGTGGCGGCGTGATTATGTTGACAACGAATCATTGTAAAGGCCTTGTCATGATCTCCTCGCCGCACATCTAAGGAAGTGTGTAACTTGCGTGGCAAACCGGGATGATCATGTCTTGTGGGTAAAGCTGTACAACCTCTGCAGAGTGTATAACCTATCCTGGATAGCCGTGCCCACGGTCATGGGCAAGCTGAGTGAAGTTTTTCACGGATTAGACTTTGCTTTTGAAAATGGTTTATGAAAACCTTATAGATGGATAGAATCCATGAGAGATTTTTAAAAACTTATGGATGGATGGAATCCATGAGAGATTTTGAAAAAAAATCGTATGGATGGATGGAATCCATACGAGTTCGTTTTGGAAAAGATGGTCCGGGTGGGATGCCCGTGGATAGGTTGGTGTAGGGGATGGACCTGCACTAACGTTATTTATTTTGATTACAATGTTGTTTTATTTATTGTATCAAATTCAGCTTTTGCACTTACTTTATGATATTTACACCAATGATTACTTTTTTTTTTGCAAATTAACCATATTATGCCTTCCTTTGATACTCCATATGCATGCATCAATTCTATTAATCTCCTGGTGTAACTTGTGGAGTACTTTTTGTACTCATGTTGCTCTATCTAACTCTTTCCAGAGGAAGCTTTCAACGACTTCGGTGAGGATTGCGACTAGGCCACGTCTTACAGCCATTCGCCTTGTGGGAAGGCTGGATGGGCTGCTACTTTGTGTTTTTTCTTCCGCTGTCTTCTTTTGCTATTATTGTAAACTTTGGCCATCAGGCTCATATTAGTTAAATAAAATTTGTCATTTCGCATAATATTTGTCTTTGTTATAACTGTGTGCACTAGCTTATCCTGGGATAGTGCGATTAACAAAGAGGGGTCCGGAGTTGCTGCTCCAGGTCCCGACACAGCATCATCATCATGACGATCCACTAGCCCAGTGCACGCTTCGTCTGCCGCGGGCGCACCATTTACGCCGGCGAGTCGTCAGGCCTTAAGCCCTTTTTCTCCAAGTTTGGCGCGCCCATCCCGGACAATGAGAACCTACTCGAGTTAGCTCTCGACACCATCCGTGAACTAGAGCACCAGCCTGATGGCACCACACCACTCCCTGACTTCAACGCCACATGATAGGACATGCACACCATGGCGGCCTCGACCGACAAGGACAATGAGAATGTGTGCACAATGCCACTCGAGCTCGCCATCACCGAGAGCATATCACAAGGGAAGCTCGTCGCCGGGAGCGGCTCAGGGACAGTGTCGTTGAAGTCGGTTCCGACATTCGCGAACCCTCTGTCGGGTGGAGGTGTGGATGCTCATCAAGCGGTCCTTCACCAACACGAGGCGCATGCTGGAGCTCTTCTTGATGCACCTCGGCACGATCATGGTGATGGGGCTCATCTTGGCGACCATCTCCTGGCGCCTCGACGACACGCCAAAGGGCGTCCAGGAGCTGTTCGACTTGTTGGGGAAATCACCCAGGGAGTCTAGATGAGCGATGGCCGTCAACCTCTTACAATCATACACACACAAACATGAGTAGACACAAGTCGAATTTTGCGATGTGATGCAATGCGATCATCTTCTGCTTCTATGAACACCAGCTGACTGGGTTCGACCCCAGGAAAAACACCATGCCCAAAGTACTCTTTTAATCATCTATATCACCAGCTAGATCACTGTCTGAGTAACTGACTAGCTCTAAACCTTCTTCCTTCTTCTCGTAGACACACCTGTAATTTAGTGTTCCTTTGATATACCTCAGGATGCGTTTTACTGCACCCATATGTTCTGTTGTTGGATTCTCCATGTACCTACTCATCATCCCAACCGAGAACGTTAGATCTGGTCATGTGTGTAACAAATACCTCAAACTTTCGATCACGCTTTTGTATAGTGACTTGTCTACAAGCGGGTTTGTGCTATATTTGCTCACCTCCAGGTGGGGTTCTATCGGAGTTTGTGTTGGATTGCAGATTGTAGTCCTCCATACTGCATTTGTCCAACACTTTTATTGCATACGTGATCTGGCTGAGAGTAATCTTCCTAGAGCATTGTCGTACCTCAATACCGAAGTGGTAACTGAGTAACTCGAGGTCGCTCATGCTAAATAACTTCCTCATCTTGCCTTTGAAGCCATTGATGTCCTCGATACTATCTCCAGTGATGATTAAATCATTCACATAAACTCTAAACAATAGACTCCTTCCTTGGTTCCGTTTGTACACTGCATGCGCTAACGGGCAGTTTTCAAAACCGAGTGCCATCAAAGACTTGTCTAGCTTCACATTCCAAGCTCTCGGGAATTGACGCAGACCATATAACGCTTTGTGCAGTCGTAGTATCAGGTGTTCATCTCCTTTCTTCTCAAAACCTGGAGGTTGCACAACATAAACTTCTTCTTCCAGATCACCGTTGAGGAAGGCTGACTTTACATCCATATGATGAACCTCCTGTCCTTCTTGTGCCGCGATTGTAAGTAGTTGTATCATTTCTAGTCATGCAACAGGGCAAAGACTTCGTCGAAATCAACTCATTATTATTGGACATACCCTTTTGCAACTAGCCTAGCCTTGTGTTTTACGACTACGCCATGGGTGTCCTTCACCTTATGCACCCACTTCAGTCCAATCGGCTTATGATTGACTGTTAATAGAATAAGCTGCCATGTTCCATTTTCTTGGATAGAGGACATCTCCTCCTCCATTGATCTTCTCTACTCTGGCTTTCCTTTTGCTTCTTCGAAGTTCGCTGGCTCCTCCTTTCCGGGCAAGCAAAACTTGGAGTCTTCTAGCTCGATCGGAGATGTGGCATCGTAGATGCTTTTGATGTCATGCGCCCGTTGATGTCTTTCAGACAAGCTCCCATCGAGCTCCAATCTCCGTGGAGCACTAGGTGAGACCGGTGCTCTCACCGTCACTAGTGGAGTGAACAGTGTAGCGGAGTCGGGCAAGCTAGTTTCCGTGCTTGGACTTCCCGTGGTTGTATCTGGAGATTCTGCAATGTGGTCGTGTCCTCCAACTTTGCCTACTGTGGTCGTAGCCTCATATGTTACCATGTTGTTGTTAGCATCTAGGACCACGTGGTCGGATCCTCTGACTTCGCCCACCGTGGTCGGTGCGTTAGTTACATAGTCATCGAGACCTGCATCAGAATTAGAAGGGTAGGGCACCGTAAAAATGTTTCCCATAGGTTGTACCTCTGTCGAGGGATATTTGCTCCACTCCCACTCCCTCTCCTCCTCGAACATGGCGTTACAAGTCACCATGACTCGTCATGTCATCGGATCAAACATTCGATAGTTTTTCATCTTCGAATCGTACCCAATGAACACCATTAGCTTGCTTCGATCTGCATGTCGGTATTAACATACTAGCACACGGTGTTTTATCTCTGGACGTATGAATATGTAGAGACGTTGTTGTGGTTGTTGCTACCCTAGATGATCTGTGACTTTGTGAGGAGCGCGAGGGCTAATGAAGGAGACGATCAATGGGTAAGGGCGTTAGACAATGGACTACTTTTCGTATCCATGCATGCTACAAGCAGCGGCCTATTTCAACTATTCTTTAATTGTATTACACGTGTAGCGATAACAACTTTTACGTATGGCGTCCTCATTCCACTGTACCTAGGGGTGGAA